>OU618561.1:4707519-5150356 GCA_914829495.1 Eilema sororculum
CGTGGCTGGAGCCGTGGGCAACAGTTGATAACAAATAAAGTGTGTGAATAAAATAATCAACACAACATTTTCATGTATTTTTTGAGAGTTTAAAGCTTTAGCTTTTTTACCGTATTTACTTTCGGCGTCTCATAGAAGTGTCTTATCTGTCCACTTATGCATTAGTCTCGAATTGTGTTGCTGTCAAAGCTGCGAAAACGTGAAGCACAACCTCCCCGTCCAACAGCCATCACGGCACTGCCGCCCGGCCCCCGCATAGGCACCCGCTAAGCCAAACTCTCGAGAATGTAACAAAAACGTGGCCTGTGACTTCAAAAGTCAATTTATTGAACGGAAAAATGTACCACTTATACTCCAGATCTTTGTCTTTCTTTTAGTTAAAAAATTACGCAAACATTATTTTCCGTTTAGAAGTAGTTGCCAGTTTTCTTTTGAGTGACCTTTTTGCTTTGGGAATGATTTTCATATAGTAATTATAAAGTGAAAATAACTAAAAATGTACCAAATGTAGACAAGAAACCAACAAATAAAACAGTGTAAACAGTTTTCAAATATGTCCACAAATAAAAAAGGAGTTGTTCTCTAAACATACGCCTGAAAACCAGATTTATCATTTTTATTCCTCTTAAGTACCTATATGGTTTATTACTTAGTAGGTGCGTAACAAAATTCTTATCACGTATGAAGCAATAAAAAAATTCAAACAAATGAAAAAAACGAGAGTTTAAAATTAAAATAATACTGCTAAATAAAATACTAACGTGGATGAGTGGTATGTGGATGCGTAAGTACACGAGGGTGTGTGTGTGCGTGTGCGTGTGCGTTTGCGTGTGCATGTGCGTGTGCGTGTGCGTGTGGGTGTGCGTGTACGTGTGCGTGCGTGTGTGCGCGTGTGGAAGTGGGTGAAAGAGTGGGTGTATACAGAAAAATTATGCGGACATACTGCAACAGCTACCAACAGTGAGATTTATGTAGTTTATTGAATGATTGTTATTATATTTTCAGTGTCATCATAGGATAATTCAGTAAACCAATTATATAAATAATTCTTGACATCAGTTTTCTTCAAGTGGTATATATTTTTTAATTTATTTATTCTATTATAGACATAAGGTCCCAAGAAAGGGAAAAACCTGCGAATAAACGAAGTCCTTGGTTTCAATGTGCGATCACACACCATATGGACTCGTCGCTTCCCCTGTAAAGCCGGATTATATTCCACAATAGAATGTTGCCTTAAAATGATACTCGTAAGAAAGAGCTGACGCACCGTAAGGACCCCACAATATTCATATAACGATTTAGTCGGGAATCGAAAAGGTTTAAAAGTACATAACTTTAACATGGTCCTTTGCGCGACCTCCAATTTTAATAGTGTCGTTTTATTTGCTCCTCCCCATGATGATATACAGTAATTAATTAGTGACTGACAGAAGGCAAGGTATATTCTTCTTAAAGTTACTGGAGGAACAACGCATCTTAAAGTTTTAAAGAAATATGTTAGCTTCCGTATTCTACCAGCAAGCTGCTGAATGTGCGGCTTGAAGGTACAGTTCTCATCTATGATCACACCCAAGTATTTAATTGTTTTAGTGCGAATGAGAGGTTTAGACTTAGATATGTCGAGACAGCTATGTGAGATTAGTTGAAAATGATGAGGAATGGTATCATATATTGAGAAGGCAATGTATTTGGTCTTTTCTGTGTTCAGAGTGAGTACATTATCATGGAGCCATTTCTCAATCATGTCAAAACCTTTTTGGGCAGTATTATAAGTTTGACCCCAGGTTTCTCCAGTAAAGATGAGGGCAGTATCGTCAGCATACGAGATAATTTTTCCTGGAAATGTGTCAAGGCAAAGTAGATCATTTATATATATTAAAAAGAGCGTAGGCCCCAGGATACTTCCTTGGGGAACGCCATAACACACAGGAATATCTGTACTCTCATGTTGACCCACTTTGACGTATTGTAATCTATGGGATAGGTACGACTGCATAAGCTCCAACTGTGTCCCTCTAATACCTATCTTTTCCATTTTTTTCAACAGGATGGGGACAGGCACTGTATCAAATGCCTTTGATAAATCGAGGAATATAGATAAACATTTGTTGCTTTTATCTAAGTTTAAGGTTACGAAGTCAACAAAACTACTAACAGCGTCATCAGTCGATTTGCCTCTGCGAAAACCGAATTGATGCTCTGACAGTATGTTTTTAGACTCTATATACTCAACAAGTCTATTATTAATCAATTTTTCAAGGATTTTAGAAAGTGATGGCAATATTGATATCGGTCTGTAGTTACCTACATTAGTCCTGTCACCGCTCTTGAAAATTGGTTGAATCCGTGATCTTTTGAGGTCTGTAGGAAAGACCCCATGGGTCAAGCACATATTGAAGACATGAGTCAAGTGTGGCACAAGAATATTTTTATGATCCTTTAATACTCTGTTAGAGATACCATCCCAGCCAACCGAACACTCACTTTTGAGATCTGTTATTAAACGTGCCACTTCCTCTTCGTCTGTGCTCAGTAGTACAAAAGAGTTCAATCTGCCGTGGATCGTCGGTAACTTATCTGGTAAGGTTGGCAACGAGTTGACTATTCTCTCCGATAGATTTTTACCCACATTGGCGAAATAGTCGTTAATGTTATTAACAGATTTCTGTGGAGTCTCTGCTAGTCTGAGTAGCTCTTTGTTGTAGGCGGTGTTTTTTGTAGTATTTGTTATGGATCTTATTGCATTCCACATTTTTTTGTTGTCTTTGCCAGCCTTTTCAATAAGATCCTTTTCATACTGGCGCTTTAGTTTTTTTAGGATTGAGGAACAAAAGTTTCTATATCGAGTGTAGGTTAATTTAAGGGTAATGTTGTCCGGAGAAGCGATCGATTGTTTGTGAAGTTTGTCTCTGTTGCGCATGCATCGCAAGAGGCCTTGGGTGATCCATGGTTTTATTGTTTTTTTTACGACGAGAAAGGATCACTGTTGTTGTGTTTTTGAAATTTGAAAGGTCATGTAAAGTTTTATCAAGTGATGTTAAAAAGGGGTCTAAATTGGCATAGCTAGGTGAGCGATAAATTGCTAAAATGGCCAAATCCCTGTTCGCTATTTTAATAAGTAGACAATTCGAGTTTTGTAGAGCAACCTCCTCAATACTACAGGCAATGTGATCTTTTACATACACAATAACTCCGTCATTTTGTATAGGGTTAATAGTGGTTGCCGCGGAAAAATAGCCACTGAGAGTTGGTATAGTTGGCGTATCAGACAATCTACACTCTGTCAAAATTACCACATCACAGTCGATACTCAGTCTTGTCAATAGGAGCTGAAATCCTGGAAAATTGCAGTTTATACTCCTAATGTTTTATATGTCGATGATAACCTCACCTCCGGCCTAGCACCACGACCCACAGTCAGCGTGCGGTTTTAGTCGGTTCGAGTCCGACATAACCTCCCCTTCCGGCTCCGGCAGGGGGGTATCCAAGGGGATTTCCGCACGGAAAAAAAAAAAAAAACGGGTGGCCCAAATTATACTCTGCCGGGAACCACGTGGCTAAAATAACAAAAGAATCAAAAAATCAATAGTATTCAAGTTCTAGATTTTTATTTATAATAATTATTGAATAGTATTCAAATTATATAAGTGACAAGACACCTTTCCAAATATTTATCATCCCCAACAGACCTTATATTTGTAGGGAAGACAGTATGTCTGTCTGTCGTGTGTATATAGAATTCAATTCGAGCCAAAGCAAACAGCCGGTACGTGTGGAGTGTACATATGTTTGTCATGTGTTTCCACAACTACAATACAAGCCTCGATATCACTGACGTACAGACAACTATTTTGACAAGTAATAAAATTAAAATTTTTGAAAAAAACCCGCGACGTGTAAAAAATAATTCAAAAAATGTTTACTGCAGTGCTCCCTAGTGGGTTGTCAACATAACATCTATCGAAGAACATGCACCAATCAAACCCAAACCAATAATTGAAAACTGCATCAAAATCGGACTAGTATTTTTGGAGAAAATTGGTAACATTGACTTGCATTAAAAGTGCTTGCTGTAGCGGTCCCTGTTGAGTTGTCATTGTAACACCTATCTAAGAACATGCACCAATCAAACCCAAACCATAAATTGAAAACTGCATCAAAATCAGACTGGTATTTTTGGAGAAAATTGGCAACATTGATTTGCATTAAAAATGCTTGCTGTAGCGCCCCCTGTTGAGTTGTCATTGTAACACCTATCTAAGAACATGCTTCAGTTAAAGCCGAACCCAAAACTGAAAACTGCATCAAAATTAGATTTGTAGTTTCGGAGAAAATGGCAATATGGATTT
The DNA here is from genome assembly GCA_914829495.1 of Eilema sororculum. NCBI lineage: Eukaryota > Metazoa > Arthropoda > Insecta > Lepidoptera > Erebidae > Eilema > Eilema sororculum. Next base: position 4,711,872 of record OU618561.1, read on the forward strand.
GCACAAACAAACACACAAATATCTTCTCACCCCAAACGCATATACCGTCTCTGTTCCGTCGTGGGTAATAAGGAAATACCATGGAGAAAGGATGTCCCCCATGGGAAAACCCAAGTCGACTATATTAGGAAGTTATTTAAGAAGGGCATAAGGTAGTTTGCAGCTCGACTGTCCCACATGTGCCCCTCGTGTTGTACATGTCCATAATAGGTCATGGCAACTATCTTCCATTAAGTGGGCTGTGTGTTTGCCACCAAGTAGTATAAAAAAGCCGGCCAAGTGCAAGTCGGATTCGCGCACCGAGATGGTTGTGTAACTTTTTGTAGGACCGATAAACGGTCCGGTTTTACATCCGATTCTTATGATTTTGTGACCGACTCAACGTACACGTCCGCCACTTTGTCTGTGGCTACGTCCTTGTCCTTCCCTTGCATGCGATCGACTGTCGGTGAGTAGTGTGCGTTTACGCATACATTTCCGAACGTTCCGTTTTTCACCGATGTACCGATTTTATTTCTGATCGACTTTTTGTAGGACATGGGCTTGCACTATTGCGAGGAGTGCGTTCTATTTTTCTCCTACAAAAAGTCGGTCTCCAATAATCAGACGTGGGCGAGCAAGCTACATAAACTGCAATATACATATTTTGATTGTGTTGGGTTAGAAGGCTCAGTTTTAAGACGTTATAGACCTGAGTTTGTTCAACTTGATACCTCTACGCATTCCTGAGAAAAAGGTCTTGACGTCTGTTGCGACTCTGTTCGTGGAGTGTGTCTTAAGTAAAGCCAACGAAGCGAGAGAAAAAAGGTAAACAAAATTTCAGCGGTTCCAAACATTATTATTTGAAAATTATTACGTAACACTTCAAGTGCATTCCAGACAGGAATGAAAATGCTCTTAACATGGCGGATCTGACAGTTTAGAACCGTTGTGCTGACAGCTTTCCCGTACCACGAAACACGCAACGACAGCTGTACGTGTGATATGTGCGACAAGGACAGAGAAAATAATCGCTAGTTATCGCAACGTAACTCAGTAATGGTCGCCTTGTTTACCTTTTTTCTCTCGTCTCGTTGGCTTTAATTTAGACAGACGGAGAATGTAGTGATCCTATTAAAGGTTCCGTTTTTTCCTCTTGTTGGTTGGTCTTGGCTCTTGGTTGTTGGTTCCATTGGTACGGAACCGTAAAAATGGCAGAAAAGGTGGATCCCGGATATGACTGATGACTTTTTTCTGCACAGTTTCCCATTTTGTACTCGTATACGTGTTGTTCTGTCTTATTTCTGGCAAACTATCACTCATCCATGAACCTATTGTACCAATACATCTCACAAATAAATTGCCAATGAATTTATTTATTTATTTATTCTTTATGCACAAATATAAAATATGTGTACAAAGGCGGACTTAATGCCGTAGGCATTTTCTACCAGTCAACCTTAGGGTGATGCAGAGATTTGTCTAGTAGGTGCTCGAAGTATCGATCTAGTACGTAGTAATTATGATACATACAAACGGCAAATATGATAATATACTTAAATATATACATACACACACATACATATACCTACATATATACATACACATATACATACATACATACATACGTTCATAAATACTTTATACTGTACATACACCGGATTACACAATATATTATATAGATATATAATATGTCCTATAGAAAAATCTTATATAATATTATTATTATTCTGCCTATGGTTCGCTATAGATCTGCCGTACTCTGTTTCTGAATATTGAACGATTTGGGGACATCCTGACTTCCAACGGTAGCGCATTCCAGAGGAGAATGGATTGTACAGAGAAGGAGGAGTGTACAAGGCTTGAAGTATGAGTGGGACAGTGAAGAAGAAGATTGTTAGAGGAGCGTAGATTTTTAGTATGGTTCGAACCGAGAAGGTGGAGATGGGATTTTAAGTAGGAAGGGGCATTGGGAGAATTCAACAGGGTAAAGATCAAAGTGACAGCTCTTAGACTGCGTCGCCGTCGGATGGGTAGCCAACCCAGCTCTGCACGTTGATCCGAAACATGGTCATACTTCCTAAGATTGTAGACGAATCGAATGCAATTGTTGAGAAGTCGGTCAAGTTTATTGAGCAGATCTGCATTCAGGTCGAAATAGCACACATCACCATAGTCGAAGATAGGAAAAATCAAAGCCTGCATAAGCATTGTCTTGGTGCTGGGTGGAAGAAAGTTTTTTAAGCGGTAGAGAGCCCTTAGTGTTCCCGTTACCTTCTGGCACGTTGATACAAAAAATTCTGCTAAACCTTTACTAGATAGAGAATTGGATCCTTTTGTTAGGGCTAGGCCACACAAGATACTTTTCACGGTGAAAGAGCTCTTTTCCAATACAGTTTACAGGTAGATTAAATTTTTTTTTATATTTTAGCGCTATCATTGATACTTTTATGCTGCGTCATGTGATGAATAGGTTGTAGTAAAGAGGAAAGTTAGTGGTGTTAGGTGTAAGTATTGATAAATTATTAAGAGTGTTTGTGCGTTTTCTTAATAACTTTCTACAGAAGTACTGGTAGGGCTGTTGTCTTTGCCTAACTCGTAGGGAAAAAGTGCAAAAGACCTATGTTATACCATAATAATTTAGCTAGTAAAAAAACAAACAGCATTTAGTTATAGAAAAATTATAAATAGAAATTTTGACATCGTAGTTTTATTACCCTGTATATTTTATTAGTTATACTGTACATCTTTATCGAATTTATTCAATTTCAACATTCTGACAATGCTTTATATTTATAAATATTTACAAAGTTCTTATCTACACCATAAGTCGATTTATTTGTCTTAAATCGATAGTCGCCGCTGTTAAAGTACAGTGTGTGCTATGACCCTTAACGAGGCAGCTGCGTATTTCCTTCATACATTAGCACAACGATGCGATTATTCTGTACAATTATTCTATCTATCATGTCTAGCAATATAGATGGCGTTCTTGACAAGGAAATTCATTATTGAGCATTAGTTTCCTTTCTTTGTAATAATGTATGAATATTCATCTGTTCCTTCATAGCTCCTCAACGACTTATTACATACATACATACAATTTTTTTTTGAAAGCTTACCATAACAGTTATTAAAGCTAACTTGTTACAATGCAAACATCACTTATAGGTAAACACCGCATAAAAATAATAACAAAGAGAAACTTATACTAAGCTAAAATAATATAATAGAGACTTAAAAAAATAAACAACTGTACATAAAAATATGAAAAAAGATGGGAAAAAGAAAAGAATCAAGCACTCAACTTAAAGACAAACTAAATATCAATATAATATATCTAACTAAATAACACTGATACTACTTAAAATACGTTTTTGTTTAGGCAGGGTATCAAAGTGAAAGTCAATCCTGTCACTGAGACTGTTCACAACTCTAGACAGTCTCGCGCATGGAGAATTGGAACCTAAAAATGTTCTTAGGGGTGGGCAGAGTGGTGTGATTGTTTTGCGAGGGATTCTTGATGGAACATTGATACTTAGCAAGGCCAGTAACCTTGGAATCAATACAATCACGCCTTTATCCCCGGAGGGTTAGATAGAGGTGAATTAACACCCTCATTTCACCAATCATTGGATTCGGTCCCACTTAATAGGAGGTGAGCCTATTGCCGCTTTCCTGGCACTATTTAATTGTTGACTCAAGCCGTGCATCCGAGGCCGAGTCCAGCCTGTATATATTTTTCTGATGTTAAACTGCCCTATCCCTTAGTCGCCTTGTACGACATCGCATGGGAAGAGATGGGATGGCCCAAATTCTACTCTACCGGGAACCACGCGGGAACTACTCATTAGAACTGGACAAATTAGAAGTAGCGGTAGTGAAAGCGGCCGCTTTGCAGGATTCGCGGGTTCGCACCCCACTCAGTGTAAATATTAGTAAGCATTGGTCAGTTCGTGCCTCGGGGAGTAAACACGCCGTCGGTCCCGGTTGTTATATGAACATCTATGGCAGTCGTTACGGGTAGTTGGAGCCCTCAACCGTCCGACTAGTTTAACTACAGAACTTCAATGTCGCTAATTGGTTGTGGAGGTCATATGGCAGACACAGAACCCTAGTTACCGACATAGCTCGCCGAATAAGCAAGCTCAAGTGGCAATGCGCTGGCCACATCTGTCAAAGGACCGATGGCCGGTGAAGCAGACGAGTCCTAGAATGGAGACCGAGAGAAGGCAAACGCGGGGTAGAATGCCCCCTAGCCAAATAGACTGACGACCTGAAAAGGGTGGCTAGGATGGACAGGATGCGGAAGGCGGAGGATCGGATGAAATGGCGCACATTGGGAGTGGCCGATGTCCAGGAGTGGATTGATTGATTGATACCACCTCACAATTTGTCTGGTAACCCCAACTGAATTTCAAAAACGCTCAGAGAATGATTAAGTGTATTATTAGACTAATTGGTGTTTATGGTTATACTGCACGGACTTGGAAGTGATAGATGGAGCCACTCATCACTCTAGCAGAAGCGCCTCTCCTTGCCATGGGGCAAGATTGGGACAGCGTCGTTCCCATATTTCACAAACGCGAGGAGGCACACTGGAGATGGCCCTAGGTCAGACGATTATGCGGGATATATTTTAAGCAATTTTACGTTCTGGCATTGGAACACCTAAGATGCTGTGCGGTATTAATCGGTTCGATATATCCACGAAACAATTTTCCGCATGAAAAAAAGTAAATACAGGTAAATACTATGAAGTTTTTCGGATTTTTTGAAGGGTTTAGACCGAATAAATGCGTTTTATTGTATCAACAGCCCAAAATTTCAGTCCCCAACTTTAAATGTATGTTTCATGGCACGGCTACAGGCCTTTACGAATATAAATCCATCCCGTACATTAAGTGTACCACAAGGAACCATTTTGGGTCCATTACTCTTCGTTATTTACATAAACGGCCACCCTAGTCTCATAAATTATTGCCATTACCTATTTTCTCATTATATTTATAGGTGTGAATGTCACACTAAATTTTACAAAGATACCTTGAATAAGTAATTTTATTGAATTTAACGATTGCCGCTAGGCAAGCAAATATGCTGATTAAGGTGGCCACAAAGCACTATTTGCGCGCACAGTAACTTGTCAAGGAAAAATTTCTTGACAAGAGATTTCAAGAAGCAATGGAGAATGTTTGTGAAGTGAAATGCAAAATCATCATCAATATATAAATGTTTTTGTTTCATTCAAAAATAATAAGTGGTTATGATTTTACAGGTATTCAAACTTCTGAAAAATATCGAGTCCCGGACTGACCTCGCGCTAGACGCGTGTGACGTATTTTTATGTAGGCCGGACAGCTTTTTTGTTGGTTGACCACCAGAAATATCAGGAACTGCAGGTCTGATTTCATAAAATATTTTTGTTTTGAATAGCCCGCTTATTAAGGAAGGTTATAAGCCAATAACGTGAAAATGAAGAATAACTATAGCCTACCTTTCGCGGTAGTTCCTGAGATTACTGATGAAACGTAAGGCAGCACCAACTAAAGCTCTGGCCTACATAAAATACGTCACACGCATCAAGCGCGAGTCGGTCGGCGCGCGGCCACTATAAAAGTCCATATCTTGAAAACTAATTGATACATCGAAATAATTCTTTCAGGTGAATATTTTTTTCAACACACAATACAATAAGCTAAAATTCAGAATTTGTGAATATTCTCTCCATGTAATGTAAATTAGCTGCTTCTGTATATAGCATTTTTTTTAACCCGCTCAATGCAAAATATTTGTATGCAATGAATATGGGTATTCGCATTGGTTTGTTCGTGCCTCGGAGAGCACGTTAAGCCACCGATCTGGTTGTATTAGCGGTGATTTTGTGCACGATGTTTTGTACTTTACATATATGTATGGACAGCCTCCGTGGCGGTGGTGAACGCGACAGCTACGCAGGCGGCGCAGGTTCGATCCCCGCTCTGTGCAAATATTTGTATGCACGGAATGGCCATTTGCGTTGGTCTGGGTGTTTCTATATATAATAATATATGTATGTATTTACAAAAAAAAGCATCTAAGTATGTTTATTCGCATTCTAGATTCCATAACACAAGTAAAGTAACAATATGTAAAGAATTCATGGACGTAGAGAACCTTTTTTTTTTTTTTTTTTTTTTTTCGTGCGGAAATCCCCTCGGATACCCCCCCTGCCGGAGCCGGGAGGGGAGGTTATGTCGGACTCGAACCGACTAAAACCGCACGCCGACTGTGGGTCTTGGTGCTAGGCCGGAGGTGAGGTTGTCAAAGACATATCCCTCGCACCCCGGCTGACCCAGGGCCATCCCTTACGGTCTGGCCCTCCTCAGGAGGGGGGACAACGGTGTCCCCAACTCGCCCCCGGAATGGGGAGGCGCGCTGTTCAGCGCGCCGCCGCCGTGGCCTGCTTCTGCTGGGGTGACAGGCGGCTCCACCCGTCACCCCCAGGCCCGCGCTCATGGGGGACGGAGGTCAGTCAGTGCCCTCCGACGCCCGAGTTGCCTGCGCGCGCGGGCGGCGCGATCCGCGAGTCTTTCTCGCTCGCGCCGCCTCTCCCGCTCCGCCGTCTCCTTCACGACCATTACCTGCTCGCTGAAGGAGACGCCGGCCGCCCACGCGTCCGCGCAGCGGACCATTGCTGTGAGCAGGGTGGCGAGGGTGAGAACTCTCACACCCAGGGCCGACACTAGCTCCCGCCTCGGTCCGGCCCATGCCGGACACTCGGTGAGCGTGTGCAGCCCCGTGTCCTCGCTCGCGTCGCAGTGATGGCACTCGGACGTTGGCTCCTTTTCGATCCGACACAGGTATCCCCCGAAGCACCCGTGCCCGGTGATAATCTGCGTCAGTCGATACGAGAGGCTGCCATGTGGCCTCTCGAGCCATTCCCCCATGATGGGCCTTACCGCCTCTATGACGGCATGCCCTGCGCGTCGTTGCTCAAGTCGTCGCTCCCACTCCGCCACCACGATCCCGTGGAGCCGGGACCTCTCGGCCCGAATGTCTTCGGGCTCGGGATCGTATCCCCGCTCCCGCGCCTCCTTACGGAACCGAAACAGTGCCGCAAGGGATCTCGCTTCCAGGATCCACGGTGGCGATCCGGCTAGGAGACTCGCCGCTTCAAAGGATATCGTGCGGTACCCCCTAATGGCCCTGCAGGCCATCGTCTGCTGCGGTGCATGCAGCAGTTGCACGAACCTGGCCTGCAGGGCGTCCGCCCACACGGGGCACCCGTACAGGGCCATGGACCGCACGACACCCGCGTAGAGTCTCCTGCAGGAGTCCTCTGGGCCCCTCAAGTTGGGCAGCAGCCGCATCAGCGCGTTAGCTGACACCAACAGTTTGGGGCGCAGACTTCGGAAGTGCTCTCCGAAGTCCCACCGACCGTCAAGTACGAGCCCCAGGTATTTCAACCGGGGCTTGATGTCGATGGGAGTACCTCCTACTGTCAAGCTGGATCCCGGGGGTGGCAGTAGGAGGTACTCCCATCGACATCAAGCCCCGGTTGAAATACCTGGGGCTCGTACTTGACGGTCGGTGGGACTTCGGAGAGCACTTCCGAAGATGCTCATAATTTATAATATGTCAAAAACAGTTGCACTGCAAGATTGCAGTTTCATGGAAGATCACAACTTAGCCTTAGTTGAAAGTTTAAGTTAAAATGGAATTCAGAAAGTGGTTGAGTTGAACACTGTTCTGTACTTCTGTATAAATTGCAGTTTGCAAAGTTTGAGCGCTGTTAGGAATTTGCAGTTTACTTTCATACAAAGATATTCATAAAGTTATAACGAACTTAAATAATAAAAACGTTGAGGTATCACCACGTTTGGTGTAACAGCTTGAGTTAGCTTATCAATGTCTGGTCATGGAACTTCTGCAGAAGGGATTATTCCACTATCAAATTCAAAGTCAAGTCAAAGTCAAAAATATTTCTCCTGTAAATACTATTACAAAACGGCACGTCGTGTTGTGTTCCCGGGGGTAAGCAGGGTAGCCAGAGCTCACTGGAGAGTTTTTGTGCTGTCAGTGGGAAGACCAAAGGCTTGTCCTGCTCAAGAAACTCAGTGGGCATTTTTTTTGTTCTATTTACAAACATTTACTTAGTCTATACTAATAATTTGTTTGAGTAGCATAATTGAGCGAACAGCACATATCCAAGCTTGTTTATCATCAAATAATCTTAGGGTAGGGATTTTCATTCTCGAATTGCCAAGTGGGGGCGCTGGAGGCACTGCCGTATACCTTGATAGTATAACACACGCCAGAAAAAGACCATGTCAATCTCAAAGTGCTGCTAATTCTGTTGTTACATCTCTAAACTTAAAATTCTCTAAAATTTGCTAATTGCATCTGTTTCTTTCATTATCAGATAGAAAAGGACAGATGATTTATTTTAGTGAACACCTGTCAAATTAAGTCGGCGCCTTGACGGTACGCTTCAATTTTAGTCGACATCTACAAACATGCGACTTAACTTACTACGCACCAACAAGGCGCTGTCTTTATTTGACAGGTCTTAACTTAAATAAAATCATCTGTCCTTTTTTATCTGATCAATCTGATCATGAAAGAAAGAGATGCAATTAGATTTTTTTAGAGAAATTTAAGTTCAGAGATGTAACAACAGAATTGGGAGCACTGCCGTATACCGTTCATCAAGGTGTTTTACTGTCAGGAATGCTAAATATCGTGCGAAGTGGACCTCAAACTTCAAAGTGGAACCCTCAAATGCAATCAGCATGCAGGTTTCAAAGACGATCATCAAAATTCGTTACGCAAAATTTGGTATTTACAATGTATTGATATTGAAAACCAACACAGCTCAAAACGAAAGAAAATAACACTTATGATCTCATAAAAACCAAGTAAAAGCTTATTCTTTCAAATAGGAATCAACCAATCTTCTGCTCTTAATATATGGTGGGCCGTTAAGGTGAAGGATGTAAACGCCAAGATACGAACACTGAGATGAAAGTGTGGTGCGTCTGTGTCTTATTTGATACCATAAAACTTAATGACATAACATAAACTCACGCCTGTATTCCCCGAAGGGGTAGACATAGGTGCTAGCACCCACATTTCGCCCGTTTATGTTTAGGTCCCAATATAATAGGTGGCGCGCCTATTGCCATTAACCGGGCACTAATAAACCTGCGATAAATACACACATAACTTCGAAAAGCATCGACAAGTCATTGGTGTAGTGCCATGGTAAACCTGGGATCGAACCCGAGACCTCGTCTCAGCAGTCCATTACCCATACCACTAGGCTACCGCAGAGAAAACTTAATGGTGTAATTTATATTGACATACTTTTACTTTTACTAATAATTACTTCTTTCGCATTCGCATTATCGTTAGATATAGGTAAGTACCTTTTTTACCCAACTGCACCAGGGAGGATAATGTGTTACGCGCGTATGTATGTATGTATGTATGTAGTTTCTTTGTTCCCCTCTATAGGCCTAATGGCTGGACTGATTTTGATGAGTGTGGTATCAAATGAAAGGTATTCATTCAAAATAATACCTACCACCACTGGTCTGACTATTCAACTGTGTCTTTCATACCTGGGCCTCGATTATGCTAAAGCCCAACCACAGTGGTGCCACTGACACTGCAAAAAAAGCTTAGTTGTTATGGAGGTGTTCTTACGATCGAGAGGTCCCGGGTTCGAATTCTGGCCATTACACTACCGACGTAAACCCACTCCTAGCACAAGCAATTTAGCTTTTAGGGTTAGAGGGAATATTAGTAATTTCGGTTCTAATATTCTCAAAAAAAAACTGTTTTTATTTCATTTCGAACTTTAGGTGTACCATTTAGCAGTACCACACTAACCATTTTGACGGTTGGCGGTCCACAACTGTGCGTTTCTTGAGAAACTTTCTGCCTCACATAACTGAACTAAGGAATGAACTGTCACCAGCGGTATTTCCGAATCAATAAATCAAATTGAAATATGTAAGTTATGTTATGCTATGTTTAACTCAATTAGCTGTATGTATCAATTTCCTAATTACTTTGAAAGCGGAAAGCATTTCAAATTCCAAATTCAAATTAAGGCATGACAACGTCTTTTGTGTCAGCTATTATATGTGTTGGTTAGTTATTCTTAAATATTGTAATTTTCCGCGCAATTTTCTCTTATATTTTTTTCTTTCATAAGTACCTTTTCCGTGACAATAAGAAAAAAATAGCAAAATTGGTCCAGCCGTTCACGCCTGATCTCGTGACCAAGGGAAAAATAGGTATTCATTTTTATATTATAACTAGCTTTTGCCCGCAGCTCCACCCACGTGGATGTCGGTTCCCGGCAATTTTTCGAATTTTTCTTCAATTATCCTTGAACTTCAACGAACATTTAAAAAAAGAATTGGCCAAATTGGTCCAGGCGTTGTTGAGTTATGCGCTTACCAACACATTTAGCGATTCATTTTTATAATATAGATTATAACTAAACTTACCTCTGTGCATAATATTCGAAGAAAGCCACCAAGATCTCGATGGATCTCGTCATAGCGGCCCACATCTCATGGGTGTTGCATTTTGGGGTCAGCGCAGACGGGAGACGGGGTGGGCCGTCCGACATTAGCACTTTATTTTACATAATTTGTCACAATTTATCGTTTATATACTTCGTTTCACTTCACTAAAGATCACTGAAAGATTTTTGTTGTTATAAAAAAAAAATCGGTTGTCTGTAAACTCGGTTTACTGACGATAGTTGAACGTGACAACGTCATAAGAAAATACTGATGGAATGGTTTCATTTTTCAAATTTTAATTTTATTGGTTTGATAGATATTTTGTATGGATATAGAGAAAGGGGTAAATCTAAATCACAGTTGAATTGATCAAGCTACATTTATGTGTACGCATAAATACAATTAAGTCAATTTTAATATTTATTTTTTTACAATGATGGAACGCCTCAGAGCGAGGTAACGCCGCATGACGTCATGTTTTTTCGTGCGTGCAGCCGGCTCCATCGAATTATAAGACGTTGTCACGTCAAAAAATGTTACTATAGGCGTTAGAGTGTCAATTCACTTGTACCACATTATATTTATATTGAATCAATATACTTGTGGCGATACCACATATAACCAACGCCATCTAGCGACAGCAAGATGAACTACTACGTGACTACGAATCCTGCATCGCGAAAGTGAAGTTCTCGCGCTGGTACAATATATGTACAACATCCCAACGACGATTGTGAGGCCGCGGCCCGCCAGACGTGATCACCTTGCCTGGTCGGAGGATCCTCCCTTTGTGTTGGAGGAACATCACACCTCGTTCCTCCACATACTTAACAGAATCCACATCCACACTAATATTATAAATGCGAAAGTAACTCTGTCTGTCTGTCTGTCTGTCTTTCTGTCTGTCTGTCTGTATGTTACGCTTTCACACCTAAACCACTGAACCGATTTTTATGAAATTTGGTATAGGGATAGGTTAGACCTTTAGATAGGACATAGGCTATGTTTCGTCGCGATAACCGACATCCACGCGGGCGGAGCCGCGGGCAAAAGCTAGTTAATAATAAAAGGAATTACTCCTAAGCGTCTGTAGCTTAGCAGTTGAGTCGGCCTAGCGCTCGAAAGGTCCCAGGTTCGAATCCTAGTCATTACACTACCGACGTGAACCCACTCCTAATACAAGCAATTTAGTTTAGCTGGAGCAGTTAGAGGGAATATTAGTAATTTCGGTAATAATATAAAAAAACTCTTATTATCTATTCTGTCCGAGTTCCAAATCTATGATTCTCACACGGTTTCGGCTTATTTCATGTATCACTACTCATCATCATCATCATCAGCACTATATAGTATAAAGCAACGTCGCTTTCCGCGTCAATCTGTCCCTATGTATGCTTATATCTTTGAAACTACGCAATGGATTTTGATGCGGTTTTTTAATAGATAGAGTGAATCAAGAGAAAGGTTTATATGTATAATACATGCATAATATAGTGGAGTGTGCATCGGGAACGGGATCTGACCACACGCGGGTGGGTAAGAATTGGCGGTACTAAGTTTGCCGGGACAGCTATATAAACAGTATTATTGTTTTAGAAAAAAATGTTTCACATTTTTTTATTTTCTTCAATGCCATGAAAATAAATAAGAATAAGAAGAGGAAATTTAGAAAAATATACGTTCATTTTTATAATTACTTAATGCTTAAGTAATTAAAAAAACAATGTTAGAATAATTGTGTAATATCTTATGAAAAATGTACACGAAGTTCTCAGCTAAATTCGCAGAAAGGCTGAAAAAAAACGAACCCCGGACTCCGAGCTTCAGATGTGATTATAAAGCAGAAGGTTGTTATTTGTGATAATTTCACAATCAATTCGGCAATCGGGTAAAAACGACAAAACTGACACTTAATAAACACGTACGAGTATATCAACAGTCACATAACTGAACAAACATACATTTCCATTAAAATTCACTATCTTTAAAAGTTTTCAACTAAAAATCCACCACAAAAATTTTCCAGTCAACTAAAAAAGAATTTTTAACACCTTTCAATGGTCGATATCAATAATTCAAAGGGGTAAAGCGGATAAATGGGTCATTGCTGATGCGTTCCGACAGATATAATTTATTACTTTCACCCCTTTTCACCCCTTTCCCCCCTTTATTTACCCCCGGTCGTTTAGATCACAAAGTTTATTCATCAGAACGTATAAAATGTCATGCTTTTAAAAAGAGGCTATATTCATTTCGGTATTTTATATACTGCATTGGACGCAGCCTCTGTGGCGTAGTGAACGCGTCCGCTACGCAGGAGGCGCGGATTTGATTCCCGCTCTGTGCAAATATTTGTAAGCATGAATATGGGTATTTGCATTTGTCTGGTCGTGACTCGGAGAGCACGTTAAACTGTCGTAAGCCCCGGTTGCCATACAGGTATTTGGCGCCCTAAAATTCCAAAAACTGTTCTAATGGCTTGTAAATGACAGCCCCAGTGGCGTGGCGGTAGTGAACGCGGCCGCAAACGCAGGAGGCGCGGGTTCGATCCCTGCTCAATACAAATATTTGTATGCTTATATATTATTATTTGCATTGGTCTGGTTGTGCCTCGGAGAGCATGTTCAGTCGGTTGCCATACGAACATCTATAGCAGTCGTTACAGATAACTGTAATGCTTAGATATCGCCAAAGGGTTGTGGAGGTCAGATGACAGAAGTTTCACAGAAAATATCCTAAAGTTTAGCCAAAACATGCAGTTACACTGGAAGGGATCAGAAAAAAAATTATGCTCCTAAAAAACTGAATATTACACAGATAAAATGGCGAAGATACTACAGAATATGATTGTATATTATCGCCAGTACCTATCATACTTATATTTGTATCAATTCCCAAAGAAAACAAACTTCCCCTGAAGAGAAACTTGAATGCCTCTTAGAAATTCAGTCGCGCCTGATTATATTGTTGTCACATTGATAACAAGCTTGTTTCCAGCTTGAATCACACTTCGTAAAGATAAATCATTTGGGCTTAATTTCACAAATTAACGATAGAATTGTGAAGGTATTAGGTGTGATATTCCTTCAACATAAATGAAGAATCCTCTTAGCCCAGGGCAAACTACAGCCCGCGAACGCATCTAATCTGGCCCGCCGACTATCCTTCGACATGTATGATAATAATTTTGATGGGCCAGAAGCAGAAGTATAAAGTATATTCCTGCATCACAGCCTTGAGAGCCGCCTCTGCCTCGTACTGCTCGAGGACGAGTTTAAAACGCTGAGGTGGGAGCTAGTGGTGGCCCTAGGAGTGACAGGTCTCTTGCTTGCGGATAGTAGTCTTATAAATAATAATACTTCCCGGGTTTTGTGATAATCACCACTTTCCTATCCAGTAAATACTCTCTGAACTTCGCACTAACTTGCGTCGTGGTGGCATACGTTCGAAATTATGTGTATACTAATCCCTACTAATATTATAAATGCGAAAGTAGCTTTGTCTGTCTGTATGTTACGCTTTCACGCCTAAACCACTGAACCGATTTTGATGAAATTTGGTATAGGGGTGGATTAGAACTTGAGAAAGGACAAAGGTTATGTTTGGTCGCGTTAACTGACATCCACGCGGGCGGAGCCGCGGGCAAAAGCTAGTATTATGAATGCGAAAGTAACTCTGTCTGTCTGTATGTTAAGCTTTTACGCCTAAACCACTGAACCGATTTTGATGAAATTTGGTATAGGGGTAGATTAGACCATGAAAAAGGACATAGGCTAGATTTGGACGCGCTAACCGACTTCCATGCGGGCGGAGCCGCGGGCTAAAACTAGTTTCTATACTTTCGCACTAAAGCGCATTGAGGTGGCGAATATTCGAAATTATGTTTATCGATGTGGGGCTCTTTCGCACTAACAAGCATCGCAGTGGCGAACATTCGTAATGATGTATAATATCGATGTAGGGCTTTTTCGCACGTTTCCGTTCTTTAGGGCTACAGTTAATAGCAATTTTGAACTTCGAAATTCAGTAGGACAGTATATAGGCACTTTTCATTCCTGCGAAATATTTTCATGGTGGTTTTAAATTCACTTATAGTCATTAGCCGGTACCCGGGACAGTAGAAAAATATTTCTTCACATCGTACTAGGTACTAAACAATCTCCTCTGTCTTATTTTAGTACAGATGAAAATAAATATACTTGGGTATAAGTAGGAACCTTTTGTTGTACCAACTGTGAAATATTAAATACGCTTTTGATATCCTCTCAAAATAATGTTCGCATATTTAACAAAGGTTATCTTATTTTACGATTCACAAACCAAGATACGAGGCCTTAGGGTTCAGTGGAATAATTTATATTTTGTTGTTAGTTCCGGGTTCAAGAATATTAGTATCTACAAAAATTCATACTAATATTATAAATGCGAAAGTAACTCTGCCTGTCTGTCTGTCTGTCTGTATGTTACGCTATCACGCTTAAGCCGCTGAACAGATTTTGATGGAATTAGGTATAGGGGTAGATTAGACCATGAGAAAGGACATAGGCTATGTTTGGTCGCGATAATATACGCGGGCGGAGCTACGGGCTAAAGCTAGTCTTTAATATTGTTGAAAGTTTATTGAAGCAACACTAATTTTAACAGAGACTAACTTTTGCCCACTTCTCTGCCCGCGTGGATGTCGAAAATCATAACCAAACATAGCCTTTAACCTTTCTCAATGCCTAATCTATCTTTATACCAAATTTCATCGAGATCGGTTCAGTGGATAAGCCTGAATTATTTTTTTTATTGCAATTTCAAATTTTTAATTGCATTTACATATAACCATATTGCCAATAATAATCCGAAAGAAAATCAATGGGTGTCGCCAGCTGTAAAACTTGTTTTGATCATTTAGACACCAGTTGGGTTTTTAGTTAATTTTATTTTGCAATTAATATTTGCCCAACACTAGTGTGGATAGGATAGGGGACTCTTTTATTCGCACTTAGCCTCTCTCTTGGGCCGTTGTGCGTAGAGAGTACTGGCTAGAGCAGCCAGCCTAGCTCCACCCAGAAACGCAGAAGCTTACTGGGGGCTCCACAGGCTTCGCGGAGCGACCTCACTGTGCCGAGGATTTGGGATCGTTTGTTTTTTTTATCGTGCGAAAAATCCCCACGAATACCCCCGCGGAGCCGGTGGATGTGGTTATGTCGGACTCGAACCGACTAAAATGCACGCCGTCTTGGGTCTTTGGTTGCCGGAGGTGAGATTTCCGAAAGCATATCTCTCGCACCCCGGCAGACCCAGGACCATCTCTTTAGAGATGGCCCCTTCGGGTGAGATCGTTGGGTGGCCACTGCCTCGCATTCCACTATTACGTGGGTGGCCGTTTCCTCGGCACTGAAATATCCCCTGCAAAGGTCCGAGACTCCGATGGTAAATAGGTGCTTGTAGAGGAGACAGTGGTCCGTTATTGTCCCCTATTTAAGTAGGATTATTAGTAGGATGAATCTGTTCATCGTTCTGAGTTACAAACTTCCATCCATCTTGTAATAGTAGCCGTAAAAGATAATAAGACAAAGAAAAGCCATTTCCCAAGTTTCCCAAGTGTTTGCATTATCAAAACATGTCTGTCACTGTGAATTTTCTTCAAGCGTAATGATTTGTCCATATATTTGCATCTCGTTATCTCAGAAACTTTCTCGTGTTTCATCCATATCGTATACCTCCATATAATGTAATGGTAATACCAGTATTTGCATCTGAATCGATTCAAATTTCAAAGAAAACATACAAAAGGAGATACCCCATTTTGGGCCTGAGTGTACAGACATCAAACCTACCTCAAAATTTTCGTCTATTTTGTGTTATAATTTTGTTTAGACTTCATTACAATCAGCAATGGCCAAGTGCGACAAAAGTTTTAAAATGTGATTTTCATTAATCAACAAGCTTCGTAAACGTTGAATGTAATACTTAATCCGATCTTCGTAAATGCGCTATGATTATGCTTGCTTTATCGTTTCGATTATGAAATCAAATCGATAACTAATAACTATGAATTTAAAATTCGTGGCTTTATTAAATGATTTCAAAATATCTATGTAGCATCTTTATTTTCGTTATTCAGTTCACTAATCAGAAAGACACCTGTATCTTTCATAATGAAATTCAAAATATCGATTCTAAATAATCGTAGTGTATTCAAAGTCTATGTAAATAATCGATCATATATAATTAATAATAATCTGTAACATCATAATATGTCATTTTCACTCCTGTCATTGAAAATGTCGCATTCCTTTCCTGAGATCATTGTGTTTTGCTTTTACTCTGGGAATTGTATATGATTTTCGAACTAATTGACTCTTGCTTGATTACCGGACACCGTTATTTGCTACATTTGTTGACCTTGGCCTTAAAACTGCACTAGACTTTACCACATCGACTAAAAGCTATCACAATGAGTCTCTGTGTGAATTGTGGAATTGCTATCGGTGCAATATAAATAGGCAGACATTTATTGAACGATGCAGCGATACTAGCTTGTATACGTGAATGGGTCGCACCACAAATAGTAAGTAACTATTCGTTATTTCTCGCTCTTTTGAAATTGTTATTATAATTAACGGTAACAAGCTGTGTGATAGCTGCTATAGAATAGAAATTACTACGAGTCTACCTAATTCCGTAGATAATTATGCGAACTTTTGTATATGACAATGTATTTTGACTGATATGTGTAATGTTCATGAAGTACTAGCCTATATGACTATGGAATATTCAGTGCTTAAAACATGATCTCTGTTTAAGGTGAATGCAAATGACATCATTTGCGAATCTTGCTGGATTCAAGCTCAATGTGCATGTTTGGATGAGAACAGACCAGCACAATCACCAGTGGGGCACAGACAGTGTGTATTCTGTATGTCATTGAAGTGTGCAGAGGTGTGGATACAGACCTCCTACAAGAACTGTCAATATCTCAAACGACTTGGTTGTTAAGAGGAAAAACTACTTACTTTTTTAAATATAATATTCTTTAAAATAATGTTGTTTTATTTTATTACCTACTTATATAATTATTTCTATATTACTACAGCAAACAAGAAAGCCTTGTGGAAAGTGGCAACCGTAGCAAAAGGATGTCACTCAGATGTTGCCGTCTGAAGTGAGGGTAGGGAAGGATTGCTTTACCACCTTCAGAGTAAATGTCAGTTGCATATCATAAAACTATAAGGTTTAATATCGTGCAACAAAAAAGTAGCTAAAGCATGTCTTTACTTTGACATAATATATCAGTTTTATTATTTAGCATATAGTTGACCATTCCACATTAATGACTAAAAATATTAATGACCTGCCCTTTTCTATACTAATAAAACCTGCTAACCTACTTACAAATAAAAGCGCTACGCGAATAACTTGTGTAGCTATCACACACAACACAACATAAGACGCTGTTTGACCGCATTATGTATTACAACATAACCTAAAAACCTATGAACAATGCTCGATTTAACAAACTTGGCCATTGTGAATCGTCGTGAAAATTAGGCAAACAAAATGTCCTTAGATGCTCTAAATATTGCCTAATTTTCAACCCTGTACATGCGGGCCCAAGATTGTTTGAGAGTCGGGGTTGTCCTTTATGTATTTTATGAATAAATTATGTACTTAATTTTCTTTGAAGTGATATTTTTAGATCTAATTAGGCGTCATTTAGACTGTGAGTTTCTCGCAAATTTTATTTGATACTAGCTAACCCAGCGAACTTCGTACTGCCAAATTTTTCCACCCGCTTGGCGTCTGATCCCGTTCCCGTTGCACCGTCTACTATATTAAGCATGTATTATACATATATAAACCTTCCTTTTGAATTACTCTATCTATTTAAAGAAACCACATCAAAATCTGTAGCGTAGTTTTGAAGATATAAGCATACATAGGGACATAGGGACGCGGAAAGCGACTTTGCTTTATACTATGTCGTGAAATCGTACGATCATACTCAACTATCGCTTGCAATAATCGCTCTACGATTATCGTATCAAAATTTGTATCATCAAACAAAAACAGGAAGCAGCCAAACAATAATGTACATTTGACATCCACGCCCATCGGAAAGATTCACCCTGTATCATCGAACAATTCATGGGGCCAAACAAAACAAAGACAGGAATTTGGCGTCCATCGAAACGTTTAGAGTAAACAAAAGGTACAATAGCACTACTAATGCCTATTGTTTATCTACTAATGAACTATCACTATGTCTAATTACGTATACAAGTAGGGTTGCCAAGCGTCCGGATAAAGCCGGCCATAGATTTCTTGATTGCGTGTCCGGCCAAATTAAAAGGTGTCCAGCCCGTCCGGCTTTTGTTAGGCTTTTTACATTTCGCAAACCCCAACACAAATGTAGAGTGTCCGGCCTTGTTACACGAATGTCCAGCCAAACTGGCTGGAGTATCCGGTTTTTAGGTTTGGCTACATGGCAACCTTATTTACAGGTTGTATTGTTCAAAAGGGTGTGGATAATCATATCTGAAACTATGAGGAATAATAAAAACTGCTTTTATTTTTTAGAAGCTATTATATTTTAGAAGTCTCGGGCCCGGAAAAGCAAAAGTATTCATTTTTCAAAAATCCAAATTATAGAACAATGTTACACGTAAATAACAAAGGTACTTTTATTTTCTGAATAAAATATAATAGTTCCTTACCTACCTACTTACTGCCAATAACCTGTATACAAAGGAAAATAAAAAATATAATATAGTTTTTTTTTTTTTTTTAAATTGACTTAACCACTTCGAAGATTATCTGAAACAAATACGACTGACATGTCAGTTTTATTTTCCAAATAGACACTCCAATTTCATTTATTTGTGTATATTTATTAGATTTTGAATTGTGAGTATAATTTTTTCACCCCCACCCAAATGACGTCATAAAAATTCAACAAAAGGGGTCCAAACATCACATCAATATAACACAAAGACCAATCTGAGATATCGACCAATCTCAACAAAGTGAGTTAGATAAGTACATTATCCGCCAATCACGAGATTAAAAAGAAAGTAGGGTACAAATGTCACTTCGAAGTTCACTAACTGGGTTGCTTCAGCTACAGGGTGATGCAATTATCTTTATCAATGTTGTTAGGTCGTTTACGGAGTTAGTAAGAATTAAAATGGATTCTAGACTAGTCATGTTTTAATCTGAAGGTATTTTCTTGGCGTTTAGCTACATCACGTTACAAAAACGTATCCCTTAAAGGATCACTTTGTTATCTGTCTGTGTCTCTGGAACTCGAGATGGTATCAAGTTTAGTTAAAATTTATATCAAATTCAAGGTCCGTAATGCCTTGAAGCTATAACAAACAGACATCCAAGTCGGACATCAAAAATACAGCCGTTTACGTAGCAAATTTAATCGACTGCAAACGAATCAAAACCTATAGGGCTGCCATTTATTTAGGATTACGAAAAGGGAAAAATTGCATGACACAAGGTCTTAAAGCACAAGTAAATCTTTCACAGTGGAAAGGGGGTTTAAAGGGGCCTCACTAAGTTTATTTAATAGTATATTAAATGTTTCTTTCAATTTCAATGTTTAAAAATGGTTGAAAAATCATTCATTGTTTCCAACAGTTCGTAAGAATGTTGGTAGATGGCTCCACCGTCGCCCTTAAAGAAGAATATAAAGAGGAAAATTTGAAATGATTCAGGTGTGGCTCAATAGGTCAGTTGGAAGAGCATTCCCGCTGTAAGGGAAAGGTCTTGAGTTCAAGTCTCAGTTGAGCATTTCATTCTTTCCGATGTTTTTCGAACTTAAAAGTTAGCATAATAAATTCTATTACAACATTATATTATTGTATGCAAACCTACTACGAGACTGAAGGTAATACATTTGCACACCGAATACGGTGAAACATGCTGTACTTATGAAAATATGTCTACTCATCACTATTGTTAAACCATGTTTCCTGCAAATAAAGATTTCTATTTCTATTCTATCATACATGAATTCATTAATTAACTCGACCACTAAGTTAGTCACTCAGTTACCACTGAACTTAATGAAGCAACAGAGTGTTGAAACTTATTCAGTACCAAACAAAATATAATGTCGCCATTTTTGCAGCGAAATATGAAAGAACTCTATAAAGCCTTTTATCTGGGAGTCAAAATGTGTCTCGCAAAAGACTGTAATTATTCCCCTGTTGCACAGAGGCGGAATATCGTCGCAGTAAAGGAATGTTTTACTGTTGATATATTCGTGGAGTGTATCTTTATTTTAGGTTTTATTTTTTACTGTATCCGTTTGCTATTTAATACTTTTTCTCGGTAAAATCTTGTTGAGCGCTACAGGTGTACTTGAATATGCAAAATGTGAGGATTGGTAAATTTTACCAGATTCCCATACATAGATACATAATTTTATATTATTATTAATATGCCCTTTATTCATTTTATACATCATACATAATTTAAAAATATAAAAGATAGTGCCCCACCGGCATCTGGTACAGTTACCAAGCTATCGGTGATTAGGAGCAGAACTCCAGGGAGAGGAACTTCCTCACTATGCATGCCGTGCCTAGCCGAGCTGCCTTCTACATCCAAGCCCTCTGATATGATTTTATTCTTATATGAATCTATCTGCATCTTACTTTGTCTGAAGAGCACTGTGTAGAATGTCTTAAAATGTTATTATACAGATCTACGACAAATCATGCAGGATTTAACTGATTTACAAAAGGCATACTGATAAACTCATAAAAACCATTATACAAAAGGTAGCAATTCGTAGCCAAATCGTCGAGAAAAAACAAATGTTACTTTATTACGATGCCATTACACCTAAAACTTTGGATGTAGCTTAAACATAATCCTCGATTTAATACTGCCTACTATAGTTGACTCTTTATTACATACATATTATATTATACTCACGTCTGTAATTTTTCGAGAGACAAGCAGAGGTGTATTAACACTCATATTTCGATAACTATTATTTTCGGTCACACGTAATAGGGGGTGAGCCTATTGTCGTGAAGCGGGTACTTCGCTGTGGGCTGTATGTTTACTGTCAGATGGAGAACAGCCCTATCCCTTAGTCACTTTCTATAACACTGACGGGAAAGACGATGGGGGCTTATTTTACACTAAAATCGACACAAATAAATGAATTAAATAATACTCAATAATTCTATAACATTTTTGTTGACTCAGAAAGCTAGATATTGGAACTGACATTATTATTAGTAGGTATTCGAATTATAATTTATAAGATTAAATGTGTGATATGTAACGAACATTAGGTATCCCAACAGTGGAAGGATGATTACATAAATTGATGTAATTAAACTGGTATGTAATATTCTAACAAATAAATGTGTTATGAGTTACTAGCTTTTGCCCGTGGCTCTGCCCGCGTGGATGTCGGTTATCGCGACCAAACATAGCCTATGTCCTTTCTCATGGTCTAATCTACCCCTATACCAAATTTCATCAAAATCGGTTCTGTGGTTTAGGCGTGAAAGCGTAACATACAGACAGACAGACAAACAGAGTTACTTTCGCATTTATAATATTAGTTTGGATAATCTTTTGGAACATTAAAGGTTTGTTGTATTACAAATAAGGTAAGAAGGTATCTACGATATAAGGCCATAAATATTTAATGTACCTAATACTAGTTACATACTGTCAGCGTTCAGAAAACCGCAGTCACAACAGCGGAACTTACTTAATTTTGTTTTCCTATTGATATTAGTAGAGCTTAGATCTCTTCCCGAAAGAAGTTAGTAGTTAGTTAGTTTTTTATCTAGGGTACGTTATTATCTATGACTTCACCTTGCGTGATGGTAAGCTAAAGATAAAGACTCAGAAATGAGGTTAACAATCACCATGAATGCTGCAATGGCCACGTCAGATGGTTTTTCACGCCCCGCTTAGAGGACCCGGGGATTTAGGAAGAAGGGAACACCTGAACTGGTAAAGAATTCCACGATTTTCTGTTATGACAAATTAAAGAGTTTAAGTTAATTTATCCATACTAATATTATAAATGCGAAAGTAACTCTGTCTGTCTGTCTGTATGTTACACTTTCACGCCTAAACCACTGGACCGATTTTGATGAAATTTGGTATAGGGGTAGATTAGACCATGAGAAAGGACATAGGCTATGTTTGGTCGCAATAACCGACATCCACGCGGGCGGAGCCGCGGGCAAAAGCTAGTATGATATAAATCTTACTCAAGTCAAATCTTAAGGCGTAATAACTCTTAGTACTATTATGATGTTTTACTGTACAGTAAGTATCTAGTAATATGTTGACGAACAAAAGTACTCAAAATGATCTAAATTCATTAGTTTTCTCCCCTTTCTGTTGGCATATTGTGATGATTTAGTGCACACATTTAGTTCGGACAACACAATTTAAATCAATATGACAGTATTAATGGCATACTATGGAATTACAGGAATTTTTCGACGCCTGAACTCCCCGTTTATTGCCCGTGGTCCCTGCAATGGTACCTGCAGGGACCACGGAGAAAACAACACCGTCCCTGTCGTAATTATTAGCCGACGAATTTAAAAATATGTGCACTTCAATATCGAAACTCCTCATGCTGGGACCACGGGTAGTTGATTTTCCCGTGGTCCCTGCAGGAAATAAAGTCAAATCCACCCCTTCCTTTTCGACTTCTTTTAAATTCTTGTAAAAAAAACACCTTGCATTAATCTCTAAATAAATATTTAGCGTCATGATAAAACAGTTTGATTTCTTCTAAATACTATAGTTTTAAGATCATATTGAGACTATGTAGGCCAACATAATTTCTGAGACGGACGCTATAGTTACATCAAAATCGTAACATCGCAGCTTACTACACCGGACCTTGAGCCTTCACTCGGTATTAAGTATCCATACTTAATATTTATAAATGCGAAAGTAACCATGTCTGTCTGTCTTTCTTTCTATCTGTATGCTACGCTTTCACGTGTAAACCACAGTTTTGATTTTAATAAAATTTGTTAAAGGGGTAGATTAGACCATGAGAAACGACTTAGGCAATATTTGGCTGCGATAACTGATATACGCACGGGCGGAGTTGCGGGCAAAAGCTAGTATATTAATAATTACTGGTAAATAGGATGAATTTTACATGTATTTAGGAATCAAATCTATCAGATAGTTTGGTAATTATTAAGTAAATATATAATATCGGAATCGGAATCCTTTTATATCCTATATTAGCGACCGTATTGTATTAGCACAAGTACAAACCTTAGTGGTTTTTTTCTGTGCTGTATAAAGTCAAATATGTAATGTTCACTTTTGATAATAAATAAATAAAATTAAAAAAAATTTAGATATTTCAGAAATCGGAAATTGATCACTTTTGTTCGAGACAAAATTAAAGTATAATAAAAAATATGTGTACCTTCCTCAAAAAAAAAATGGAATATTGATTATAGTATGGTAACAATAAAAAAGGCGGCAAAAGAAAATTCACACGTTTTAAAAGGTGAAATCGTGTTACAATACCATCTTACATGTAATTTAAGTGTTATATGTAACTTACATCATAACGATTTTTTTAAATGTTCTGTAACATTCTACACAACGCTATCTAGACCCATGGTAAGCTTCACTAGCTTGTGTTATGGAATCTAGAATGCGGATAAACATAATTACTATTTTTTAATACGTTTTTTGTAAATCCATACATATTATACATAAACACTCAGACCAATGCAAATACCCATATTCATGCATACAAGTATTTGCACTGAGCGGGGATCGAACTCGAAATGAAAATTCAATAGAAAGAAAAAGCAAATTCTCCTAACCGTGATAATCTTATTATAATAAACAGAGTAACCCCTGACTATAACGAATTCCACAGAAACATAATGGATCCATAGAACAACAAAACATTATAATAATGTTTCAGAACAATTTCATGATGACGTAACACTTTCAAAGTATTAATACGTAATAACGAAAGTGCCCATAATAACGTATACATAGTATCATCTATATTCCCCACATAAAAACCTCTTCAGCCGTATAATGTGGTACAGGTAATTGATCCACCCTCGCCTCCTTACGCTACTACTTTACGCCGTAGTCAACAGGTGCAACAACCTATATAACATAACAAAAATAACACATAACACTCACAATAACAAAATACATTTACTTATAAAAATCAAAAATAAAATTCAAAAACAAAATATCATTCCTATTTTAAATTACACAAATTAAATTACACAATACGAATCCGGATTCTTAATTCAAATATTTTATCGAACACTTTATATTTGATTTTGTATTTTTTAATTGTTATTTTTGTATTTATTTATTTTCGGGAAACGGGAACGCGGGAGGCGTTCGGGAGACCGCGCCGGTTTACATCAACTGCCCTGGCGGGAGTTTTGCGCATGCCTCTGACAAACTTGTACATTATCAACCATTTTCGTAGGCCTCTCCCGTCCTTCTCATTTAATAATTCCCGGTACTTCACAGGGCATTTAGACTAGCGTTAAGAGCTCTAGATAAACTGGTGTTCCCCGGAACAAAACTATATGAAGTGGTTGTAAGGCAGCTCGAATCCACAGTTGGTTCGACGATTACTTTTGCTCGTATCATACTTGTTCTTTTATTTTCTTCTATATACTCGGGACAAATATTTCTAAGACATTGTTTTCTAGCTGTTTGAAAGAAATACTAGGGTGCGGTGTTATTCGGGAACTAATATAATAAAGAGATATTTTGCGTCTCTATTTGGTAGATATTATCGCAAAATACTGGCTTTTTGTTGTGAAGAATATCACATAATATATTGTTAAGTATTGTAGTGTTTTCGAGCTCTTTGAATATAAAATTAGTTGTTGGTTTCTGACAGTAGCAGTTATTTATTGTTTATTTATTGTGTATTATATATTAGGTACAAAATACTTTTGTTACGTTTTGTAATGTAGACGTTATAAGTACATTCATACAGAAATTTATAAACGATTTAAATATTTCAATGTATATTATTTCAGGTTTTTATTTGTTTATTTTATTAAAGTTTTTATGTTATTAAGAATTTATTTCATTGTAATTTTAATTTTGATCGTGCTTCTAATTTTGATTATACTACCACTACTTTATGAAATGTTATTCCTAACATTAATTATGGACCTTGTAAGCCGAAATAAATTATTTGAATTAAATTTAAGCGAGTTTGGTTGTAAAAATGTTCCTTTGTGCGTTACACTAATTCATACTAATATTTTGCGTCCGTCTGCCTGCTGTCATGCCTAAACCGATTTTAATAAAATTTGGTATAGGGGTAGATTAGACCTTGAAAAAGGACATAGGCTATGTTTAGTCACGATAACCGACATCCACGCGAGCGGAGCCGCGGGCAAACAACTTGTAAAATATATATTTAATGCTCGAAAAACATTGAAAAAATGACTTGAACTCATGACTTTCCCTTACAGGGGGAATGCTCTTCCAACTAAGCTATTAAGCCACACCTGAATCACTTCAAATTTCCCTTCTCTATAATATATCCGTCTTCAAGTCTCACTTGAGCATTTTATTTTTTCCGAGGTTTTTCGAACTTTAAAGTTAGCATAATAAATGCTATAAAAATCATTCATAATACCTATTTAATCCTTTCAAAATAATAAATAGATATAACGTACGTTTATCGCTGTCTATACTTAGTTAAATTTACAAGATAAAGGTACGAAATGAACACAAGAACGCTTTTTTATTTCTCATTAAATAAGTCGTTATTCTGAAGTATTTGTACGTGGTTTTAATTCTAGCTTTTATGAGTTTTGATCACGTACTACCTACCCCCTTTATGTGAAAGTATGTTGATACTTTCATTACATTACCGTTGAAGGTTAAACGAATTGGCTTCTAGTACGGCGTCTATCAGACTCAGTAGCGCTTAAGAAAGGCCTTACGTTCGATAGGTACTAGGTTGGAACCCTGATTACCGACGTTCATCTACTTCAGTACTCACTCAATACGAAACGTTCCTTGTAGGAAGGGTAAAAGGGATAGGCAGAGGTGTATTAACACCCTCATATCATTAACCAATCGCTTCGGTGAGTCTTTTCTTTACCTCTTTTCTTTACCCCACTATAAAGCTTTGAACTCAGGTGTAAGCGGGGCGAGAAAAAGCATCAGATGTTTCTTAGATTTTGCTTTTAGTTTATCATCAGATGAATAAAGATCATAAGACGTATCGTACATAAAACAACATAGTGTAGTCCACTTAGAGCACCCAGCTGAAAAGCACCTGAGCGAATAGCACCTAGCCATGTTCACGAACAGCACCTCAGCAGCAGAAGAGTATCCCAACACTAGCCTAGGTGCTTCTTGGATAATGTTATAAAAATAAATTAGTATCCACGAATAGCACCTGCCAAAAATGTTGATTGGTGTTCTTCGTGGACATGGCTAGGTGCTATTTGCTCAGGTGCTATTCAGTTGGGTGCTCTAAGTCATCAAAACAACGGTGTACACAGTGTGAGGATAAATTGGTGACAGCTAAACACATTTTCTCACTGAGATTTTCCCAAAAATAAAACTAATTTTACCAGATTCTAAAACGATTCCTGTTTTATGTTTACATTTGCACCATTCCCGACATTCGGGTCGCTTTTCAGCAGTTGTGTGCATTAAAGAAGAGCACTTTTCAGTGTTATTATGTCCCCACAGCTCCGTTCTTCGATAGATCTAGTTCAAAAGGACAGAAACTAATTTCATGGTCGATAAACGCGCTAATACGGTTCGTTTCATATCCTCGATGCCTGATCCAGGCTTAAGTGGAAAACTTAAAAAAAACTAGGTCGTATTGGTTTTATTAAGATTATCTATATCTACCTATCTTCTCTTCTAATATATAAAATTCTCGTGTCACAGTTTTCGTTGCCATACTCCTCCGAAACGGCTTGACCGATTCTCATGAAATTTTGTGAGCATATTGAGTAGGTCTGAGAATCGGCCAACATCTATTATTCATCCCCCTAAATGGTGCAGCGGGAACGGGATCTGACGCGGATCGCGGGATGGGAAAAAATTGGCGGTACGAAGTTCGCCGGGGCAGCTAGTACTATTATATAATTGTAAATTGGAAATGTTTGTTCGCGATGGATGCAAAAACTACTGAACGGATTTTGATGCGGTTTTTTTTATTAGAAAGGTTTTGATCAGATATAAAATCTTAAGTTTGTTTGATGGCAATCAAACAAACTTAACATTTTAATATAGGTTGCTGTGGGTCGCGGTCACGGGATCAGTATTTTTGTGACCCTGGTACATTTGCATGAGGTACTCTGAGGTTGTATGAGGGCTCACAGAAATCTAGGTCGTGGGAGCAGTGTACTGAACCTTTCTATTCCGAACCTAACGCGGACGAAGTTGCGGGCAAAAGCTAGTGTTTTATATTATAGGACATTTTACACAGACAGTCTCTGCAGCGTAGCGGTAATGAACGCGGCCGCTAAGCTGGAGGCGCGGGTTCGATTCCCACTAAGTATAAAATTATGGCTATTTTGGTTTGGTCATGCCTTGGAGAGCACGTTAAGCTATCAGTCCCGGTTGTCATACGAAAATCTATGGCAGTCGTTACGGGTAGCTAAAGCACACAAAATGTCGACTGGTCTAACAGAAATTCGATATTTTAACGGGTTGTGGGGGTCAGCAGGCGGTCGTTTCACGGAAAATATCAAAGTTTAGCCGTTACGTAGACTAAAAGCTGACCGTAACTGAATTATAAAAGGCTCAGAGATCGTATATCAAATCCACGATGACATAGGCTGCTTTCAAAGGCATTCATAAAATAAACTCAATGTCATAAAACCCCTTTTTTCATACGATACAGATTGTGTATCTGTCCTAAATAAACAAAAAACAGTTAATTAAGACATATTTTACATTTATATTGAATCCTTTTTAATCTGTGTTAGGGTTCCTGGGTTTACAGGTGAGCATCTGATCGATCTTGATAAACAAAGTACTCAAAATGATCTTAATTCCTAGGTTTTCCTCCCTTCCTCTTGTCTAATTGTTTTGATGTTTGGTACACCACACATTTAGTTAGGGTCTTGTATAGAAGACCCTGCTGCTCCGGCGTGCCGAGGCGGGAGCTAGTGGCGGCCCTGGGAGTGAGAGGTCTCACCCTCGCCACCCTGCTCACAGCAATGGTCCGCTGCGCGGATGCGTGGGCGGCCGGCGTCTCCTGCAGCGAGCAGGTAATGGTCGTGAAGGAGACGGCGGAGCGGGAGAGGCGGCGCGAGCGAGAAAGACTCGCGGATCGCACCGCCCGCGCGCGCAGGCAACTCGGGCGTCGGAGGGCACTGACTGACCTCCGTCCACCATGAGCGCGGACCTGGGGGTGACGGGTGGAGCCGCCTGTCACCCCAGCAGAAGCAGGCCACGGCGGCGGCGCGCTGAATAGTGCGCCTCCCCATTCCGGGGGCGAGTTGGGGACACCGTTGTCCCCCCTCCTGAGGAGGGCCAGACCGTAAGGGATGGCCCTGGGTCAGCCGGGGTGCGAGGGATATGTCTTTGACAACCTCACCTCCGGCCTAGCACCAAGACCCACAGTCGACGTGCGGTTTTAGTCGGTTCGAGTCCGACATAACCTCCCCTTCCGGCTCCGGCAGGGGGGGTATCCGAGGGGATTTCCGCACGAAAAAAAAAAAAAAAAAAGCTGCTCCGGCGTGCAAAAACGTCACACTCTGTTCAGGACTCCGAGTTTACGCGAGACTGTTTCGATGATGCTCTCGATGTAATTTTTGTTATTCGGTTTGCAGCGAACATCCATACCGATGTCTGGGGTTCGCTTTACCAGTCTGACTGCAGGTTTGGCTGCACTGCGATATTTTCAACATTCTCCCACAAGTATAAGCTGTCGCTACCAACTTCGACCAAGTTAAATGTATCATAGACCTATTATAAAATCAGTCTAGGCTTTAAACTTCTGCCCGTCTCTGCCAAGGAAAGTTCTGGAACGACTTTACAACTTTTATCGCACCAATTCGAAGACAAACTTCTGAAGCCAACTAGGTCCTTATTGCGTTGCCAATAGAATATAGATGACAATACTAACTTTGTAGTTCAGTTGTACAAGTTTCTGAGTTCGATTCCCGGGGTGAGTAAAGAGTTATTAGAAACTTTGAGATGGCTGCAGGAATAGGTAATACGCGAGTTGAAGGGATATCTTATAGTTAACTTATGGAGTGGTTTGAATGATTTTTTATAGCATTAATTAGGTTAACTTTAATATTCGAATAAATTAGGAAAAATGTATTTTTGGCAACATACATTTTGGTGCCAAAATATAACTCTCCAAATTTTTTTTACATTTTACTTACCCAAGAACAAGAGAAAACAGCAAAAGCGTACAGTACCTAGTAGAACTCACAGTACCGTGGGAAACTAACATACCTAAAGACCACGCTATAAAAATAAACAAATACTTTGACGTGACCAACGAGTTAACCAAAAATGGCTATGTGGTTAAACTCTACGCCGTAGAAGTAGGAGCAAAGGGAATTCCAACTAAATCCCTGTATAACTTATTTAAAGACCTCGGATTGCCAAGAGCTTCAGTAAGCTCTTTACTCAAACGAATATCCAAAACGGCGTTGATAGGATCTTACCAAATTTGGATAGGTTGAGGGGGGGACACGACTGACGGTGGAGGTGAGCGCTGATGCATCATAAGGTGGCCACCCTAAACCTACACCTGGGTTGCAAGTTCCAGGCGCCGTCACAGTGTTCCTCTCTGTACCACGCCATGGACCCGGCGACCGCGGTGAATCCATGGAATGCTGAGAACCGGATCTCCTTCTCTTTGAGATGTCAATTATTTAAATCCGTGCTGTGGTTCAGAAGATATGTGGTAATAAAGAATATAACAAACATACATACAAGATACGCGTGAAAAACATAACCCTTCTTGGCAGACGGGCAAAAATATTGAAAACATCCCTTCAATGATACAGAGAATACTTAAATATCCGGAACGCTGATGCTGATTACTTTCGGAAACTCACCCTTACATACCTCGGGACATATATCTTCGACCAAAGTCACGAGACAAAACGAGGCAGTGACACATGTATCTCACAGGCAGCGATGGTACGCTCACAGCAATGGTACGATGCGCGAACGCTTGGGGTGCGGCCGCCTCCTTCTGCGAGCAAGTAATGCTCGAGAAGGAGGTGGCCGGTCGGGTCCGGACTAGACTCCGGGCCCGGGAAGCCCGCGAAGAGCGAAGGTGAACCGGACGTCGGAGGTCGCAGAACTATCTCCGTCCTCCATGAGCGCTGGCCTTGGGGTGACCGGTGGAGCCGCCTGTCAACCTGTGCAACTCGAAGGGGGCCATCTTGAAAGAGATGGTCCTGAGTCTGCCGGGGTGCGAGAGATAATATGTTACCTGCATTCTCACCTCCAGCAACTAAAGACCCAGAGACGGCGTGCGTTTTAGTCGGTTCGAGTCCGACATAACCACCTCCACTGGCTCCGGGGGAGTCGAATCCGATTTTTCGCACGATAAAAAAAAAGTTGTGAGACAAAACAAGGCAGAGGAACACAGATTGTTTTGTGATAATAATCTATGCTTGGTGAATTTGAGCTCGTCCACCGCAGTAGCACCCCGTGCTATCCTTAAAAGTAACCCAAAAAACGTTTACTCTGTACACTTCTGTACACGTGTTTTTTTTTTTTAAAGAATATTAGAACCGAAGTTACTAATATTCTCTCTAACCCCTCCAACTAAGCTAAATTGCTTGTGCTAGGAGTGGGTTCACGTCGGTAGTGTAATGGCCAGGATCGAACCCGGGACCTCTCGATCGTAAGGCCGCCTCCGCGCGTATAGAGCATATTTTAGGTCCAAGATATATATGCCCCGAGGTGTATAATGATATATACGTAAGCAGATAGGGTGGCATTCGTATCTTGGATTTCAGCCAAGTATCAACAAGTATACATAAGTCGCTACTTGTTGAGTTCTTGCCAAGAAATGTCAGTAAAGTGATGAATTTGTTTATCTTTTGTGTAAGTTAATGATATTCGACAGCTCATGGTTAAACGATAATTGGGTATTATCCTATAGTTAACATAAATTATCTAACTGAGCTTATTAAATTAAGAATGGTAAAAGAGAGGTAAAAATTATGTCGGTTCTTATTTTATAGTTTTTATTCGAAATGCATCGGGAAAAAGAAGTGCTCAAGTGCGACTTGAACCCACGACCTTACAGCGAATGCTCTTCCAACTGAGCTACTGAGCCACACCTGAATAATTTCAAATTTCCCTTCTCTTTCCATTTTTAAACATTGATCTTTGATGACTCCGCCCAAATATTTGAATTAAATTTTTATAGCATTTTAAATTTATTTATTTTTAATCATTTCCCCAACCTATAATAGTAACTGATTTGACTATAAAATTTTATGACGTCACTAAATCTTTTTTCATACAAGTTACCTTATAACTTATCGTTTTGACGTTTAGTAAAAGTAACTATTTTGACTATTCAGTAGAAAACCCAATTGAGTAGGTTAACACATTGCAAGGTTATGTAACAATAGCCAAGTCGGTTAGGATGGGTGACTATTTATTTTGGAAAAAATTAATGCTCAAGACGGGACTTGAAACCTAAAAGTCCCTTTCAGGGGGAAAGCATAACATAACATAACATAAACTCACGCCTATATTCCCCGAAGGGGTAGGCAGAGGTGCTAGCACCCACATTTCGCCAGTTTATGTTTAGGTCCCAATGTAATAGGTGACGAGCCTATTGCCATTAACCGGGCACTTATAAACCTGCGATAAATACGCACATTACTTCGAAAAACATCGAAAAGTCATTGGTGTGTGCCATGGTAAACCTGGGATCGAGCCCGAGACCTCGTCTCAGCAGTCCTACTAGGCTACCGCAGGGGGAAAGCTCTGACCAAATTGAGCTAAGTATATGAATGTCTTCAGTATACAAAATTCTTCATCACCTCCTTTAAGGGGAAAGATGGTTGATGGTAGGAAGATACCGTAGTCAACATGCCAGGGGGCCTTCAACAGCCCAGGAAAAGGTGAAGTATCTTCCTCTCACCACAAGTAACCGATGGCCCGAAACGGTCGTGCGGTTTTGGTCTGCACGCACGGTATCCGTGGGGATAAAAAAGTCTTCTTCTTCATCTTCTTCAGCATGGCGTTAATCTGAACCTATGAAAGAAGGTTCATTCTTCATCTTAGCGTTAATCCCAGTCGCATCCGAAGCTTCCAGCTTGGAGTCTGGGGTTCGCTTTACCAGTCTAACTGAGGATTTGGCTAAACATCGATATTTTCTGTGAAGCGATTGCCATCTGAACTCCACAACCCAAAGGAGATATCGAAGTATTGCAGCTAGACCAGTTGTTGGACTTTTGAGGGCTCCAACTACCCGTAACGACTGCCATAGATGTTCGTATGACAACCAGGACCGATGGATTAACGTGCTCGCTGAGACACGACCAGACCAATGCAAATACCCATATTCATGCATGATTGATCCCGCGCCTCCTGCGTAGTGGCCGCGTTCACTACCACTACGCCACGGAGGCTGTCAAAAAAGGTTTATCACCTAAAAATTCAAAACACAGTCCATTTTATTCGAACAACAATTAAACCCTCAGTTTTAAACCTTGTTCTTGCCATTCACAAGTTTCCATTATAATTTACTTTTCCTTAACAATGCTACCAAACTAAGAGAAAAACAAGGGTATTGTTCTGACAAACTCTGCTACCTTGAAACTTTGTCCACGAAGCTTGACAAGTACATGTAATTATTTTGTTTGCAACAATCTGTAACACAGGCTATATACAGAAGTTAAGCTTCATAGATACACGTGTGTAACGCACACATTGATATCGTTCACGGATACGAATTTCGGAATATGCAGGAGCAGTAAAGAGTCAAGTATCAACTATTAATGAATTGTCTAGATTAGGTTTAAATTAAATTAAGGTTTTCCAGTTATCTAAATAGTTTGTAAGCTTCGGTAGCTTAATGGTTAAGGAGTCGGCCTCACGATCGAGAGGTTCTGGGTTCGAATCCTGGTCATTACACTACTGACGTGAACCCACTCCTAGCACAAGCAATTTAATTAAAGTTTTCCAGTTATCTAAATAGTTTGTAAGCTTCGGTAGCTTAATGGTTAAGGAGTCGGCCTCACGATCGAGAGGTTCTGGGTTCGAATCCTGGTCATTACACTACTGACGTGAACCCACTCCTAGCACAAGCAATTTAGCTTAGTTGGAGGGGTTAGAGGGAATATTGGTAACTTCGGTACTAATATTCTTTAAAAAGAAGAGCAAAAAATTTAAGAGTTTTACAATCATTTACCGGTCGTATTCGGTCTTTAACTTGTAGTCCGGTGATCGTTTAGGGAGTGGGCAGTCTATTTGATATTTTTTTAGGTGGCATACAAGTGGAGGGCCCTCCCTCCTGATGGAAAGTGGTTACCATGACCTATGGACGTGAGCCACACTCGTGCTGTCGATCCTGTAAGATGGCTCCATCATCATCATCTCAGCGTTAGTCCCTGTTACGTACTTCTGGATTTTGAATCAGCTTATTATGCTTCATGATTTGACTTAGGTATCTTTTGTGGGATCGACCCCGATAAGAAAAAACTATACCAGACTCCTCGTCCGTTAATCAGTAGCTGTAATAGCTCGCAGGTGAAGTTGGTTTAGATCCCAGAAATCTTATTCCCCGATGGTGGATGTTCGGATGAGCTCTTCCTACTAATCTCTCGCTCTCCTTTCCTCCACAGGACAATACGTGCAGGGCTTAGATGTCTTAGATGTTCAGAATATACCTTTTAGAACCAAGCGGTTCGGTGAATCATTCCTATGCCGCAAAATTAAGGAGTAGGCCTTACGATCGACAGGTCCCAGGTTCGAATCCTGGCCATTACACTACCGATGTGAACCCACTCCTAGCACAAGCAATTTAGCTTAGTTGGAGAGGTCAGAGGGAATATTAGTAACTTCGGTTCTAATATTCTTTTTTTATTTTTTAAATAAGACCTGGAACTCCCTGCCAGCTCACGTGTTTCCTTCTTTCTACAGTCCCGGGTCCTTTAAACGCGGCGTGAAAAGGCATCTGATGAGACCGTCAAGCTGAGTGCCACCACTGTTAACATGGTACATGTATATGATGGTGACCCACTTTCTGAGATCTTTGTCTTTAGCTTAGCATCAGACGAGGAGAAGTCAAATTGACGTGTCCATTTGTAAATAAAAAAATACATCCAGATATTCACGGGAAAATTTGCTATATCTATCAAATACATAGGGAAAAAGAATCTTCTCGGGCGGGACTCGAACCCGCAGTCTTAAAGACGTATAAGATGGGAAATTTGAATCATATCGGGCGTGTCTCGGTAGCCGAATTGGTCAGGCATTCCCCCTGTAAGGGAAAGACTGCGGGTTCGAGTCCCGCCCGAGAAGATTCTTTTTCCCTATGTATTTGATTTGTATAGTATAGAATTTTTACAGCATTAAGCTGTAAAAATTCCTTCAATTGCTATATCTAGATATATACAGCACAGAAATGTCAATACACGAAGTCTTGTATGTACTGCATACATATAAATGAGCTTAATTTCTGTATAGTCTCTGTTCTACGTTAATACTCGTAAGCCTAGCTTACGTTTTGCGACTGGCAGGCGTGTCAGGTAACACGGCAGGTGCTTCGAAGGACAAAGTTGCTCGTAAATTTACCATGTAATTGATTAATGAGACAAGTAGGACAAGGGAGAAAAAATGGATCAGTTGCGAGTCGAATTCTTATACGAAGGTTTATGTAGGTACTTACCATTAATATTAAATTCTATGTACGTTTTAATCACAAAAGTGTCAAATCGAAATTTACAACCTCAGTGGCGTAGCGGTAGTGAATGCAGCCGCTACTCAGGAGGCGCAGGTTCGAACCCAATCAGTACAAAATTTATAAGGATATATAATATGGTATTTGCATGGGTCTGGTCGTGCCTCGGAGAGCATACGAACATCTGTAACAATCGTTACGGGTAGTTGGAGCCCTAAAAAATCTAATAGCTAGTCTAACTTCAAAGCTTCGATATCGCCTTTGGGCTGTAGAGGTCAGATGGCATTCGCTACACGTAAAATATCGAAATTCAGCAATATTCGTAGTTAGACTGCTAAGACGGACTTCGGTCCGATATAAAAGCTGCGGATGCGATTGAAATTAATGACGAGATGATGAAAATCATTCTGATATTTTTTTAAAGAATATTAGAACCGAAGTTACTAATATTCCCTCTAACCCGTCCAGCTAAGCTAAATTACTTGTGTTAGAAATTAGTGTAATGGCCAGGATTTGAACCCGGGACATCTCGATCGTAAGGCCAACTCCTTAAACACTAAGGGCCGGTTTTTTGATCCGTAGTTAAGTTTACAATTGGTTAAATTATGTAACAAATGGTTAAATTTCTGACAAATTGGTTTTTTGATCCATAGTTAGGTCAACCTATAGTTAAATATGTAACTATTGGTCATAATAGTTAACCACTGTTCCATCGAGGGGTTAGCAAGATGGCGGCTAGTTAACTATTGGTTGCTACAGCTGTTTATGATCTTAGCGGTTCAGACCTTCTGCGAGACGGTTATCTCGCAGAAGGAGGCGGCGGAGAGGGAGAGGGAATGTGACCCACTTTCCCTGCCACAGCGCCGCAAGCTCGGAGGAGGCGGTACCACCAACTCCTCCCCCAATAACCGGGCCGGGCAGTAGACGCGGGGGCGTCTGCTGCCCTTACATAGGCCTCGAGGTTGAAGGCGCACGTCGTGTCGCGTGTGCCTTGCCTAGGCGGGTGGCAGAAGGACTCCTCTTCTGCCGCACCAGAGACGGGCCTGCCGTCGATCAGTGGCGGGCGACCCACACGACGATGGAAGATGTTGTTCCCGCCATCGTCGATATGTGGTGACGACGGACACCGTGGTGGTTTAGTGAGTAGTCTGGAGGTTAGGAGTCCCACACGAAGCCCACCCTCTGCCCCCGTGGGGGGTGAGCGAAGTGCTAAAACGCATTCCACCACGTAAAAAAAAAAGCTGTTTATGATCTGTCAAAAGATTCAAAAGCGCCATCGACAAAAGTAACATATTGACTGTCAATGACTGATAAATCTAAAGTGTTGACAGAGAAAAAAGACTCCCTACTGAAATAGCGTATCTCTGTGTTCATTACAATGGCAACATAGTTAACCATTTATCACAATTGCAATTAGTCAAATTGTGTTGAAAAAACGGAATCTTGTTTCAACAAATGGTATTTTTTTTTTATATTGGACACGACAATTTGACTTCACCTCGCCTGATCTTAAGCAAAGGCAAAGTCTCGGAAAGAGGGTCACCATCGGAAACATGACCGTGGCGCCGACTGATTCAGTTTACTATCAAAGTGAATGCGCATGCGCCACGGTCACGAGGTACAGTGGTGGCACTCAGCTTGACGGCCTGTTATGTGTGTGACTGTTAATGCTTAACAAATGGTCAAACTACGAATCAAAAAACCGACCCTAAGCTACCGACGCTTTATTTACCCACTGTTAGGGTCGGAATCGGGCTCCTTCGATAGTAGTTTGTGTGGGAAATAAAAATGCTTAGCTGCTGCGAATGTCTTCTACGGCCGTTCCCAATAACATACTGACAGTTAAAGATGGATCGCATCAACGGATAAAGTGCTCGGCTGTTTAAATTCAAAACATAGTAACTCCTATTTCACACCTATTTCGGAAAATAAAATTATGCCGCGATGCGCTATCCGCAAAAAATCATTTACCATGTTTTGAATTTACACAGCCTATACGTCAAATTTGACTGTTGCGATCTATCTTTAAACTGTACGTATGTTATTGGGAACGGCCGTTAAATCGCGTCGTGATCGTGAACAAAATTAGCTCTTATATATTCTTTGAAAAATAGTAACAATGGCAGCACCCAGTGTTGCCACAGGTAAAAACTTAAAAACTAGGGATGTGCTCGGAGGTGTCGCAATTTTAAACACCCTCCAATTTATCAAAGTCCTCGGTTACGTAACACCGTGTGCAAGAAATATCCCCTTACGAATAGTTACGAAACTATTAAATCATATCCATGAATTATGTATTCTAATGTGTTAAACTTGTTAAATTAGTTCATTTCAGTTACGAACCATGGCAAGCAGGTTTACACTCTAAATAATTTAATACTTATAGGGTATATTTAGAAGGTGTACAAACAAACGCAAGGGTTGTTGTAACCGAGTTACAAACGAGTAGTTTTATATATTGTATGGTAAAGCAAGGAATATACTTGGTGAGTGTTACGATACGTGACCATCAGTGGGTAAAGAAATAGCGTAATAATATAGGTATACTAATATTAAAGTTCTTTTTTTCGTGCAGAAATCTCCACGGATACCTCCCCCACCAGAGCCGCGAGGGGACTATATGTCGGACTCGAATCAACAAAAACAGCACGCTGACTGAGGGTCGTGGTGCTAGGCTGGATGTGAGGTTGTTTTTGACATATCCCTCGCACCCCGGCTGACTCAGGGCCATCCCTAACGGTCTGGCTCTCCCCGGGAGGGGGGACAACGGTAGTGTATAAGTAAGTACCGTGTTGATTCCCGGTGGAGTAGAATAGGACCACCCCAGTTGTTCCTGTGGGTGTCATAAAAGGCGACTAAGGGATAGGGCTGTTCTCCATCCGACAGTAAATATACTTATAGCCCAAGACAAAGGGCTCGCTAGACATCAATGGTTTTGCCTCTTATTACGTCATGGGAACTCATAATTGGCAAAACGTCAAAACTAGTACACCTCTGCCTACACCTTCGGGGAATCGCAGACGTGAGTATATTGTGGAATAATATAATAAAGGCGAAGGTAACTCTGTTGGTTACGCTACACGTAAAAACTACTTAAGCGATTTTGATGTTTGGCACAGAGGGTTTCACACAGGAGATGAAAGTTGTATGCACGGAGGACAGAATATGATTAAGTAACGGAGATGCCCCATTGATATTTCGCCTAATAAAAACGCGTCGCCGAATGCGGGTGGGAAGAGACGCGCGAGGTGTCAAAAGTCAAAGGACGCCATAGGTACAACGTTCCTACCGAATGAGTCCATTTGACGTTTGGATGGCACGCGACTCGATTGCCTTGCAACAGCTCCGCTATCATTTCCTTCTCCATGGTTGTATGATTTATTTTCGTTTGTCATTTGCGAAGAAATCCAAAAAAACTTTGGTAGACATCACAAGAGCTCGGTTTAAACCATTGATGCTATTTCTGTATTGTCAAAACTAACCAAAAATATGCTAAAAATCTCGAAAACGGTATTATACACCCACATTGTATAGTCGTTTTGTAAAAAAGATTTTGAACACAGTTCCGATAGCAAAATCGTTAGATAGCATGATATGTGGGACTCGAACCGGCTACAAGGACCTTTTTAACATTTTCTTAATTACATGTCATTTAGCATAATTAGATGAAAATAGGCGAACAAGCTCAAATTCACCAAGCATAGATAGATTCCACAACAATCCGTACGATGAGTCTCGTTCATAGCGCGATTCGAGTCCAAGATATATTCCGAAGTATACCTAATTAACTATACTATTATTTATTTGTAAATTGGAAATGTTTGTTCGCCATGGACACAAAAACTATTGAACAGATTATGATGTGGTTTTTTTATTAGAAAGTTCTTGATCTCAGACCTAAAATCATATTTGATTGCAATTGGTTGAGTAGAACCATAAGCCGTATAGGTTGCTATGGGTTGCGATCACGGGATCAGTATTTCAGTAACCCTGGTACATTTGCATGAAGTACCAGGGTCACAGAAATTTTAAGGAACTTTATTTGGTTCAGCGAGCAGTGTTACTATTCTATTCCGAGCTTAACGCGGACGAAGTCACGGTCAAAAGCTAGTTATAAAATAAAATATGATTCATTCAACGGACAGAAATGCGAAGAGTGACACCGTTTCATAAATTTAAAACGAAGAGTTATCTAACCCCAGAGGTGTGGAGACGCTCATCGCTATAAATATTTCAGGTATATTTCACGAAGTTAGCGAGAATTTAGAAAAGGTTGAAGTAATTTTGAAACTCCAGCGAGAATAATTTAAAAAACTTGTGAAAAAGTCATCCAATAACTTTACTGTGCGGTGTAATCAAGGCTGAGCCAAGCTATGATCCCAATATACCCGTTTTTATGCAAATTTCTGCTCACCCCTTAAATTAGAACTAGAATCTGATAATATTTTACGGAGAACTCTGAGTTATGAACAAGATGAGATGGTATTTCTATAAAGGACCCCCTCCTTTTAAGACGAAGCACACGGCCATCTTGAACCATCAAGGCTGAGGGTGAGGCTCCCTCAGGCACATCCTTGGCACCCCGGCTGACCCTCGGGTGTAATACAGGTGGTACTACGGTGTCCCCACTAAAACAAATGCGAGTCTGACTCCCAGGGTTCCTAAATTCAAGCTAAGTATATAAACCACAATATATTTTAATTGCGTTGACTTCTCGAGGAGGGCCAGACCGTAAGGTGACCCGTGACCCTTTTCTTTTTTTTTTTTATCGTGCGATAAATCCCCACGGATACCACCCCCACGGAGCCGGTGGAGGCGGTTATGTCGAACTCGAACCGACTAAAACGCACGCCGTCTTGGGTCCTTGGTTGCCGGAGGTGTAGGGATGACCCTGGGTCAGCTGAGGTGCGAGGGATTTGTCGAAGAAAACCTCATTTCCGGCCTAGCACTATGACCCTCAGTCGGCATGTGATTTTAGTCGGTTCGAGTCCGACATAACCTCCCCTCCCGGCTCCGTGGGGATTTAAGCAAGAAAAAAAAAGGTTGCGTTATCTTAGAAGTTTGATTTAAAGCAGTGCAAACTGCTTCAAGACATTATAGACTTGAGTTGTGGTATGATTTTCAACTTGATACTCCACGCATTCCTGAGAAATCATCTTGCAAAAAGCATCTTGACAGACAGACAGACAGGCAACGAAGTGACCCTATAAGGGTTCCGTTTTTCCTCTTGACGAAAAGAACTCTAAAAATGAGGAATGCGTAGGCGTAGACACATTAAGTTGAAAATCATACCAATTACCTAAGCCAGTGGTGGTGGTTATACCGTCTTTGGATCTTTGGTTGCCGGAGGTGAGAATGCAGGAAACTTATCTCTCGCACCCCGGCAGACACAGGACCATCTCTTTCGAGATGGCCTCCTTCGGGTTGTGGGGACCATAGCGTCTCTATCTAACTCCGGGTATGGGGAGGTGCACTTTGGCCGCCGCCACGGCCTTTTTTTGCGAGGCTGACAGGCGGCTCCACCGATCACCCCCAGGCCCGCTCTCATGGAGGACCTCCGACGCCCGATTAGCCTTCACTTTTCGCGGGCCACGCGGGCCCGGAGTCTAATCCGGACCGACCAACCGCCTCCTTCTCGAGCATTATTTGCTCGCAGACGGAGGCGATGGCACCCCAAGCGTACGCACATCGTACCATCGCTATGAGCAAAGTGGCGAGTGTGAGGACTCCCACCCCCAAGGCCACCGCTAGGACCCGCCTCGATCCCACGCCGGGCACTCGGTCAGCGTGTGCAGCTCCGTATCCTCGCTCGCATCATAGTGATGGCACTCGGACGTTGGCTCCTTCTGGATCTGAGGCCGGTATTTCCTGAAAAACCCGGTGATCACCTGCGTCAGCCGGTACGAACCAATTACATAAGTCACAAGATACAGACATTGTCCCTCCACCCAGTTTGGAACGGAACCCTCAATGCAGCACTCGCACTTGACTGATTTTTCGTATTTATTTTGAAAATAAACAAAACTAAATGGCGACAAGAAATTTAAGTAGACAGTTGAAAAGTGACCCGAAAAGTCTTTTCATTTTTACAAAAGGTCTCCTTGAGTGTCGATCAAAATTAATTTGAAAGAGCCATTGATAATTTGATATGCTTTACAAAAAAATATGGTCCAGTAACGAATATATTTTTTCTTGAAATAAAACTATTTTTGATGGAGTCTATTTATTTGTTAACTAGCTTTTGCCCACGGCTCCGCCCGCGTGAAAGTCGGTTATCGCGACCAAACATAGCCTATGTCTTTTCTCAAGGTCTAATCTACCTTTATAAGTATAAAACGAAGGAGTTTGATTTGATATCTCAACTGATCGACATAAGAACTGACAGCAAATGACAGCTAACGTGTAGTTTTACCACACTAAAAAATACGCGTATGGAATTTAACGTAAATAATGTCTCATTTGACTTGCAACCCTGATAACTTTAACCGAGCTACTAAATACACTGGTGCAACACATCTAGCAGAAACCGTTAGAGTCATTGTCACTGTTAATGTTAAATTTGACGTAATCCTCTTATTTTAACAGGTAATTTATTGTAATTAAGCCTAAGTATTAATTGTTAATATACAAATGAAACCTCGTTCAAAAGTAACTCCGTTGTAACTCCAAGTTCGGCTTCAACTTTTGAGACCTTATTGTCAAACTTGTTCTGAGAACATTTTGATTATACAATTGAAGTTATACAAAGGTGTACTTCCAAGGACTTGTATGTCAAGGGAAATATCGATTGACCTCAATAAGTCATCGATAATAAACAAACGTGTATTTTCAATGAGTATTGTCTTGCTGCTAGAATAGTGCCACCCCAGCTCTTCCTGTGGGTGTCGGAGAAGGCGACTAAGGGAGAGGGCTGTTCTCCATTTGACTATAGAACTTTCCAGCCACAGCCACTTTTCCCTAGAATATATTGCTTTGGCCAGAGTAAGTGGCATACGACCACGGCTATCCTTGATATTTTCTTGTTTGTTACTTTTGGAGCGTGATTTTTCGATAGCCGGGTTTTAGTTTTAAACTTTATTTTTTATTTATATTATTTTGGGGCAAGGTAAAGATAATAATTTATACATATTTGACATGTGCTTATTAAGCCCTTTCATTTGATACAAAACACGGCATATTTATCTCAAATTTATTTTTTAACACAGTACCTTATGAGCGCTAGAGGGCGCCACACAAGATTGAGTGACACGTCATATAGCCTATAACCATCGGACGATAAAGCCGCTTGTAACGATACCTCATTTGTCCAGTTCTAATAAGTAGTTGAGGAGATATGAGGGAACAAATGAACATACATACATACATAGCCTGTCAAAATCATAACCCTCCTTTTGGCTTCACCATAGTCAGGTAAAAATGGCCTTTACATTCGCATTTATAATACTAGTAAGGATAAGTAACTTCAAAGACATTAGTACTCTATTAACAATAGAAATAACATCAAATAATATAAAGTGATGGCGGATTGAAAATTCATCCATTACTGTAACAATATATAAGGAACTAGGATCGAAAATCGTTTGTACAGTGCTTTTAAGAGTTTTACCTTAAGGCGGAATCACACTGCTAACAATGTGTTACTAGCCGATCACCCCGGCTCTGCTTGTAGCTTACTCCGAAACCGTAGTATTCGATTCATATATCTTTGACCTCGGTAGCTTAGTGGTTAAGGAGTCGGCCTTACGATCGAGAGGTCCCGGGTTCGATCCTGGCCATTACACTACTGACGTGAACTACCCACTACCCACTCCTAGCACAAGCAATTTAGCTTAGTTGGAGGGGTTAGAGGGAATATTAGTGACTTCGGTTCTAATATTCTTTAAAAAAAAAACTAAAATGTGCTCTATATGCGCAGTACACGTTTCTTGGATGTATTTTGAAGATAGCACGGGGTGCTACTGCGGTGGAGGAGCTCACATTCACCAAGCTTATATTCCAAAACAATCTGCGCGCGTCAGGGCCTTTTAATCTCTCGATTTAGGTCCATGATATTATGAAGGGAGCACTATTCACATTCATTAAATTTTAGAAGAAGCAAGAAAGAAAAACGTCTGAGAATTTGACTCAGACGGGACTTGAATTTGAAACCAGTCCCTTAGGGGGGGTATGCTCTAACCCTAATTTGAAGAGTCATACTAATTGCTTTAATATATCAAAAAAGTATGAGAATTTGCTAAAGGAGATGTTTCATTTTGGGCCAACTAATGTACACTACACAGAAAAAAAGAGAAAAAAAACTGGTTCTTGGAAAAAATACAATTACCTTTGTTTGACTCCGAAATACGTTGTAGTAATTGAAAGAAGAATGTGACATTTTTATTATATGACAACATTTTGCGAGATAGATAATGGCTACCAGTTACATGATGGACAATACCGTTCTAAAACAGCCTGAAAACAGCATATATATATAAATTACTAACGGAACTTCAATATTTACTGTTGAATATTTTTCACAGCATTAAACACCATGGTATATTTAATTATTTTTTTTAATATTGACGACAAACAAAACATGCTGGTTATTTTTGCGGAACTATATTGTGTTCAATTATTCTCGTATAAAAAGACTTGTTTGTACTTTATTTCTGAACGGCCATGTTTTGACAATTGTCATTTTGACATGATGTGTTTCAACATGATGTGTTATTTGACGATACTAGCACCCACAAGAAACTATTTAACCTTACGAATATATATATTTTAGTGTTATAATAAACAGAATTATAAGTTTTAAATTGTTTTTAACACGATTCACGAATTACAATAATATCTAGTTTACAAAGAGAACGCGCATAAGTCCGCCATCTTTGTTGTGTTGCAATTATGTGATATAATTATTTCGATTTAACACTTAAACGAAGTAATATTATAAAAATAGAATAGTGGGAAATGGTAACTATATTGCTTAGCTATATTTCTCAGTAGTGTACAATAGTTGGCCCAGACTCCATACATTTATGAAACATCTCCGCTTCCTTAAGTAGAAGCGTTATAATAATGTAGCATAAATAACCTTCCTCCATAAACGGACTATTAAACATAAAATTTTTTTTTAATTCGACCCAATAGTTCCTTCAGCGGGCCCGGTATTGGCCAGACATAATTTAAGAAATTGATGAGCCATTGACACGAAGAAGAAAAAGAAGTAGTTCCTGAGATGCGCTAATCTCAACCAAACCAAAGAAAGAAACAAATGAAATCTTTAGCTTTAGCACAGTCTTACGATTCATACTACATAGATTACTCGTTGTACTGTGATGATATTAGTTTAAAACTTGCTGTAGTCAGCGGCTCCACCCACGTGGAAGTCTATTTACGTTCCTAGAACCCATGAAAAGCTACTCTAGGTATGAAAAATAGCCTACAGGACTGCAGCCATTGCGATAACGCTACTTATATTTTATTATATGACACACTTATGCTCACGGCACCG
The DNA here is from genome assembly GCA_914829495.1 of Eilema sororculum. NCBI lineage: Eukaryota > Metazoa > Arthropoda > Insecta > Lepidoptera > Erebidae > Eilema > Eilema sororculum. The sequence goes on from OU618561.1 coordinate 4,756,768, forward strand.
CTCGCGGCATTGCGATCAAACAAACTTAAGATTTTTAAGTAAAACAACCGCATCAGAATTAGTTTTGTATTTTTTACATCCATTGTCCAAACAGACAAAAATTCTAAAAAATATTTTTCTCGTTTAAAATCGTTAACAACAATCCAATATTTATTTTTTAAATATTTCCAATGTACAGACACTGCCACTTTACAAATAAATAATATAGATAACGAAATGTAATTCCGCCTTTACAGACCTTCTGAGCAACCTCTGTCCAACTTTGGTGGGGACCTGTACGGTTACCATGGCAACCTGATCGATTGACGATACGGACACCTGTCTCGTTCTCTATTACGTAAAAGTGTATAGCGATATCTCTTTCTAGCAGTTATTATTCGAAATTGCTACTTGCAAAGTATTGTTTTTTATAGTTTTTAATTTTGCAAGGTACTGTTTTGTTTTCAATTGGTTTTTTGAGTTGCACGCGTTTTGTTGCAAGAGCGATTTGTTTTTTTTTTAAATTAAAAATGTTGCCTGTCTGTAACTTTTCTCATTAATTAAAGGAGAATATTATGGAAACTCATATTTTTTATCATTATTTTCTGTCTCTGCTGGAGAAAATATGGAGTAGTACAATTTGCAACGTCAATTTCAAGGTGTTCAGATGATGATGGATCGACATCGTCATCTGAGTGGTACAGTCAGCGTCAGAATGATCCTGACAAAAAAGTCTCAAAATGATTTTAAAACTAAAGTATTAAGAGCAATTATTAATCAAAGTTTTATTGATTTAAATTGTATTATTGTCCGAACTAAACAAGTAAGTATACCAAATTTCATAACGATTAATCAACAAGAATGGGTGAAAATTAAGGCATTTTGAGTACTTTGTTCGTGAAGATGTCTGATCTGTCTGTACCTACAGCCAGAATACAGTCTGGAAGTTTTTTTTTGATATATACAGCCTATCCATTGACCATCTGTTAACATGTGCTAAATGCCCATACACATGTACACATGTGCGCCTCCGAGATCGCCACACAGGTGGCAGCACATTGGGAGAAGATAATTTGACTGAATTTTTTATAGCGTTTTTAATGCTAACTTTAAAGTTCGAAAAACATCGGAAAAAATGAAACGCTCAAGTGAGACTTGAACTCACGACCTTTCCCTTACAGGGGGAATGCTCTTCCAACTGAGCTATTGAGCCATACTTGATTCATTTTTCTCTTCCTTGATTCCTTCTCTTTATATCCGTCTTTAAGGGCGACGGTGGTGCCATCTACCAACATTCTTACGAACTGTTGGAAACAATTAACGATTTTTCAACCATTTTTAAACATTGAATTTTGATGACTGCGCCCGATTATTTGACTGAATTTTTTATAGCATTTTTAAGAAGTAAGTTGGGGGCCGAGGCGCCATCACCACAATAGACGAAGAATCGTATCGACAACCATTTCAGATGTTGAGAAATCCAAAATAGCGGTCTCTATCTTGACGGCCTTGACAGATATTTTATATCCATAGTATAGTGTGTTAGGGCAGCATAGATTTTCATTCGTTACGGGAATGGTTACAGAGATCCATGCAGGCGACGTCACAGGGAGACGACGCCATTTCCGTCCCAATCGAGCAGTCCGACTGGGGAAATACCTCCGCCCTACAGATTACCGCGGCCATAATAACCTCGTGTTGTGTTCCCGATGAGTAGGGTAGCCAGAGCACAGAGAGTTATTGTGCTGTCAGTGGGAAGACCAAAGGCTTGTCCTGCTTTGTCCTCTTCACTGACGGCACAGAAACTCTCTGTGCCTACAGGGTCGCAGTACGAGTGTGACGCCCCTGGTGTTAAACACATCCATAGGCCATGGTAACCACTTTCTATTAGGTGGGCCGTGTGATTGTCTGCCACCTAAGTGGTATAAAAAACCATGCGCAAAAGTGTGCCTAGTAAATTAAAAATTTAAAAAACCCCCGTCTCAAAAAACACCTTGATGTTTGGCACCGTTTGGCACCGACATGGCAACCGTTAAAGTTAAAAGGCAAACTCTATTTATTTTCAACTTTTTGGAGGTGTTTTTTGTGACGGGGGTTTTTTAAATTTTTAATTTAATTTTTATTTTATCCTTTTTAAAGTGATCTACTAGTCAAGCTCTTTCATTTGATACCCATATTGAGGGAGTTATGAAGAAATATGTATTCTAACATGTTGTGACGGCGGCCATCTTGGGTCGATTTTTTTCAAACATAGCTAAGAACACTTCCGACTAATATATCTTTCAAACAAAAAAAAACTACATCCAAATCAGTTCATCCGTTTGGGAGCTACGATGCTACAGACATATACACACACACACACACACACACACACACAAAGACACGTCAAACTTATAACACCCCGTCGTTTTTGCGTCGGGGGTTAATAAAACAGTGCAACTTAATAAAAACATAAACAACAATATATCAAAAGTTTTTTGATAAAACATTCAACTTTAAGACGGTGTAAACAATGATACCTACATCAACATGTATTCACAAAGTAAATATGAGAACAGAGTGTATAATTACCATGCACCCTCTTGTGCACAAACGGGTAGGTAGGAATGTTTTGTCACCACTTCAAAGAGAACTTTGTTTGTCTGGGCGCATCTCTGAAACCGCTCCGCTATTTTGGTAAAGCTTATGTTTTCAAAGTATTTTATTTTGAAGAGTGTTTTATAAAAACAGTGCGAGCTGTGGAATGAACTCCCTGCCGTGGTTTTTCCAAGCGACTACAATATGGAGTTCTTCAAGAAGGGCATTAGAAGGTTTCCACATTGTCGGCAGCACGAGTGTAACGCCCCTGGTGTTGTTACATCCATAATGATAACCAATTTTTATCAGGTAGGCCGTAAGCTTGTCTGCCACTTTAGAGGTACCTATATAAAGAAACCCGTTCACCGGTGGTGTAGAGCCCAGGTCCAAGTCATCTAACTTGCCAATTGATGCAGTTGCTAAACAAAAGATGATGGTCTCAGGCTGCCCCTAAGGTTTAAAAGGTCAGACAGTAGTCACTCCTGGAAAAGCCAATATACTAATCACAAACACTAGCGAACTCCAGGTTCCAATTGCGGCGTGTACCACTGAGCCAATCAGGCTATGACCACAGCCGGTGTAACTTGGTGGAAACGTCAGGCATATCAAAGGTAAGTTTGGTTTCGGATTGACCTCTCCCCTGGCTGGTTCCCCTGGGGGACGCAAGGATTTTCTAGTACTAGCGTCTCCACTCAGTGAGGGGAGATAATAAAACTCCTTTTTATTGTTTTCCTTTCGGCCTGAAGTCTCCCTTATCTGGTTCCCCAGGGAGACGTTAGGATTCTCAAGTTACCAGCGTCTCCCTAGACTATGGGGAGGCCACCATTAGGGCGACGTTGAAACTTCTTAGTACTAACGGCTCTCCTTTGATAGTAGGAGACCATTATGGGATGTGACTTGACATATAAACAAATTGTTTAAAGGGATTACCTTTAAACATTACCTTTCATTACCTTTCATATATCGTAACTGTCTGGTCCGCTCCACCGTGCCCATTGTAGCGCCCCCACGACCCGTGCAGGGGAAGAGGCGTCTTTGGCACTACTCGTCAGCGGACTGGGATGGATTGTACCTATACCATGATCGCGATAACTTCCTTATTAAGCCTATCTCTTATTGAATTAAATGCTAACATGTCCTAATTACTCGAAGTACTTACCGTAAATATATTATCCTATTGTTTTCCCGACGTTTCGTCCGACTTACACCAATATTTGTCACGATTACAGTAATGATGTCAGATCAGTGTCACCTCCGTGTACGTAAGAGAAAGATTTGCTTTTATTTGATCTCTAATTTTATTTTATTTGTACTAGAAACACCGAACGTTCAAGATTTTATAATTATAGGTAATACGGTAGGTTTTTTTATTGTGTTAAGTGTTGTGGTTCCTGGCAGAGAAGAATTTGGTCCACCCCATCTCTTCCCATGCGGTGTCGTAAAAGGCGACTAAGGGATAGGGCTGTTTAACATCAGATAGATGTATACAACCCACACTCAGCTTCGGATATAAGCTGGAGTCAACAATAGTGCCCAGAATACGGCAATAGGCTCACCCCCAATTACGTGGGACCAATTACAATTATTGGCGAAATATGGGTGTTAAATCACCTCGGCTCTACCCTCCAGGGATAAGGGCGTGATTGTATGTATGTACGTCTCCGTTTACTCGAGTCATGCATCTGAGGCTGAGTCTGGGCTGTATATATCTGTCTGATGTTAAACAGCCCTATCCCTTAGTCGCCTTGTACGACACCGCATATACGATGATTTGTGCTCAGCACAATTGTTAGACATGATGCTACAATCTATTATTGCACCGCTCGCTATAGGCTCGCATCCTCACATTACGACAGGTAACGGTGCGAACTGTGCGGTAATAAAGGGACCTCATCCCCCGCACGCTGAAGCTATGGGATGAACTCCCTATTATGGTTTTTAAAAGTGACAACAATATGGCATTCTTCTAGTAGGGCATTAGAAGGTTTCTTCTGGGTCGGCAGCACGAGTGTAACGTCCCTGGTGTTGCAGACGTCCATAGGCCACGGTAACTACTGTCCATCAGTTGCACCGTGTGCTTGTCTGGTTTAGGTTTAGGTTTAAAGAATTTATTCTCAAAAAGACGTACAAGGTCACTTACATGAGAACATAACACAAAAAAAAATACTTAAACGTACAGTAACCGACCATTGAGAGATGGTACTCGTTTTGCGGTTCAAATCGCAGACTTTTTTTTTTTAATTGCCATGATTTTCAATCCATTATGTAGTCTGCCAGCTGAGACTTGAAAGCGCGAAACGAGCTTACATTTTTAATTTCAGACGGAATACATAACATAACATAAACTCACGCCTGTATTCCCCGAAGGGGTAGGCAGAGGTGCTAGCACCCACATTTCGACAGTTTATGTTTAGGTCCCAATGTAATAGGTGGCGAGCCTATTGCCATTAACCGGGCACTTATAAACCTGCGATAAATACACACATAACTTCGAAAAGCATCGACAAGTCATTGGTGTGTGCCATGGTAAACCTGGGATCGAAACCGATACTATTATATATTTGTGCTCCTTCATAGGTAATATTCTTTTTTGCGTAATTTGTGCGTATTTTTCGCAAAACAAGCAGACTAGGCCGACGAAGACTACGCTTACTTATCATAGATTTCTGCCTGCCTCGTAAATGGTTTGAAAAATAGCTAAATTTTCGTATTTCGAAGGAAAATTATCAAATGTGTAGTTACAATGAAATTAAAATTCATGTTTCAAGGCCATTTGAAAATTAGTTCGCAAAAAATTCAGACGCTTACAATTTACAATGTTTCTGAACGTATAAACCAAAACTCGGTATCTTAGCAATTTACTTGTAAATTTATTTCTGAACGGTTGCGTAAACTTTTTTTATATTCATGACTCCCGTTCTCAATTTAAGAGAAAACGTTTATATTCATTGTTGGTGGAAAAGCAATTGTTTGTGCCATCTTAGAATAAATAAATAAATGCCCCTGGACATTGTGAAAAAAAAAATCGGATATAATGACTTCGCATGAAGAAGCATAAAATTAAATAAATGTTTTTTTTTAATCGTATCTTTAATAGTCTTCTGCCAAGGGATCAATGCCTCATCTTAAAGGGAATGAAGGGGTAGGCCTCTTTATTCAATACAAGTTTTAGGAGTCTGGTTATAGTGACCGATATGATAATTAATGGACTGAATTTTTTATAGCATTTTTAATGCTAACTTTAAAGTTCGAAACTTTAATGATACTTAATGTTTATTTTTTATCTTGCGATGACGTTTGAAAGTTTCGTGTCAACTTCTGATTAAGTCCTTTACATAAGATTAAATACTATAAGGTGGGATGCAGTCAATTTGACTGGCCAAATACAAAAAAATCAACAATTACGTCTTCCTAATATAACATCTATCGCTACTTCACTTTGACGTCATTTTAAACAAATTCTACCGTAGGTACAACTAATTTTAAACCCAAAAGGAGTGATTATAATCAAATAATTTAGGTATCTCTACCTACCTCCACTACACAGGTGGGTATGATAATACTAAATCCCGTCGCGATCCCATTTTTTCTCATAATGGTTTTTGTCCTAATTTAAACTGTCTTATTAAGTTAGGCATAATTTTCTTTGTCATAATAATAGTGTGCCATAATTGGTTTTTAGCATACTGTGTTATTAAGCATAAATATTGTATAACCTAATGTTTTTATTAATAACTTTGATATGCATAAAGTTGTAAAACATATTGTTTATTTGTCTAATAGTTATTTTAACACCCCGACTCAGTGCAATCCGACTCGGATAGGTTAGGTCGGATAGGTTGGTTTTTTCTCAAAACCACCCAGAAGTAGGAGCCCCGCAAAACGGGGCTCCGTCGAGCTTAGTTAGTAGACGCTATTGTATGCTTATAATAATTATGGTTACGCGTTGTTATGTTTAAGTAAACTGATGCTTTGGGATAGTATGCTTATAAAATATTATGCTTTTAGTAAATATGATTCAAAAATTATGAGTAAAAAGTTATAGCAAATGAGTATTATGCGTAAATAATGTTATGACAAGACACCCTCGTGGTATATTATTCCATGTAATGTTATATTTTGAACAATAAAAAAAAACATTTTGCAATGTTAAATTATGACATAAAATCGTAGGAATAAAAATAGAGAACCAAACCCGTCATGTTTACACGTAAAACCATTTTGTTTTACAACCCTTGACTAATCAAATCAAGCTTAGCAATTTGTCAGAAGGTTGACTCTAGGGACAGAGGCCTAAGTCAATATAAATAGAAACGAGTTCGATTCCGTGAATTTACTATCGTACTGTGTTACCTCATGTTTTCTTAGGAGTGTAGAAGAGAAAGATGTTTTTCTTGATAGTAATCTTATTTATTAAGAGGACTAGCTTATGCACACGGTTTTGCCTGCGTATCGAGTCAGAGCGAGTTTTAGTGAATTATCTCTGGTTCTATTTACTTCCCGAGTGCCGCGTGGTTCCAAGCAGAATAGAATTTGGGCCACCCCATCTCTTCCTATATGGTGTCGTACAAGGCGACTAAGGGATAGGGCTGTTTAACATCAGACAGATATATACAGTCCAGACTCAGCCTCAGATGCAAGGCTTGAGTGGGATCCCTCCTCTTGGCATAAAATTTGAAGGCTAAAATGTTCTGGTACACTTTTTTAGGCACTGCTTAATAATCCGTTGGCATAATGCAAACGTTAGCATAACAGACTATCATTTAGTATAATATGTTTTGCCATAAGAAGGAGTTGCATAAATTTTAAAGGCTGTTTTTAGGACAGTCACTACACAACCCGACTTGGTTAGGTTAGGTTAGAAAGCTAATCCCGCAATTAGCCTTCGTGGCTATTTTTTTAAATTTTATTTTACCACCTCATTTATGCTTATACATTTTATGCCTAAATATGATTATGCTAATTTTATTTATGATTGAGACAAATATGCTTTTGTTATGGATAAAAAAATTATGCAAAATATCATTAGTATAAATTACGTGGGACCGAATACATTGATTGATCGCTATGAGTTGATAAATGTTTGGTATCCAGTGTATCCTATGTCTGTGGTTAATACCCACCTAGAGAGCTCTAGAGAGTTAAATATAGGGTGCAGTCAGGTCAACTGCGGCCCACCCATTCGTTGCAGGTCAGTAGCCAGCTAGCCATTCTGTTAGTTGGCACTTTCTGCTTGATTGACACACGTGTAAATTCACTATAATATAGTGGTTATGTTGCAATATTGCAGTTGAAAATACGTATTGTTGAAATGTCGTAATGCAGTTCACAAATTTAACTGCTTACTACGTTTTAATTCAAAGAATTTATTTTCAAAAAGACTTACAGAGTCACGTCCACATAATATAGTAAGTATCATCATCATCACTATATATTATAAAGCAAAGTCACTTTCCGCGTCTGTCCGTCCCTATGTATGCTTAAATCTTCAAAACTACGCTACAGATTTTGATGCGGTTAGAGTAATTCAAGAAGAAGGTTTATATGTATTACTAGCTTTTGCCCGTGGCTCCGCCCGCGTGGATGTCGGTTATCGCCACCAAACATAGCCTATGTCCTTTCCCATAGTCTAATCTACCCCTATACCAAGTTTTATCAAAATCGGTTCACTGGTTTAGGCGTAAAAGCGTAACATACAGACAGACAGACAGAGTTACTTTTGCCTTTATAATATTAGTATGGAGTATGGATTCAAGAAGAAGGTTTATAATATTTCCTTCTCTATGTTGCTAATATATTGCCCATAGTCCCATTGGGTTCCATACATATAAGTACCTATAGTTTACGTTTTCCGTTACAATTTTTGGACTCAATAGATGTCGCTGCAAACAACTTATAAGATTTTTATTCCTTAACTTCCCCGGCACGAATAAGCTGGTATTATACCTAACTATATACAAACGAGTATGTTTGCACTGTCCGTCGCGTGATAGGGTTCTCCCAAGAGAAATTAAGCGTAACACTGGGTGATAATGTCCGATAACAAATACTAGTAACTGGACTGTAATATTTTTGTGAATTAATGGCGTAGGGCAGAGCGAAAGTACTTATTAGTTAAACTGAGGTATTGATTGAAGGCGTTTAAAAAAAAGACATAAATGTAATCTGCGGTAGCCTAGTGGTATGGGTACTGCTGAGACGAGGTCTCGGGTTCGATCCCAGGTTTGCCATGGCACACACCAATGACTTTTCGATGCTTTTCGAAGTTATGTGTGTATTTATCGCAGGTTTATAAGTGCCCGGTTAATGGCAATAGGCTCGCCACCTATTACATTGGGACCTAAACATAAACTGGCGAAATGTGGGTGCTTCTTCATTTTAACGTTAGGTAATCCCAGTCGCATCTGAAGCTTTTTTCAACTTGGAGCTTGGGGTCTACTTTACCAGTTTAGTCTAGTCTAATTTTTCTATGTAAACCATTATTGGCATCGGCGAGCTTCTGGATTTTTTGGTCAAGCATAAATAGATCTTAATGCTATAATTATAAAATTGAAATTTCAATGACGATCCTCGATTATCGTCGGCATAGATCGGCATTCTGCAGCGGCATAGTTAGCAATTAACTTTCAGTCTTATTTCTGTAACAATACGATCTATTCTTATTCGACAAATACAAATCCTGATGCTGGCCGATGCCGCCACTGGGCGCCGGGCCTTAGCATTTACCAGCAGGTGATATAGAGGACAAATATTGGCTACGATTTTCAGGACATTTTTGCCATTATTAGAATGGCAAAAATGTCTTGAAAAGTTTCTTGTCTAGAAAAATCCAGCCAATCACTTTTTTTCCCACTGGGATTAGATAGAGGGTAGAATCTACCACAGTTTTTTTGTTAATTTGCTGTGATACGCAATGGTGATCACAAACGCAAATTTTTTTAATTTTTTTTTAATAATGTGTATGAATTTTTATTTTTTATATAAATTTTCGACGATGACTATACTTGACCCGGCGAACTCGTACCGCCAATTTTTTTCCACCCGCGTGGCGTCCAATCCTGTTCCCGTTGCACCCTCTACTATATTAAGCATGTATTATACATTTATTATTCTGTTCGCCGTGATTTGCAACCTCACACTGTCGCTTGAAATTTGAAATCAATAATCTCCGGAACTATACCATTTCATATAAAGATTATTTTTTGCATTTTCGTAGAACTTTTATGCTGCGCTAAATCCCCATGGATGCCAATATTATACCCCTCACTGAGAGCCGAGAGGGGGTGGGTTATGTTGGACGCGAACCGACTAAAACGAACGCCGTCTTCAATTGCCAGAGACAGAGACATCTGCCCACTCTCGCGCTCAGCTTTTGGGGAAGGTTGTCTGGTATGGGCTATGTTGGGGGTGACGGGTGGAGCCACCTGTCACCCCAGCAAAAGCAGGCCGGCGGCGGCGCGCCGGAAAACGCGCCTCCCCATTCCGGGGGCGAGTCGGGGACACCGTTGTCCCCTCTCCTGAGGAGGGCCAGACTGTAAGGGATCAGCCGGGGTGCGAGGGATTAATAATAATAGTATAAGTACTGTCGAGTTTCTTGCTTCCAGGGTCGGGGCCGCGTTTTGAACCATTCGGTGGTCCAATTGCTAAACTAATCTATTTTTCACGTTTTATAAGTTCCGTTTTAATGGTCTATTAATAATGATTTTTGACTTTGACCTACCTATAAAAATCTAGTATTGCTCAATCCAGGAATCGAAAATAAGACTTCAATATAGCATATAACAAAATCAGTTCGTACAACTGTGGTTAAACCCTACCTCAACCCTCAGGAATAATTAAATATGTCTAAATGTTGATACACCTAACCCTTTTCATTTACCCATGAAAATACGCCTCGCTAAAACTTTAAACACATAAAAACTTATAGGATTAGCAAGGTTATTTATTTAGGTTAAACACTATTATAATTGTAGTTTAATAAAAGGTATGAAATAATAGCCTGATCGTTAAAATAATGTGTACAGTCAGTCATAAAGATGTTGACGAAAAGACTGTTCAAAATGATCTTAATTTAGTTTTTTGACCCACTTCCAGTTGACCAATTGTTCTTATATGTGTTATAAACCTTAAGTTTGAACAATAATACCATATAAATCAATAAAACAGTTCGATTTGCTCTTAATACGAGAGATATGTGACGGTACATGGCGAAAACAAAATATCGAGAATGTGCGGGTAGATGAAGAACCTACTACCTCACGGACTCGAAGACGGCGGGCGTGCACTACTGCGCCAGTCAGCCTGTGACCACGGCCGGTGTAACCTGGTCGAAACGTCAGGCAAATCAAAGGTATGTATGTACCTATACCATGATCGCGTTAATTCCCGTTAGTGTTATTGTATATCATGGAACGCGAGAGTTAAAAAGTTAGTATAGTTACCTACTTGTAAGCGTAGGCTAGCAAATAAAAAATAAATATATATAGATATATTAATTCAAGAAGAAGGTTTATATGTATAAAACATGCTTAATATAGTAGAGGGTGCAGAGGGAACGGTAGTCAACGGTAGATCAGCTAAAGTAAAGTCAACGAGACGAGAGAGAAAAGGTAAACAAAGTGACCTTTGCCGAGTTACATTGCGATATCTAGCAATTATTTTCTCTGTCCTTGTCGCACATATCACAAGTACGCGACAATGGCTGAGCGACAGCTGTCGTTGCTTGTTTCGTGGTACAGGAAAGCTGTCAGCACAGCGATTCTAAACTGTCAGTTCCGCCATCTTATGAGCAATTTCATTCCTGTCTGGATTGCGCTTGAAGTGATACGTAAAAATTTCAAAGAGAGAAGTTTTGTTTACCTTTTTTCTCTCGCTTCGTTGACTTTGCTTTAGTAATTAATAAATGTCTACTGCATTTATCGAATCAATTTGTTAGGCGAACCTTTACCAATCAATTCTGTACCTTTATTGATTGCAGTAGTTACTGATGAGCTATCGTGAATACATCTAACGAACCCTTATTGGGTTTCAGTGAGAATTTGTCCGTACCTTTTGTGGGTACGGATAATTGAATGAATTCGTTAGTTTTGTACAAATAACGAAGGTAATGTTTACCTACTGACGAGAATTCTATCCGATGTTCCAATAAAAAATAAGCTGTTAAACCAATAATAAAGTTTCCTAAACCATGTTTAGTTTTTAATCCTTTCTTTTTCCTTCTTCTAATGAGTCAAGCTGAGTGCCACCACTGTTAACATGACAGCCTCTGTGGCGTGGCGGTAGTGTACGCGATTGCCACGCAGGAGGCGCGGGTTCGATTCCCGCTCAGTGCAAATATTTGTATGCATGAATATGGCTATTTGCATTGGTCTGGGTGTTTCTATGTATAATATGTATGTATTTACAAAAAGTATATAAGTATGTTTATCCGCATTCTAGATTCCATAACACAAGCTATAATAGCTTACCATGGGTCTAGATAGCTTTGTGTAGAAAGTTGTGGAATATTTTTTTATTTACATGTTTGCGATGGTGACCCTCTTTCCGAGACTTTGCCTTTACCATTAGGCGAGGTGAAATCAAATTGACGTGTCCTGTATTAAAAAAAAACATGTTCTGATAGTGAAAAATTCTTAATTAAAACCACTTTTTATTTAATAACTAGTATATACTCTGTATCAGATCGATCTGATGAACAGAGCACTCAAAATGATCTTAACACTTTGGTATCCCCCCTTCATGTTGACATATATTGTTCTGATATTTGGTACACACCTTCAGTTCAGACGATAATACTATTTAAATCAATGAAACAATTAAGTATCAACATTGTTAGTATGTAAAATACATATTTAAGACAATTTTGAGTAGGTACTTGCTAGACGAGGGCGATCTGATACTGACTTTACTTACGATACGGTCAACAGAATCGAAGATAGTTGATCTTGGGCTAAATAAAATTATATAGGTATAGGCAAGCCATGGTTACACCTATAGGCTACCTACTTGTCCGTTCATACCATCGTAGACAGTGGTTACCAACCATTGATGAATGAAAAACTTACCTGCAACAAAAAGAGAAATATATTATTAGTATTAAAAACATGATTTCCAAAAATATCGCAGTCGTTACGGATAGCTGGAGTAGTAATAAGTCCAACAACTGGTCTAACTGCAATACTTCGATATTGCTAATAAATTATGGAGGTCATATAGCAGTCGCTTTACGGAAAATATCGGAGTTTAACAGCCTCACAGTAAGACTGGAAAGCCTACCAACTGAATTGGAATCAATACTTAGTTTAAAAAACTAAAAAACACGCTTTTTTCGTATTCCTGACAGCAATATGGGGGTGGATTTCAAAAAAAGCCAGTCCGCCATCTTGGGGAAGCCGCCATATTGGATTTGTAATGACGTTTCTAATCTAGTCATGCATTGTCATCAGAACTCAGAGCGTTGTAACACCCTCCCTAACCTTTACCATCCCCTACCTATTTCGACTTCCGATTTATTATAAAAACATACTTATACTCAAACGTTTCCGAATTCCTACCTACTTAGTAACTAGTTTGGCCAATGATCGTTCTAGTGGGAACTAGGACTCTTATTATGATCCAGTAGTCCCCCTCGTTCTATAGAGGTAGCTTGTGCTGTTGTCCTAAATTAAGTCCCTCCTTATCCAATTCACCTTCCTAACATAATTCTGTACCTACTTAATTTACTTAATTCTCGCAACATATAACCTATCGTGATTATTTGGAAAACAGAATGTAATGAACTGTTAATAAGATTACCTACCTAAATTTCTAGGCTAACCTATTTTTAGGTTACTAATTTAAATTTAGAATATGATAATGAATAACCTTTCTATCGACGTATAAGACTTATTTCAAGGATTTTAGCAACAGAGTATGTAAGTGAAGCGAACCGTAATAATACACAAATATTTTTATTTCCCCCCCCCGAGGTCAAGGCTCCTCCAATTCGCCATGACAGTGAGTTGCACCAACACAGATCAACTCCCCTCTGCCTTATAAATATAGTAGACGCCACTTGGCCTAGTCCACTTTGTTCAAGTTATACCGCGGCAGCCGGTATAACCCTTTACCCCAAATCCATAACTGGATTACACTTGTATTATATAAATACAAAATCGTGACATTCAATTACAAGAATGTTAATATTCGTTAATGATAATTTCTCTCACTTATTACAACCGAATAAGCTCAATTGAATACAAAGGTTCAGGCATCACTGTGCATATAGTATAATATACTGATAGTTGCAATCAAGATCAACTCATTAGAAGCCGTAGATTTCAATATAGAATAGATAGGTATTTCATACAGTAGTCTACACTTGCTACACTTCTGATTGAAACTTATATAGAAATTACATCTTCTATTGAAGACATTCATATACAAGAACTTCCGTCTAGGTTACCGGACAATAGAACATAGGTCCATAATTGGACGGTTCTCAACTACCGTGAGAATGCTCCACTAATATCCATTCAACCCAATTCAATCAAATAAATGCACCAAGTATTATATTTGGTAATATAAATAATATATTGAATAATGACATTCATAATCAATCGGTCTATGGTATCCAATAGCCAAATGACTTAACTGAATCTTACTAGATTACATGTAGATAGGTGAGTATTTAACCACCTTCTGATATTCGTCACAATGATAACCATGCCTTTCACATTCAACTGGTATTATGTAAGATCTATTTCACATTTTTATTATGAAGGTAGTCAACACTGAGGATACACTTTAGATAATCGTTGTTAAATGCCTGGATTCCAACCCGAAATCCCCCAGTATTCATTCACACCAAAATAATAGCCTAATAACTTCATTATAATGAGAACCGTTCACATAACTTAAACGCAATTAACTGACTATCAAAAACCTATACAAATTCGATTCTACCTACATAGCCGACGTCCTATATTACCGCGAGAAGAATGTGTACCTATTCCTTCTACCTATAAAGACTATATATGTGTTTTAACCCCAATAAACTCCTCCCTTTAGTTAATTCTAAACGTGTGGTGTGTAATGTACCTACTCCTATTCTGTAAAGGAACAAGCTAGTCAGACTTGATTTTGTATGACCTATGACTGTGTGCTTGCCTTAGTTAACGGCCGAAGCCAGGGATGTTAACTAAAGCCCTAACGAGATATATAATTGTGTGTATAAATAAATACATAAATAAAGACTGAGCTATCAGCTCCAACGACACCGATACTTCGGGCCACTGGTCACCGATACCCAGAAGGCTTTATTCGACCCTGAGACAGGTAAAATCGAATAGCTGCTCGCCTTAACTTGATCAGCTCCCTAGCTAGACAGAGGACAAGGGCTTCGTTGGCACCGTTAGATGTTCCACCCAAGACCGATCACTTCGATTGGCTTTCCTAAGGGACTCCTAGCTAAAACCCCCCCATCACTGCTGCTTGTATGTTATCTACTGATTCTACCCACTTCAGAATCCCTAATCTCCATTCCCATCCTGCCTTGTTTCATGAAGTCACGGGGAAGACTCTCCCAAGCGTGACTAACTACTCCATATGAGCCCTTCAGCCCATACTTCGCAGTCACAGAATTGGTGTCCTATCTCAGCATAAATCAAGGCGGGTTTATATAATATTCACTAATACCCCAATTCGATATTCAAAATCCTAACAATCCACTCGACAGGTAGATTTCCAAATCTCCGTTCCCATCCTGCATTGTTTCATGAAGTCACGGGGAAGACTCTCCCAGGCGTGAGTAACTACTCCATATGAGCCCTTGAGCCCATACTTCGCAATCACAGAAATGGTGTCCTATCTCAGCATGAAACGATGCGAGTTTTATATATTCTCAACACTTGAAGTTACGTTAAGATTCTCAAATAATTTCAAACGCGAATAAAATTAATGTACAACGGAATTTTAACATAGTAACCTCCCAGTACCCTCTTAACACAATTTATAAAACGCGAAATGACCCACCAGACTTTCTACTCCTGACCACCTCTCTCCAGCAGCTCCCAACAATTAAATGATTAATCTTTTCCCTGTCCTCAACTATCCTCACCCCAACCGCAATGATCCCTACTTCTCGAAACAAAATATCGTACGATTCCAACCAGCCAATCGTAGCGCTGTTTGAAATCATTGTCAAATCAATATATCCACAAATAATTCTAATTTGGATTTATCTTCCTAGAAATCGTTCAAACTATAACTTAAAATTATTGTATTTATTTTCAAATTAACTGCGATCAATTAATATCGACAAAATCTTATCCATTTAGTATTTTTGCTTAAATATGTAACGTATATCTCTGATATTCGACCAGAACTTCCTTCACATACGAATTTCGTTCAAAAACTTAAAGTTTAATAAAACACGGCATTTGAATATTCAAATAAATAACTGATTTATAAATGTCCTTATTTGTTTAATTAATCTTTAAAACCAAATTATTGTAATAATTTATCACGTAATTTTATATTCAAAATTGCTTTTCTTCATATCTCATATAAATAAACATAATTTATATTAGCGCCATCTGTGTGATTAAGAATGTACTTCTACTACAACAGATGACAGATTTCGTTCCGTTACAGCGTGTGCAAAATTTCATCCAAATCGAAGACCGGGAAGTGGGTCAAATTAAGATTCCAAGATTTTTTACATACATAGTTACAAGTGAAGCTATTAAAAGCGTGGTAAGGCTCAGGAAATGATCATTTTAAAGCACCAGGATTACTGTTCAAAGTATAAACTTTTAAGTCTTCTCAAGCGTCTAATATTCTTTTAAAATGTCCACCAAAACTTTTCATATCCGCCATCTTGTTTGATAATAAACGGGACATTACAAAACAAAAACAAATAAAACAAACTCAAATTACTTGGCCACACAAATTGGGTCGTAAAACAAAAAACAAATGTATAAACATGAAAAACGTTTTAAGTTATAAGTACCTACTTGTAGGGCTAGAATTGTGGAATTAATGGTTTTATATATATGTTGCCAACATCTGTGGTATGGAGAACGCGACTTCGAAGTGGCGGAAGCGGGTTCGATTCCCGTTCAGTGCAAATAAATAATAATAAATAATCCACAACATTCCACACGACGCTATTTAAGACCCATGGTAAGTATAGCTTAACTAGCTTGTGTTATGGAATCTAGAATATGGATAAATATTACTATAAATTACTTGTCCTGACTCATCAACAAAGAGCCTAAACCGCTGGACCTACAAACTTGAAATTTTGACAGTAGATGCATTTTATGATGACAGCATCCACTAAGAAAGGATTTTTGGAAATTCTGCTACTAAAGGGGGAAAATAGGAGATGGAATTTTGTCTGAAAGTCCGTCATTTTCAGAGCTAGACGCACTAAATTTCATAAACCTATGTCTTTAAAAAATAAATGAACACGTGTATCAGCCTTTTTCAAAATTACCAAGAAGGTAAATAAAATGGGTGATAAACGTTTGTATGAAAAGTTCGTCATTAAAAATATGGCATATGAAATTTACCCGGGCGAAGCCGGGATAGGTCAGATAGTTTAGTATAAAGTACTTAGTCATTTAGATGATAATTGCTTTTAACTAGACATTTCATGTTGGACATCTTCTACAATATAAAAATGAATCGCTAAATGTGTTGGTAAGCGCATAACTCAACAACACCTGGACCAATTTGGCCAATTCCTATATTTAAATGTTCGTTGAAGTTCAAGGATGGTTTTTACGGCGAGAAAAATTTGAATAATTGCCGGAAACCGACACCCACGCGGGCGGAGCAGCGGGCAAAAGCTAGTTTGAAATAAAAAATTGAATAATGATCATGACAATAAATTCTATGGGACTTTAAACAGTGTATTAATCTTCTACCATCCCCATTATTGTTCGTCACCAGAAATGGGTATAGGCCATGAATATTGGCTTCACCTTGCCTGATAGTAAGCCGAAGGCAGATGGCCCTCAGGAAAGAGGGTCACCATCACAGACACCAATAATATTAAAATGGTGGCATTCAGCTTGACGGCCTCATCAGATGCCTTTTCACGCCCCGCTTAAAGGACCCGGGACTGTAGGTAGAAGGAAACACAGCATAACAGCTGGAAGAGAATCCATTTTTATTTCATGCATCGGTTATAAGAGGAAAAATGAAAGAGTAATGTTTCCATTATGTGTTCTAAAATAAAACTACACAGCATTTCTGTGCAGGAAGATAAGCATTGTGCTTTTTGGCTTAAGCAAATGGGTGTAAGGCCTTAAAAGCCTTAAAAGCAAGACTTAAAAATGAGCTAGATTCTAAAAAGGGCTAAAAAGACATCCTGAGAGATGAGAGATTAAGTCAGGACTGCAGTAAAATAACGAAATGAAAGAAACTTATTATACTTATTATTAACAGTGTTTCCGTAATGACTGTAGTGGACTATAAATAGAAAATTCTACATAGATATGTAATAAGTACACTGTTAATGTCACAATATATAAGCGTAAACCATAAAGTACCATACACACACAAAGACGCAGTTGAGAATTATAGAGTTGGCAACTTACATTTTTTAAATGAATTGGACCAGGGAAACCTCAAAAGGTGCTGTGGTCCAACTATTTTGAAAGTTGCACAACTGCCCCTAGTAAAGACCCATGGTCCAACTGGTTGGACAGAGCAGTTGGACCACTGCCCCGAACTCGACTTGTTCTTATAACTGAATGAAATTTTAACCTAATTAGTATACCAACTATTCAAATCACCCCAAAACGGTTTTATAGGATAATTTGGATATTAAGTTGCTCAGTGATCAGAGTCATCTTCATCTACATAAAGACGTTAAAACGTTTTTTATATCATTTAGGTAATAAATATTCCACAACATTCTACACAACGCTATCTAGACCCATGGTAAGCTTTTGTAGCTTGTGTTATGGAAACTAGAGTGCGGATAAACGTACTTACATCCTTTTTTTCTGAAAATACATACATATTATACATAGAAAAACCCAGACCAATGCAAACAGTCATATTCATGCATACAAATATTTGCACTGAGTGGGGATCGAACCCGCGCCTCCTGCGTGGCTGTCATCCATCTGATGAAAGTGGTTACCGTGGCCTATGGATGTATGCAACAGGGCGTCACACTCATGCTGCCTACCCTGTAAGCACAGAGAGTTTCTGTGCCGTCAGTGCAGAAGACAGAGCAGAACAAGCCTTTGGTGGTCCCAATGACAGCACAACAACTCTCCAGTGAGCTCTGACTACCCTACTTACCTTCCCGAGGGGGGCTAGACCGTAAGGGACGGCCCTGGGTCAGCCGATGACAACCTCACCTCCGGCCTAGCACCACGACCCACAGTCGGCGTGCGGTTTTAGTCGGTTCGAGTCCGACATAACCTCCCCTTCCGGCTCCGGCAGGGGGGTATCCGAGGGGATTTCCGCACGAAAAAAAAAAAAAAGACTACCCTACTTACCGCCGTTTTTGTTTTTATACTATGACAGGCCTCTTTATGCACTATCAAGTCCTCTTGTGTTGATATAATACGTTTCCTCAATGAATGAAATGTCTTTATCCAGGAACAGTGACTTAATTTATGTTCTAAACAGTTCATAGAAATCATTGTGAAAATATATTGTGAACACAATTGGTAGCAAAAGCGTCTGCTGGGCAGGAGCCGTGGGTGCGAACGCGGAACCTATGCATTCTATGGCGACAAGCACAGGTCTGTTCGTGTTCGGAGAGCACGTTAAATTCGGTTGTCATGCGAACATCTATGGCAGTCGTTACGGGTAGTGGGAGCCCTCAAAAATCTGGTCGTCTAACACAATACTCTGAAATCATCATTGGATTTTGAAGGTAGGTGGCAATCGCTTCAGAAGAAATATCGAAGATTATCCAAACCCGTAGTTGGACTGGAAGCAGACCCCAGACTCTGAGGTAAATTTCAGATACGGCTGGTTTTTTTTTCAGTTCTTTAGTGTTGTGTAAACTTGTGTGATATAACTTTTGTTTTCTTTTTGCTAGTCTTTGCTTACAAGTAGGTAACTATACCAAAAAATCTAGAAGTGAATACTTGTAATTGGCTTCCAGATGTTTAATCTGCCTTCTATTATACTGTATTAGCTGTAAGTTTTTCATGTGCAAGTAAATAAATAAGTAAAATCCTATTAATATTAAAAATGCGAAAGTTTTTGAGTATGGATGGATGTTTGTTACTCTTTCACGAAAAAACTACTGAATACATTTTCATGAAACTTTACAATAATATAGGTTGTACATCAGAATAACACATAGGATAAATATCATCACGCTACTACTCAAGGGAACGGAGCAGTGATCATGAATGTCAAGACATTCGGCCGGTATCCGCATATACGCAGAAGTGACAGTGTGGTTATTTCTGTTGCTGTTTAGATAACTATATTATTGTTTATGAGGGTGCAGCGGGAACGGGATCGGACGCCACGCGGCTGGAAAATAATTGGCGGTATGAATTTCGCGGGGTCAGCTGGTAAATAAATAAATTAACGCTACGATGAACAAGAAGAAATCATTATAAAAATACCTACCAAAGATTTTGTTTTCCGTATTCATACCTATTACATGAATGTATACCTACTCAGGCCCTCTCATATCGGCGAAGTAGGGTACAAGGGCCTCTAGAACCCCTCCCGTGGGTATCGTACAAAATGACGAACGGGTACACAGCTGTTTTATGTATTTATGAACGATTCTATTTCTAGTTTCATCGCCTAAGGCGTCGTCCTAATTGCCAGCGATCGTACGATGACACGATGCGTTCTCGTCGTGCGATGAGTTCAAACATACAGATTTCATCAGAGTGTCCTATTTGAACCTCGTAAGTAATCGTGCGAGCACATGAAATGCTTAATAACGATCGTACGATGCGTTTGATCGTGCGATCATGTAATCAAAGCAACGGATCTCTTTTGAGTGTCCTAATTGGTTACTATACGTGTTGCGTCGACGCACGAGGGGCGCGGGACGAAAGGGGCAAGGGCCGCGCAGATTCCTGGATCTATAAAGTATTTTATATTGTCTACGTTTCCTTTGTTCAATGTCACTTGCAATTTTTAAAGCAATATTAGACGACAGCAAAAACTGTGCATCTCTATAAAGAGCCATCGTTAAAGTGGCGTAAGCACGACGCCAGCCATCGAGCGACGGCATCGCACGATAGACATCGCGCGATCTATTAGGACACCTGTTAGGTCATCGTACGACCACTTCGATCGTGAGATGAAAAACGCATCGCGCCATCGTACGATCGCTGTCAATTAGGACGACGCCTAAGGCGATTGGCACACTGCGACGCGCGACGCGGCGTCGAGCGTTGTTGCGTCGACGCGGCGTCGCGCTCGTCGCCTCTACGGAGCTCATTTTGTATAGAAAAACGCGGGGTCCCACACACTGACAACGCAATCACGCGCGTTGCCGCAGAATACGCGCGTACAAGCAGAAAACGCGAGGTATGGCACACTGAAATCTGCATTCACGCGCGTGTTTTTCGAGGGATTTTTAGTCCGAGAGCTGTTAGAAATTTCTGTGTAGGTATTTGAGACGAATTTTAAATTAATATTATTGCAATGCAACATGACTATTTAACGGTAAATTTAGAGCGCTTTCACATCAACTGACGTCCGATATCCAATATCCGACATCCGAGATCGGAGGAAGTCAAATATCAATACCCAATATCGGGTATTGGAGCCGACACCACTGTTTTGGCTCATTACCGGAACATGCAGAGACTGCAAGCGACTTTCAACCTAAATGGCATTTTCTTAGCTACGTCTCTTTTCGCGTTGATCACGAATATAAGAAAAAAAATTAGTTACTATGTCATGTCAATAAGTCGAAAATAGCTTGCACTTCTAATCATTTTCTTTTCATCTCTAGCGTTCTTAATATAGTCTGGGCTAT
This sequence comes from Eilema sororculum, assembly GCA_914829495.1. Lineage (NCBI taxonomy): Eukaryota > Metazoa > Arthropoda > Insecta > Lepidoptera > Erebidae > Eilema > Eilema sororculum. Next base: position 4,778,297 of record OU618561.1, read on the forward strand.
CGAGCTAATGGCTTTACTTTACTTTTCTCAAAATTTTAGATTACTTCACACACCTAGGTACCTACCAAAAAAATTCTAATATCTCTCGGACTATACTAGCTCTCTCGCGCCAACGCGCGTCGACGCGCGACGCCGCGTCGAGCGTTGCAGTGTGCCAATCGCCTAATGGTTATCTTTTGCAGGAGTTGGCATGATACGAGCAGTGATTTTTCCATAAAAATTAGAAATATCGATGATTTCTTTCTTGTGGATTTTTTAAAATAATTAGAGAGGTATTCGTGGTCATTTACTACTTTCAACGAGTCATAGAAAAATGAAAATGCTGCGGTACACGTGCGGAGTCATCATGCGGAGGCTTCATGTTCGTGACATCGCAAAAAAAAGGTAAGAAAATTAAAAAAGCGTGTTAAAAAGAAATCATTGATTATGAAATTTAGTACAGCGCCATCTCTCTTTATCTTAATTTCCCAGACACTTTTTCAGTCAGCTATCTTGCACATTTGAAATTCTGAAACATTTTTCAGTACGCGACTGAAGTTAAATAGCGCCATCTATCCATCGCAGTTGAAAACAATTCATATTTATTTGAGAAAAGCGCCATCTATGCAAAACTGTTCAAACTAATGAACTTTAAATTGCTTAGTGCTTAACTAAAGTTGCGAATACTTGAACATAGATGGCGCTGTTATTAAAATAAATCTCTGCACGATAACACTTCAGGATATTTGGTGCAGAAAATATTTGGGATTTTCAAGTAGCATTACAAAAGGGATTTTGACATCTCACCCCGGGGGAAATAGGCTATGAATTTGAACGATCCCAAGCCTGTATTTGTAGCTGCTTTTAACGGACCGTTGTTAGGTAGGTAGTTCACGATTCTGTATTTTGTTGAGATAAAATCTTTGTTTTAAAGCCTAGCCGTACTGAGCACACGTATTTAGCTTTTGTATACATTGCGCGGGTATTATTTTCTGCTTTTTATTTTTCTTGGTACATTCCCTTTTTATTAACGAATTAGGTAGGTAAATATGCTTATCTAGATATTACTTACTTACCTACTTATGAGGTAGGTTTAGCATACATAAACTCATAAACTCACGCCTGTATTCCCCGTAGGGGTAGGCAGAGGTGCTAACACCCACATTTCGCCAGTTTATGTTTAGGTCCCAATGTAATAGGTGGCGAGCCTATTGCCATTAACCGGGTACTTATAAACCTGCGATAAATACACACATAACTTCGAAAAGCATCGAAAAGTCATTGGTGTGTGTCATGGTAAACCTGGGGTCGAACCCGAGACCTCGTCTCAGTAGTCCATTACCCATACCACTAGGCTACCGCAAATTTAAAAAAATATAAAGGTAAAGGGATCTTGTAAGAATTTGAACTAAGAAAAGGATGACACGACATCTTAGAACAATTTTGTGGTTATTCCTATGGGACTACTAAAGGAACAAGGTTGTTTTCTATCTGACAGTAAATATACAGCCTGCTTGACGGCAACAGGCTCGCCATGTATTACAGGGAACCGAAAAGCATATAGTCAGCGAAATATGGGTGTATAACACTTCTGCTTTTCCTTCCGGAAAGTAAATTCATGCACTTTTGCGAAACACATTACGCTGCATAATCATTTTGGACAGTCATTAAAATGTACCGTATTTTCGCAGATAAACGTTCACTCTGTAAATTCATGATTGCTTTCATCTGATTACCATATTCATTGTTTCGGTAATCACCCTTCGTTGTGAAGCATGTGCTTATGTGTTTTTTTTGTAATGACGTCCGTCAAAGCTCGATTACATCCATCCATAATCCATAATATAATATTATAAATGCGAAAGCAACTCTGTCTGTTTGTCTGTCTGTCGGTCTGTCTGTCTGTATGTTATGCTTTCACGCCTAAACCACTGAACGGATTTTGCTGAAATTTGGCATAGGGGTAGATTAGACCTTGAGAAAGGACATAGGCTATGTTTTGTCGCGATAACCGACTTCCACGCGGGTGGAGCCGCGGGCAAAAGCAATATAAAGAGAAGGGAAATTTGAAGTGATTCAGGTAACCTTTTCAGGCCCTGTAGGCAAAGGAAAGGTTGTGGGAGCAAGTCCCACTTGAGCGCTTCATTTTTCACAATTTATTTCGAATTTAAAAAGTTAGCATAATAAATTCTATAAAAATTTCATTCAAATGTTTTATATAAATCGGTTGAGCCATTTAAAAATTATGGGAGTTAAAGTGTGGATCGCGGAGCGTCGGGGTTTTTTTTTAATTTTGACGTGATTTTTTCGGCGATTTTCGATGATCCGATGTAAAAGGTATCTAACTGTTGTTGTTGTAACGCGTAACTTAAGATATACATATGTTAGAAAACGTATTAGGGTCTTTTCCAAATTATGCAAATCAAGATCCAAGTCCACGCGGACGAATTCGTGGACTTTGTAACAAAAAAAGTTAAGTAAGCCAATTTGAAATGACCAAAGCCGGATATAGTCATCCTGTTAATTCCCTCTCGAATTAAGAGTCTACTGAAACACATTGGCTCCCAAATTTATTCAGTGCGACACTTGGCGAGAGCCGCCGGCTTTTCGACGTAGAAATAATTTTTGTAGGTAGTAACGGATAAATCGGTTTGAACTGTTCTAAGTTATTTTTTTAATAATAGACCGATACCTTATACTCTATGCAAATACTCGCCATTGGCTAGACGAGAACAACCAGAGATTATATGTCTGAGGGATTCTCCGGGACGGTGACATGCCCGACAGATATCAACCGTACCATCCTTAAGGATATATCTCCGATAGTTGTTCGTCATTACAACTTCATCAGTAATTGCACAGACAAAACCTTCGGTTTCTCCAAAGAGATCACCGAAGCGTAACCAGGATACAGATGCTTTTAAATCTACATCGGGCCCATATAAGGCCCGATGAAATCGTCCATGCAGTTCTTTACTCTTCCATACTTCCTTGCGATCATTGATACTGAGTATTGCAGGCTTGCGCCAGTTCTCTTTCGCAAGAGCGAGCGGGGTAAGTCCGCGGTCCACTGCCACTACATCTCGATGGACATCCACATTCACCTTGAGAAAATATTCTCTAAGGTTGCATATCTCGCGGTTGTGTAGAGTCTTAATGTTTAAAAAACCACGACCTCCAAACTTCCGCGGGATATACAACCTCATTACTGAGGAACGTGGATGGTGCATTCGATATGCAGTAAGCAGTGTTCGAACTCTTCTATCCAGGGCTTCCAACTCAGTTTGAGTCCATCTGAGTATTCCAAAGGAGTAGGTTAAGACTGGTATGACCCAATCGTTATAGGCACGCACCTTGTTACCGCCTGACAAAAGACTCTTCAGTACTTTTTTCAGACGGCAGAAAAAGCGCTCCCGTAACGATTGCTTCATATCAGACTCGTTAACACCTAACGCCTGTGATATACCCAGATATTTGTAGGTATCGTTCACAGAGAGGGATCTAAGTTTTGTAGAATCTGAGAGTTCTATCCCCTCAGATTCTACAATTTCACCTTTTTTTACATGCATGACCGCACATTTATCCACACCAAACTCCATCCTAATGGAAGTACTAAAAGTTTCCGTTACCTTTAGTAGCTCCATTAATTGGCGGTTATTGGGCGCAAACAATTTGAGGTCATCCATGTAAAGGAGGTGGGATATAACCTGACTACCTCTCCGCAAACAATAGCCTAGCCCTGAATCCTCTAATATAGTACTTAGAGGATTCAGGGCCAAACAGAACCACAAGGGACTCAAACTGTCACCCTGGAATATACCTCGCTCAATCTTTATAAGCTCACCGTCATCCGGAATATGTCGACACCCAGGATAGCGAAGAGCCGTACTCCATTGCCCCATACATGCCTCCAAGAAGGTGCAAAGAGTTGTATCAACTTTATACAGCTCAAGCACCCTCAAGAGCCACGTATGTGGCACGGAGTCATAGGCCTTCTTATTTATATTTTTAAATAGATGTTTTTTATATATATATGTATTTAAAAATATAATTTATAAGTTTTGTTAAATAATAATAATAATAATTGTCTTTATTGTACACCAAGGATATAACATTACAATAGGTACATAATATCAATTCGGTAGGTACATACAATTGGCGGCCTTATCGCTCTGCGGCAATCTCTTCCAGGCAACCATGGGATGGAGAGAAAAAATTGGAAAAAAATATTTCGGGCAGTTTGGTGTACATAGAATATAATAATAAATAACCAAGAGATAACAGATACATATTGAACAGATAGACACAATACCCAACTAGCAAAAATATGTCGTGTAGTAGTCGCGGCAACGTAAATTATTCAGCATTTTGGCTCCTAATAGAAGTCGTATAAACGTAATGAAAACGTTTATACAACGCGATTTGGGCCCATTTTATTCAGCAATTCAGTCACATAGACATCGTATAAAGGTTACGGAGTGACTGTTACAAGCTTAAGTTGCGCTATAACTGTAACTTATATGACTTTTATGTTACGTTTGTTTGTTAAATTAAGCAAGTGCGTCGTGTTGTGTTTTAAAAATTATAAAAAATTATAAGTACAATTTATTTAGCAGACATGTTAATTTGTAGGTCGCACCAAATGTAGGTTCGTAAACTCACGCATAGGTTTGCAAAGTATTGCGAAGGTAAGTTTTCTGATGAAATATACTAGGTTTTATCATAAATATTTAACGCCCCCCTTCAATTCTTAGTAATATGAATATAATAACAAATATTTTTTATATCAACAGGTGGTATAATAGCTTCTTATACAGCAAATTAGCAGTATAAGCGCCATGATACCACGCTGATTATATTTTAGGGTTCCTTAGACCTTCCTAAAAAGTTTTCTAAAAAAGATCATTTATTTATTCAATCAACCACTTACTGTACACAAGAAAACTAAGACAAGTGATAATTGAGCAGTACAAGCAATTATACGACACTTGGCACTAGGCTTGTAATAGTCGTATGAATGCAACTTATACAACATAATAGCAGTATAAAAGCAACGATGTAGCTTTTATTCGACTGTGTCACAAGAAAGCTATATATGTGCTTTTACTCGACGAAATAGTGACATAAGCGTCGCATACTAGCGACCCATACAGCAAATCTTATACGACACTTCAGTCATATAAGTATGCAGAGTAAACGTTTACTCAGCATCATAGTGATAGGTAGGGATCCATCTATATATAAATCAATTGCTGTTCGTTAGTCTCGCTAAAACTCGAGAACGGCTGATGGATTTATCTTATCTTGGTCTTGAAATGCTTGTGGAGGTCTAGGGAAGGTTTAAAAGGTGAGAAAAATTCGAATAATTTCCGGGAAAACCCTAAAAACAGCCCTTTCCTTTGTTTCTGTTACCCTGGTACATTTGCATGAAGTACCAGGCGCACAGAAATTTTAAGGAACTTTATCTGGGTCGCGGGAGCAGTGTCAGTGTGTGTCAGTGTCAGTGTAACCCTTCTATTCCGAACTTAACGCGGATGAAGTCGCGTGCAAAGCTAGTATAATATAAAATGAAGAAGTTTGTATGCTATAGTGTATAAATATTGTTTGGCATTGGCCTGGTACTTCGTGTATTTTCTACGTAAGTACAGTAAATACGTATAACAGCATATCCCATGGACAGCAAAATACGATGATTGCATTATCCAAACTTTTTTTGGATTTTATTACCTGGTAACTGGGATCTTTAGGTGAAGTTATATTTATATTACACAACCGTGGGGATTTTTATTATTTATATTACAGACCAGTGGACATTTTTATTAGAAGCTTCTTCGAAGTACATCGGGAAAAACAAGCGCTCAAGTGGGACTTGAACCCACGACCTTTCCCTTACAGGGGGAATGCTCTTCCAACTGAGCTATTGAGCTACACCTGAATCACTTCAAATCAGCCATCTACCAACTTTTTTTTATGAACTGTTGGAACCACTGACTGATTTTTGAATCTTTTTTTTTTCCTTTTTTTACATTATTTTTACACAACGGTATCTAGACCCATGGTAAGTTTAATTATCTTGTGTTATGGAATCTAGAATGCGGATAAACATACCTAGATTGTTTTTTTTTGCAAATACATACATATTATACATAGAAACACCCAAACCAATGCAAATAGCCATATTCATGCACACAAATATTTGCATAGAGCGGGGATCGAACCCGAGCCTCCTGCGTGGCAGTCACGTGCACTACCGCCACGCCACAGAGAAGTATTATTTATAGTACACACCTGTGGAGATTTTTACTAGCAGCTTCTGAGGAGAATGGAACCAACACGAAAAAATACAATTACATGATAATACTCGCATAAATTACATTCCTTGTCTTTTGTTGATGGTCTTAAGTATGAATTTTCAGACTTAATGGTCTAAAAATCCTCCCTATTACATTATTACTGTTATATCTGTTTCCCTGTTGCCGAAAAATCTCAATTCCTTAAGTAATTACATCTTTAATCCCAACAATACTTATCACAGACAAAACACAGTTTCAAATAAAAAAAAAGTTTAATGAATCCACTTCAAAAATCACTCTTTGTTATCGAACGCATTGTGTAAAGTTTGATGTAGGTGCCTGTGCTCAAAAAGAAAAAAAAACTCATCGCGTCGTTCCCGCCATATTGTGTGTCAAACTTTATTAAAATTTAAACAACTCAGTGCTTTTTCACAATATTACAACATCAGTCTGTGTTTAATATGGACGAGTGACGTCAAAGGCTTTTTGTATCGGCGGCCATCTTTTGTTGCTGTTTTGTGATATTCTGTTCATGAAGTTCCATAAAGTTTAGTAAATCTTTAAAATATGTATACACTGAATACCTGACTTCTAGGTACTCTACTACTAGGAGTTCTATGCCTCTGTGGCGTTGTGGTAGAGCGTTCGACGGCTGTGCATAGGCGCGGGCTTGATACCAGCTCAATGCAAAATATTTCTACTCATGAATATATATATTTGCATTGGTTTAGGTGCTTCAATGTATGCATTAACAAAATAAAATGTAGGTACTTGTAGGTATATCTGCATTCTAAAACTCATAACACGAGCTAGTTAGGCTATACTTACTTTGGGTCTAGATAGCGTCGTGTGGAATATTCTCGAATATCACTCATTGAAATGAAACCACTTGATAACGGATTCTATCGAAATTTATTTGATACCAGCTTTTGCCCGCGGCTCCGCCCGCGTGGATGTCGGTTAAAAACCATCGATGAACTTCAACGAACATTTAAAAAAAGGATTGGCCAAATTGGTCCTGGCGTTGTTGAATTATGCGCTTTCCAACACATTTAGCGATTCATTTTTATATTATTAGATTATTTACATTTAGTCCGATATTTAGCAGCCATGGTCACGGGGTGACTAAGATGGTAATTGTCACATAGTTTGAAGTGTAAGTTATCTCAAAGTACCCGAATCATGAGGAATTATAGGTATTACTATTGACGCAGAATGAGCTCACTGTGTCTTTAACTCTTGCTATATTTTGCTTTTGCTTAGCTTTAATTTATGTGAAACCTCTATATATCCATAAATCATGCATGGTTATCGGTTCATTTCTGTACAATATTCCTGTCGAAACTCGCCCATCCGAACATTAACTCCGTGTAACCGAATATACTGTAAACACAAATATTTGTCCGTCTGTTTAGGCGCTCCGGAATGCATCCCTTCCGATACATAACCCGATCAGGGTTGTCAAACAAAATTCTTGTCTTTGAACAAGACTTATTTGAAAACAAACAATGACTTATAATACTGTATGCATGAATATGGGTTCTGAATGGAAAAAATATGCGGTAGCCTAGTGGTTTGGGTAATGGACTGCTGAGACGAGGTCTCGGGTTCGATCCCAGGTTTACCGTGGCACACACCAATGACTTTTCCATGTAGGTATAGCAGGTTTATAAGTGCTCGGTTAATGGCAATAGGCTCCCCACCTATTACATTGGGACCTAAACATAAACTGGCGAAATGTGGATGCTAGCACCTCTGCCTACCCCTTCGGGGAATATGATGATGATGATGATGATGATGAAAATGGGTGTTTGCATTAGTCTGGTTGTGATACGGAGAGTACGTTAAGCCGTCGGTCCTGGTTGTCATACGAATATCTAAGATGAAGAATAAGACTATACAATAAATGCTTCAGTCATCGTCATGTTCATCGTGAAGCGTTCATCATTCTGACCTCCATAACTCATTAGCAATATCGAACTATTGCATTTAGACCAGTTGTTGAAATTTTAGATCTCCAACTACCCATAAGAGAACCTTAACTGTTCATTTAACAATCGTGACCGACGGATTAACGTGCTCTCCGAGGCACGGAAATACCTAGGTTAATGCAATAGATATATTCATGCATACAAATATTTGCACTGAGTGGTAATCAAACCCACTCCTCCTGTGTAACACTCGGCTACAGAGGCTATTTAAATGTGAGTATGTACTGTATTTTCAAATGTGGGTGTTGAAATTAAATAACCCGTTGAAAATTGGAAGCCATGAATTTTTATAGCGACAGCCCTGCACCCGAGATACGGCGGATACCAGACCATGAAATTCGATTTGCGTCGATTTACGGGTATGACTTCCGAAATGAAAAATCTGCAAAAGGAAATACGTGGGTTTGGACATGATATTAACAGTCCAGGAAGCGAATTCATGGTCAAAGGTTATCTAAATGTTCAGAGAATGTAAAAAAATTGGCTGAAAATATTTCCTGGGTAATAAACTGTCATATTTCTGGTTAAATGCTTTGTTTTATATGGTACTAGCTGTTACCCACAGTTCCGTCGATAATAATTCTGGTTTCGTTCTCGCAACCTATACGTAATATGTAAATATGTAATATTCCAAGAAATAATCCATATCCATACTAATATTATAAATTCGAAAGTAACACTGTCTGTCTGTCTGTCTGTCTGTCTGTATGTTACGCTTTCACGCCTAAACCACTGAACCGATTTTGATGAAATTTGGTATAAGGGTAGATTAGACCTTGAGAAAGGACATAGGCTATGTTTGGTCGCGATGACCGACATCCACGCGGGCGGAGCCGCGGGCAAAAGCTAGTAGTTTAAAAACTAAAAAACGTACTAGCACGTATCAGCAAACCCTTTCATTTGATACCCATATATGATGTACCCCATGGCTACATTTCAAATGGCCTGTCCGCCATCTTGGACGTCCGCCATATTGGATTTAAGTCACGTGACTATTTTTCTCGTACTCTTGACAGCAAACCCTTTCATTTCATTTATCATGGGGGTGGATTTCAAACAGCCAGTCCGCCATTTTGGAGAGGCCACCATATTGGATTTGTAATGACGTTTCTTAGCTAGTCATGTATTGTCATCAGAACTCAGAGCGTGTACAAAATTTCATCTTAATCGAAGACGAAGATTTTCTTACATACATAGTTATAAGTGAAGCTAATAAAAGCTTGTTAAAAAGGGCAATTTCTTGTATATAGGATTCGTCAATATGATTTTACCCAGCTTGATGGCAGCTTTGAACTATAATGGAATGCGTAAGGCAAAGTCTCAGGAAAGAGAGTCACCTTTGCATCTTTTTACTATACCTAAGTTTCAAGGCCTTAGATACTAACTTTTAAACTCTCGCGTTCCATTTTTTTTTTTTTTTTATAACCGTGGGGGAAAATCCTTCATGGATGTTATGCCGGACTCCTACCGACTAAAAACCCCCACGGTAACGCCCAGAAGCCTATGGATGGAAGCCCCGGGTAAGCCCTCGGAAGGATGTCCCAGGACTCCCATCAGACCTACGGCTACAATTGCGGCCCCGCCTTGGGGGTGGTTCGGGTGCTATCCCGCGTCTATGGGGGGGTTTTCGGGTGTTATCCCGCTTCTTAAGGGGGGGGGGGGGGTGCGTGAATCCCTCACGTCACGCTGCCGTCATGGGCCTGCTTCTGTAAAGACGGTGAGCAACTCACCGTCCTCAGGCCCCCGTCTCTTCTTCTTCATCTTAACGTAATCCCAGTCACATCCGAAGCTTTCAGCTTGGAGTCAGGGGTCCGCTTTATCAATCTAACTGCGGATTTGGCTAAACTTCGATATGTTGGCCCCCATCGGGTTGTTGGGACCATAGTATCCCCATCTAACCTCCGCGGCCTACTTCTACTAAGGTGACAGGCGGCTCCACCGATCACCCCCAGGCCAGAGACTTTACCTTCCGTTTACTATTGGGCGAAGTGAAGTCATATTGGCGTGTCCTATATAAAAATAAATCTTATAAGCCACTTTTCTCCAAGATCATCATAATGTTCGTTCGTATAAAATTTCGACATAAAACTTCGAAACGTTTAAATTTTGTACAAAACTTTCACAAATGGGGTCTAAAAGTTGGGCCTTACGACATAATAATTGTTATAGGAAGTTTTAGGTTTAATATAGAAAGTTATTCGCAACTAACAGTATGGGTCTTTATTTATGTGCGAAAATCCGCACGGGTAACCGCGCCGGAGCCAGTGGAGGTGGTTATGTCAGACTCGAACCAACGAAACTCGCACGGCCGTCTCGAGCCTTCAGTAACCAGGGTAAGGTAGCCTCTGCCATATGCCTTGCACAATCTGGCTTTTCCCAGAAAAAAGGGACGCGCATCACGCTGCCATCCCGGCGTACTTCTGCTGGGGTGACAGGTGAATCCAAATGTCACATCCAGGTCCGCTCCATGGACGCATGGCTTACAATAGCTTCAAGAGGGGCATTACAAGGTTTCTTCAGGGTAGGCAGCGCGAGTGTAACGCCCCTGGTGTTGCATACGTCCATAGGCCGCGGTAACCACTTTCCATCAGGTGGGCCGTGTGCTTGTCTGCCACCTAAGTGGTATAAAAAAAAAAAAAATAACGTGTAATCTCTCTAAACTTAAGAGTTGCGCTCTTGTCGGTGGAGTAATCGCCCTCCGCTAATCTTTTGACCTCCTGATACGATGTGACTTGTATCCTTTCCTTTATTTGTGCCATAAACGTTCCGCTTGGTCTACCTTTTCTTCCCTTTCCCTCTACCTTCCCTTCTATGATATTTTTTTTAATCTGTCGTGTCTTATCAGGTGGCCAATCATCTTTCCTCTTCGGCTCTTGATTATTTCCAATATAGACCTTCTTTCCTGTATCTTGTTCAATACCCTCTCGTTTGACATTCTTTCCGTCCAGCTTATTCCTTCCATCCTTCTCCAGCACCACATATCATTTTTTTCATTGTAGTCACACCTCTGCCTAGCCCTTCGAGGATTTACAGTACTCAATATAACTACTGAAAAGCGGATAAGGAGTAAATTCTAAATTAACTTTCAACTAAAACTACTGCAGCGTCGGCAAGCCAAAGTTTTGGCTCTTGAGTTTCAGATTGCAAATATTCTGGATACGTACAATGCAGTCAATTTCCAATTTAAATGGAAACTGAATCTAGTATTTATTTATTTATTTATTTTATTCTTTATGTACACATAAATTACAATAAATACAATAGTGAAATGAAATGTACAAAGGCGAGCTACACTAGTAGATACTGGCAACACTGAATTTACGGTTATATCAAATGTTATTTAAATTTCGAATTTATATCAAATGTTATTTAAATCAAATGTAATTTTTGAATGAATTTTTACTGCATTAAGTATGCTAACTATACAAATCGAATACATAGGGAAAGCACTCAGCGTATTTTTAGTGACATACACATACATAGGTCTAACTACTCACACCTTCTTCCTTCCAGGGTAGGCAGAGGCAACAGTCAGTCAAATACTGCCCAAATATCAAATACTAGTTGTGTTTGCGACTCCACCCGCATGGAATTGAAATCACGTAACGAATGGGAATCATTTTCCAGAGATGATAAGTAGCCAACCTGTTTCAGACTATAAGCAGGGGAGCAGACAAGGGATGGACCGGTCACCGAGAGCAGGCGTGGGGTTACAGGTGCGGCTGCCTATTACCCCTTTCGCGCCGGCATGGTGGCGCGACTTTCACCCCCTCATTTTTAGGGTTCAATGGGGATACCGTGCTTCCCACACCTGAGGGGGGAGCATTTTAAAACTGTAGATGGCCTGGGGTCAGCCGGAGTGCAAGCTGTGCAAGGGATATGCTCAAGACTTTCCCCACAGGATCTGAAGGACCGAGACGGCATGCGGTTTCAGCTGGTCTGAGTCTGACATACCATCCCCGATAACCCACGGGGGTGGAATTGGAGCGGATTGATCAAAATCTTGGAGTGAAGCAGCACTCATTAATATTGAATAACACACTTGTACTTTTCCACTGAGTTTATTTTATTTCTAAACCTGACAAAAAATTTAAACCTGGGAATTTTTTTTTCACTTGTGTATCGAATTTTAAAACTACCCACACATGAAAAAATGCAAATATTGTAGTGTTTCGCAATTGCAATACTTAAAACATCAATGTAAACCTTTGAGAATGCCGTAAGGCGAAACCGGTTAGGTTTAGAAATAAAATAAACTCAGTGGAAAAGTACAAGTGTGTTTTATATGAGTAGCAGATTCCACCAAGCGCCATCAATCTCTAGTATAAACAGCACTCATTAACTTTTCAATTACTAGCTATCAGTGCCACCACTCCATATATAATTTAACTGCTACTCCATTTTCGGTCTGACATCCAAGATTAATCGTTCAGAAATAAGAAAAATATATTATAAGAAATAAGTGTTACGTCCGTTCCTGAACGTAAAGAAATCATTTATATTCAAAATTCGAACGACCTATCAACGTCACGCGGGTAAGGGCTCTATTAAAAAAGTATGGGGCGTTCGCGAGGTACGATTAATAAAATATAATATAATCATAAGTGAAAACATTCATGTACACATATTTTTTGTGAGAATTACGTACGTATACTCACGCCTTCTTCCTTCCAGGGTAGGCAGCTATCTGCTTCTATCTTTAAGCACATCACGAGCTGTATCTACACTGTCATTAAACATTTCACGCCCCCTGGATCCAAGTACTTTGAGCTGACTTTTTTCAATACGTTACGAATGTGACTCTGAACGTAGAAGCCAAAATTGCAAAAAATACAGCTGCAAAAATAGCAGGGTTTCCTCTTAGCGTTGGGGTACAAGCAATTGCTGATATAATTGTCAAAATAAGGCTTAGATGTCACCCGTATACAGTGCAGAATTCCTTCAAGAAGGTGACTCTTTCCTTTGTTGCGCCAAGACCGGAAATTTCTTGCCAGCCCACGCGTTTCCATCTTCCTACAGTCCCTACAAGGCAGGCAAACTGAGTGCCAACATTGTAGCATGGTAGGTGTCTGTAATGGGGACCCTCTTGCCTGAGATTTTTGAAGTCACAATGGCGTACCCTGTGGCGAGCAGTGTAGTTGTTTATTGTACGTTGTCTGGGTGTCCTTTAGGCGATTATCCATACTAATATTATAAATTCGAAAGTAACTCTGTCTGTCTGTCTGTCCGTCTGTGTGTTACGCTTTTACGTCTAAACCACTGAACCAATTTTGATGAAATTTGGTATAGGGGCAGATTAGATCATGAGAAAGGACATAGGCTATGTTTGGTCGCGATAACTGACATCCACGCAAAGCTAGTATAAAACACTGAAGTCGCAATTAAACAGTGTATTGGACGCCAGGTACGCAGGGGAGCCCAGATAGCCCACTAAATGCCCCATTAGTAACTTACATTTAGTTTAAATAGAGTGTTGCCCACTTAAATCATATTAAATTTAGTTTTGCAAGTTGCAATACCCTGAATAAAATAAAAACAAAAGTTATAAACGAACCCCACTCTTCTAGTTAAAGCTTCAGATACAACCGGAATTATTGCGAAAAGAAAGAAAGAAAGAAAGAAAGAAATTTATTTGGCAATCACTCACATACTTAAAATTAGACTAATGATTAATTAGGTAACTTAAAACTAAAAATTGCGTGAGTGCCAAAAAATGATGATAACCATGAAAATAACCAAGAAAATCTACCATTAAAACCGTAACTATCTCTACAAACGTTATTACGTCACAAAATCTAATATAACGTATACTAAGTATGCAATCTATTCAGTTCCAAGCGCTGTTTCAACGCGAAATCCAATTCCCACTTAAAAATGAGCGACTTCCTCGTCTATACCAACTCTATTAAGTCGCAAAATCCGTGTAACGTACACTAAGTATGTCATCCATTCGGCTTCCGAATGCCTTTCCGTTCTACCTTCTATGGAGAGCTCGGGGTACGGCAGTATACGGTTCAAATGCGAATGATACGTGCCGATTACAAAGGGGTGTTACTAGGGAAACTCGAAAGAGATTTAGCATGCTGAAGAGTGGATTTTCACGATAAATCTGAAACCCCCTGTAAAATAATATTGACCGGGCGGTTTCAGACTAGCGATTCATACGCGCGTATAAGCTCGTTTTCGGAAGCGTGTATAGGTGCGCCTTTTGGCATGTGCTCAACTTCTACGAGTGTTGATGCGCTTCTAATTTCTATAAGCGCGAGTCGCCAGAGACACCACTACCAGTTCGAGCGAACATAAATGCCCATTTGCGCGAGTCTGCTTTTTTTAAGCGCGTAGTGTAGCGCTCGTGTAAACGTGTATGCTGAATCGACCGTATAGGTACGCATATACATGAAATGTAGTAATTGATACGTGAATTTCGATGTCAAAAGAATTTATAAATAAGTACTTATTGTAATTTAGCAGTTTATGACAGCATCTGTGGGGTGGTGGTAGTGAACGCGACTGCTAGGCAGGAGGTTTGTATGCATGAATATGGGTATTTGCATTGGTCTGGTCGTGCCTCCCCCGCCGGAGCTGGAGGTTATGTCGGACTCGAACTGACCAAAACGGCACGCCGTGTGTGGGTCGTAGTGCTAGGATGGAGGTGAGGTTGTCTTCAACATATCCTTCGCACAACGGCTATCCCAAGGCCATCCCTTATGGTTTAGCCTTCCTCAGGGAGGGGGGACAACAGTATCCCTAACTCACCCCCGGTTCAGACATCTCAATAAATTTGGTAATATTTTTTGAACATTTGCAAAAATAACTGTTTCCAGTTTTTATATTGATGCAATAAAATTGGAAAGTGTTTTTTCAGGCGAGGTATAATCATTGCCGTGTCCTATAAAAACCAGGGTATTGAAGGCAAGGATTTGAGTGTGAGATTATCTCTGAAGATCTAGGTGGATCCCAGAAAAAAAAATCAACTCTAACGCCTTTTAGATTAGTACTCTTTTTGAATGCAAAGTGCTTATAAAACTTGCAAGTCTAGATTTATTTTCACTCCCTACAATAGAAACTCCTAGTTATTGCAGACCGAAGTGGCAATATAGAAAGTAAGTACTATTTGAAGACATATTCATGGGAAACGACATTGTAAAAACGTCAGTTACTAGGAAAATAAAACTAGGAATAGGAAGGTTCGATTCCCGCTCAGTGCAAATATTTGTATGCATGAATATGGCTATTTGCATTGGTCTGGGTGTTCCTATGTATAATATGTATGTATTTACAAAAGAAAAAAAGTATATAAGTATGTTTATCCGCATTCTAGATTCCATAACACAAGCTATAAAAGCTTACCATGGGTCTAGATAGCGTTGTGTAGAATGTTGTGGAATACTGAATTAGTGTTTTTACCACAGAAAAATATTATGATAGAACAGCCTTAGGCAGTCTTTATTTTGATGTCACGCGTGGCGACTTAACTCTTTAAGTAAATAATCACGAGAGATAAGAAAATGCCTCTGTTTTTTTTTAATTTACATCTCCAGTTTTACCCACGACGGAACGGAGACGGTATATGCGTTTGGAGTGAGAGAACGGAGATCGTTGAGCAACCTTCAATCAAAGCGATCTACAAAAAAGTGATGTTCGGCCTCCATAATTTCTCACAAGATTAAAGAATTAAAATGCTGTTACACAAACGTGCACCTATTATTTTCTCTAAAATCCTCGGTTCTTTAAATTGGGCATGAAAAAGTGTCTATTAAGTCCGTCAAACTAAAGACCACCATTTTACAATTTGATAGCTACTGGAAAGTTCTTTTTGGACTTTAGCCAAGTTAACCGTCAAACGGATTATAGTCAATTTCACGGACTCAAGTACGTTAAAAATGAAAATATTCATTCTTTTTGGCAGTCTCACTACCACAAAAATTATAATCTTACTAATATTATAAACGCGAAAGTTTGTGAGTAGGAATGGATGTATGTATGGATGAATGATTGTTACTCTTTCACGTAAAAACTACTGAATGTGAATAACACACATAGGCTATATATCGTCACGCTACTACTCAAGGGAACGGAGCAGTGATCATTAATGTCAACAAATTCGGCCGGCGGCGTCGCCATATACGCAGAAGTGACAGTGTGGTTATTTCTGTTGCCGTTTAGATAACTATATCATTGTATAAGAGCAACGGGAACGGGATCGGACGCCACACGGATGGAAAATAAATGGCCGTAGGAAGTTTGCCAGGTCATCTAGTTAAACAACAAAAATTCCGAATGCTGTTGAAAAGGCCGAAACAAATTTGACAGTAGATGGGACCTATTTTCTTTTGATAATGTTAACGGAAAATAACACTAACACTAAACATACATACATTAGAATTACCTGACGTTTCAACCAGATACACCTTTTTTTTTTCGTGCGGAAATCCCCTCGGATACCCCCCCTGCCGGAGCCGGAAGGTGAGGTTATTTCGGGCTCGAACCGACTAAAACCGCACGCCGACTGTGGGTCGTAGTGCTAGGCCGGAGGTGAGCCGACATATCCCTCGCACCCCGGGTGACCCAGGGCCATTCAGTGCCCTCGACCAGATACACCAGCCGTGGTCACAAGCTGACTGGCTCAATTAGTGGTAACTACCCCTTACGGGTAGTTGGAGTCCTAAAAACTTCGACAACTTGTCTATCTACTGAACTAGATAGAAGTTGCTTCGCGGAAATTGGAGTGCTTTTGCTAACTTTGGCAGAAAAGACTCAGATGATAAAACGCGTAAGTATAGAAATTATTATAATATTCAGTAGCGCTACCTAGACAGTCTTTATCTTTACAATATCTTGAATTCTTGAAAAGGCATTAATAATTTAAAACAACACGTCTACAATACCAAATGTCGGCCATGTTTTAAAAGTATGAACTCGTGAAAAATATTCTCGAAAAATAATCCTGAAAAGACTTAAAAAACATTTTTATGACCGTTGCCGAAGTTTGGGGTAGGATATAAAACCGTCAGGGGGATGAAATATTCATCGGGTATACGGGAAAATTGGCAGAAATACAAAATACAACCATACCTAGTATTTATTAAACCACTTAGGTGGCAGACAAACGTCAAATACACTTAGGTGGTTTATGGACGCGTGCAACCCAAGAGGCGTGATGCCGAACTTATATTAACCTTTTAATGTCCTTCTTGAAGAACTCCATATTGTAACCGCTTGGCAAAACCACGGCAGGGAGATTGTTCCACAGCTTAATCGTGCAGGGAATGAAGTTGCTTTCATAGCTCACAGGTCACTTTAGTAACAATATGTTATACTTATCAATGGCTCACAGTGTTTTATTGTAGACTAGCTGATCCAGGGAACTTCGTACCGCCAATTTTTTCCACCCACGTGGCTTTCGATCCCGTTCGCGCTGCACCTTCTTCTATATTAAGCATGTGTTATACACATAAACCTTTCTCTTGAATTACTCTATCTATTAAAAGAAACGGAAGTAAATCTGTAGCGTAGTTTTGAAGATATAAACATACATTGGGACGCGGAACGCGACTTTGCTTAATACTATGTAGTGATAAATAAAAAATGTAGATAAAAAGAAAAGATTTTATTACATGCTGTTGTTCGAATCCTAAAAATTCTTCTATCCCTTTACTTACTTATGTGGCAACTACGGGAGGATCCACCGTTGATCCCATATGCAAAACATTGCAACTCGCAGACCGCATTATAAATCTTGGATAGTTATGTGATGATAAGTACCTAAATTATTAGTTTATAACCTACCTCGATAAACGGACTATTCCACAAAAAGGCTTGAGATTAGTGCATTCAACAAAAGAAACAAATAACTACTAATGATATGTAAAGTTGAAGAATTTATTTGTTTGTTTGCAGTAAGAAAAATACAGTCGTAAAACTTTACCATTATTTCTTTTAAAAATGTCTCTGAACTTGTTCTGTTCCATTTAAATCTGTCCAGCGAATATACACACAAACAAGATTTATCGTTTAGAAATACGGAAAATAAATAAGAAGCAAACGTCAGGTCCGTTTCTGAACGGAAAGAGATATTTCAAATTCAAAACTCGAACAACTTATCAATGTCGGACGAGTACTGAAAACTGAACGAGAATTAAAGTTTACGTAATTGCACTGACTGAGGCGAGAGCCTGTAATACGATTCCTATTGACTTTCTTTTTGAATACACGATCTAGAACATTTTATTGAAATAAAACCACTTTTTACGGATTCTATCGCGATATATTTGTTATTATTACTTTTTAACCCGACGTTTCAGCTGCTTTGCAGCAGCCATTTTCGCGGTGTGACTCACGATGGTAGTTGTCACATAGTTTGAAGTATAAGTTATCTCAAAATACCCGAATCATGGTGAATTATTGGTGTTCGTATTCACGCAGAATGAGCTCACATAAGTCAATTTTTACCATCTGTCAAGTGCCAACTACCTCTACAAGATGCAGGGGTCTACAAAATAGACTGTGACTGTGGGCTCTCATATATTGGTCAAACCAAGCGAAGCATTGGCACTCGGGTCAAAGAACACATAGCTGACATAAAACACCAACGCTCAACAAAGTCAGCTGTATGTGAACACGCGCAAAAAGGCACCAACCATTACCTAAGGTTTGATAAACCACAGATACTCGCCAAAGAACACCGATATATTCCTAGAATGATCCGCGAGGCTATTGAAATTAAAAAACACCCAAATTTTAATAGAGAGGATGGATGGACCGTACCACCAGCTTGGGACCCAGTCATCCACTTAATCAAACCCAGTAAGCAGCAAAATCCAGCAAGACTTAACAACACAGTGAGCTCATTCTGCGTGAATACGAACACCAATCATTCACCATGATTCGGGTATTTTGAGATAACTTATACTTCAAACTATGTGACAACTACCATCGTGAGTCACACCGCGAAATGGCTGCTGCAAAGCAGACGAAACTTTGGGTTAAAAAGTAATAATAACAAATATATCGCGATAGAATCCGTAAAAGGTGGTTTTATTTCAATGAGTGACATTCGCCTAAACTTCAGACAATATCATGTAGAACATTTTACATTCTGATGCCCTAGCTATTGGTTATAACGAGCAAAAATCCCCATAGATATCCCTCTGGAGCAAACGGTAATATATCGAACTCAAACTGACCAAAACTGCACAGCCATCTCGGGCTATCAGTTGCTGAGGGCGAGGTTGCCTTTGCTATAACCCTCACACCTTGACGGACCCAGGGCTATCCAAGGTCCCCTCGGATGTGAGACTACGGTGTCCTATGTTTCCCTAAGAGAAGGATTGTGTAGTGTATTGCGCCGCTGTCTCGGCCTGCTTCTGCTAGAGCTTTTAGCACCACAATCCGTGTTGTTTTCCTGGCAGTGAGTATTTGTGAGAGTATTTGTGCTGTTGTTGGAAAAGCCAAAGGCTTGTCCGGCCTCGTCTTCTGCACTAACGGCACAAAAACTCTTTGTTCTTAGAGAGTCGGCAGTACGAGTGTGACTCTCTGTTGCACAGGTTCATAGGCTGCCATGTTGACCACTTTCCATCAGATGGGCCGTATTTGTCTGCTACCTATGTGGTATAAATAATTTCCTTGTAACTGTGTATGCACGTATGTATTTAAAAGAATTAATGACACAGCTGATCCAAAACAACAACTCCTAAACTCAAGGCTAAAGCCTCGTCTCACCAGAAATTGCCTATAACAGTCTTTTTACGGCTTCTAAAGCGAACATCCCCTCATTTTACGACGTCGTTTGACTCGCGATATGTCCGAGCTTTGGTTAAACTGACATGTACGATTTGTTATGGACTAGAGGCTTAGCCTTTCGATATTCGCTCTGAAGATTGTAGAATATTATTATGACCATATAGTTTCCAATCAGAATTTTAACGACGAGATACCAACTGGTGTACGTACTGTTGTAAGACCACCCCATTTCATCCGATAAGCATCGTAAGAGATGATGAATGATTTTAAAATAAATAGCAGACCAGAGGCCGAATGGGATTCATAAATATTTGAAGAGGCAAGTAGGCGTTGGGTATAAATTTTAGGAGAGATGTGTTCGTACCCATTCAAAGGAACAGATCCTTTTCTAGACAAAAATCTAAATTAGCCAAATAAAACAATGACCCTTTTACAAAAAAGAAAATCTGAGTAATAAAAGATCTACATAAAAACAGACTACTTTTTAATACGTTTTGAACGACTGAATCGAACCCCAATAAACTAGGAAGCAATTACGAATGGAACTGTCCTCACTGCGTTACTTGATGGCAACGATAAAATTTATATCTGTCTACCCTCCAATCGTAAAAATAGATGGTTAAGTTTTTTATTCGATTATACCTCTGTGGTATCAACTACTGTTCTATACACCACGGATGTAAATTCCCAAGGAGGTAGGCAGAGGTAAGAAGGTAGAAATCTATACCTACCCACATTTAAGGTCTCACGTAATAAGGCACGAATAAAATGCCATCAATAGGCACTCGAAACTCCCGGGTAAAATAAATATGATATTGGTAGACATTTTTTCTCAAAACAAAGTTTTTCAATAAAATATTTGGATATAGTCTATATTTGAAGTATTTGTTGAGGATCGTTACCAAGCCTATATCCTCGAAGGGTATTAGACCTCTTAGCTTCAGGAGGGCTCTTGTCTTCCTATATATGACTCAATGACTTTTTTTATAACAGACACGTCAATTTGACTTCACCTCGCCTGAAGGTAAGCTAAAGGCAAAGTCTCAAAAAGTGGGTCACCATCATAAACATGTACCAAGTTAACAGTGGTGGTACTCAGCTTGATGGCCTCATCAGATGCCTTTTCATGCCCCGCTTAAAGGACCCGGGACTGCAGGAAGAAGGAAACACGTGAGCTGGCAGGGTGTTCCAGGTCTTAATGGTGCGGCATAGGAATGAGTCACTGAAACGCTTAGTTCTAGCTGGTATATTATTCTGCACCGTATACGGATGGCATCATAGCCCTGCACGTGTTGTCCTGTGAAGGAAAGGAGAGGGTGGGACTAATTGGACCTGAGTCAAATTATTAGGTAACGTATGTAGGTACGTAATAACTTTAATAACACTCTAGAAGGTGCCATTTCATGCAATTTTAGTTTCAATTTGTCCAAGTAATTCGGGAGCCCGATGAATATAATTTATAAGAACGATATTGATGTACAAAGTACTCATAACGATCTTAGTGCTTTAGTGTTTCCCTTTCCTGTTTACTGATTGTTCAGATATTTGGGACATACCTTTATTCGATACGTCGGTTTGGTTCAATAAATAATTTAATACAAATAGAATAGTTTGATTTGCTCATAATACGTTCATATTAAGATCATTTTGAGACTTTGTAGTCAAGATCGATCTGATGCCGACTGGAGATATACTGTCACCGTCATAAATATCTTGACGACGAAGTCTCTTTCAAAATGAGCTAAAACTCTCGTATTGATTTATATGGTATTACTAGCTTTGCCCCGCGTAGTTGTCGGTTATCGCGACCAAACATAGTCTATGTCCTTTCTCAAGGTCTAACCTACCCTTATACCAAATTTTATCAAAATCGGTTCAGTGGTTTAGGCGTGGGAACGTAACATACAGACAGACAGACAGAGTTACTTTCGTTCAGAGTTCGTTTCACATGCAGTTAAGCCTGGGACTCGCATTCCCCACCTACATAGATTTTGTCTGGACCGACCAACAAACGCAGGTGATTATGAGACTTCCATGCGGGCAAAAGGTAGTTTTCCTTATTTATCCAATAAATTTACGGTTATCTGGCTTAATTATTAAACAGGTATTCCTCAGATTTACTTCAAACATACCTCAGACACGGCAGCCACAACTTGGCACAAAGTCTTTACAACTTCTTCAATCAACGCCACGAGCTTTTCATTTGACGTGCCAATACTTTTTGAAGTATTTGAATGCTCTCGCTCCAGATCTCGAAGGTTAATTAGGGCATAGCTCTGTAGATTATGACGAAACTGATTTGTGAGGTGACGTATTGCTCGGGATTTAGCTTAGGTGTAAAACGATAATTCTGTTTCTAAAATTTATTATACACCCAAATTATGTAGTCGTTTTATAGAAAAATTGTTATAGTGTGTGGTCGATTCCGGTCAGTGCTGACAGATTTTGACCGGACAGTTTATGGCTGTGAGGAAAGTTTTTACACAATTAGCAGGCAGCCGGTCGGCCGACGAGTGCAAGCAATTTACGGCCTTATTGACATAACGTAGAACAGAGTTTTTTTCGTATATTCGCGATCATTTGTTTATGCGAAATGACATTGTCATGTAACTAAGAAAATGTTATTAATGTCGAAATTTTGCTGCGTCCAAAATCTTTTTTTACAAAACGACTATACAATATGGATGTATAATACCATTTTAGAAGTTTTTAGCGTATTTTAGTTAGTTTCGACAACACAGAATAAGCATGAATGTACTCAAAATGACCTCTATATTACGTGTAGTATACGTTTCTTGGATGTCTTTTGAGGATAGCACGGGGTGCTACTGCGGTGAGCTACTGTTGTACGTATGATATGTAGGTATGTATTAACAAAAAAAGTATCTAAATATGTTTATCCGCATTCTAGATTCCATAACACAAGCTAGCTAGTAGTCTAAATAGCGTTGTGTAGAATGTTGTGAAATATAAAAAAAAGTAAACGACGAAACTGATTTTATGAGGTGCCGTATTGCCGTGGTGTCTAAAATGATGCTAATTCTGTTGTGTTTAAACTTTAAACTAAATAAAATACACTAAACATCTCTAAAATAATATACACCCAGATTGTATAGTCGTTTCGTAGAAAAATATTATTATAGTGTGTGGCTGATTTCGGTCAGCGCTGACAGATTTTGGCCGAACAGTCTATGGCCGTGAGGCAAATGAACACACAATTAGCAGGTAGTCGGTTGGCCGATGTGTGCAAGCAATTTTCGACCTAATTGACACTACATAGAATAGAGTATCGTTCGTATATTCGTGATCAGCGGCTTGTATTTATCCGAAATTACATGTAATTAAAAAAATGCCACTAAGGTCAAATATCGTTTTTTTGTTCTTAGTAGTCCTTGTAGTCGGCTGGAGTCGAAATTGTGTCCAAAATCTTTTTTACAAAACGACTATAGTTTAAAAAAAACGATTATACAATCTGGGTGTATCTAAGTATGCTTAATCGCATTTTAGATTCCACAACACAAGCTAGTTAAGCTTACCATGGGTATAGATAGCGTTGTGTAGAATGTTGTGGAATATTTATTTATTTAGAGAATTAAAATAATGTGTTATTACAAAATACTCCGCGCGTGCCAGGGATTCATTTGTCTAGCGATTTATGTCCAAGATACGTGCCCCGAAGTATACCATGGTATGGTATACCATATTATGTACCTTTCACAAAATGCTCAACTTTTTAGAACTATCACAAGTGCAAAGAAAATGGTTTCAAAGTGTAAACGTCTATTTAAATGTAGCCTGTGATAATATAGAGCTTACGTAACATAGACCTACCTAAGGCTGCGTTTGCATTAGACAAATTATT
Organism: Eilema sororculum; assembly: GCA_914829495.1. Lineage (NCBI taxonomy): Eukaryota > Metazoa > Arthropoda > Insecta > Lepidoptera > Erebidae > Eilema > Eilema sororculum. Next base: position 4,802,164 of record OU618561.1, read on the forward strand.
GTATGCTATCGCATTTTTTTAATAATATTAGAACCGAAATTACTAATTTTCACTCTAACCCCTCCAGCTAAACTAAATTGCTTGTTGAAATAAAACAACTTTTTACGGATTCTATCGCGGTATATTTGTTATTGTTTATTTTTAAACCAACGTTTCGACTGCTTTTCAGCAGCCATGAGGCGAACCGGACGTCGGAGGTCACAGAACGACCTCCGTCCTCCATGAGCGCTGGCCTGGGGGTGACAGGCGGCTCCGCGGTGGCGGTGCAAAGTGCGCCTCCCCATAACCGGGGCTAGATGGGGACCCTGTGGTCCCCACAACCCGAAGGGGGCCATCTCGAAAGAGATGGTCTAGGGTCTGCCAGGGTGCGAGAGATATGCTCTTGGCAATCTCACCTCCGGCAACCAAGGACCCAAGACGGCGTGCGTTTTAGTCGGTTCGAGTCCGACATAACCACCTCCACCGGCTCCGTGGGGGTGGTATCCGTGGGGATTTATCGCACGATAAAAAAAAAGCCATGATCGCGGTGTGAAAATGAGGAGAAAATATCATAAATTGCTTGTGTTAAGAGTCGGTTCACATCGGTAGTGTAATTGGCCAGGATTCGAAGCGGGGACGTTTCGATCGTTAGGCCGACTCCTTAACCACGAAGCTACTGATTTTAGGCATTTAATCGAGGCTAAGCAGAATAATAATTATGTTATTAAGTCTATATTGATTCCTGGCAGAGTAGAATAGGGCCACTCCATCTCTTCCTGTGGGTGTTTAAGGTAACTAAGGGATAGGACTGTTCCCCATCAAATAGTAGGTAAACATACACATACAGTACAGCCCATGACTACGGGCTTCTTCAGGGCAATAGCCTCGCCCCTTCTACCTTTAGACTCCATACAATAAGTAATTCTTTCCAGGGCAACTGTATACGCTTTTTTAACAAGCTTCCTAATGAAATTAGAGATTTACCTGTTAATAAATTTAAAAATACAGTAAAGAGCAAACTGTGCTAGATAGGCTATTATAAAATCCAAGAATATTTAGATGATGAACAAGCTTGGCAATGAGCTGTTCGCTCAGCTATGCTACTCAAGCATAGCATTGTATCTAGACCGTAAGTTGTAGGCTAAGTAAATGTTTGGAAATAGACAAAAAAAATGCCCACTGAGTTTCTTGCCGGAGTCTTATCAGGTCTGGGCCGTGTTTTGAACCGGTGGTGGTGGTACATTTGCTAAACTAGTATTTGACGTTTTGTAAGTGCTGATTTAATGGTATATGCAGAATATATATAATATATATATATTTTTTTATCCTTTTAGTCATGAATATAATAAAATGTAAATATGCATTAATACGGCAGTCATATTTATCAATCAACTAAACATTGACATATACTGTTGCTAAAGCAATTAAACGTATTACCGGCCCGGACATCGAAGTTAAATCCTCACATACGACAGTCACGTTCGATATCACTACATCATCAATATCACAAGTCGATTAATTGAAGCTGTTACTAATACCTATAAATTAATTGGCAATACCATCTAGCCGTCAGTTGCATGCTGTTAACGTAATAATAATTCACTGCCTAACAACTGTCTGTACATCAATAGAGACATATTGCAATGCTCGACAGCTTCTGTGGCGTGGCGGTTGTGACCGCGACTGCTATCACTTCCCACTCAGTGTAAATATTTGTATGTATGAATGTGGCTATTTGCATTGGTCTGGTCTTAAAGAGCACGTTAAGCCGTCGGTACCTTGCCATACGAACATTTATGGCTTCTTTTTCGTGCGGAAATCCCCTCGAATACCTCCCCCGCCGAAGCCGGAAGGAGAGATTATGTCGGACCCGAGCCGACTAAAACCGCACGCCGACTGTGGGTCGTGGTGCTAAGCCGGAGTCGACATATCCCTCACACCCCGGCTGACCCAGGGCCATCCCTTACGGTCTGACCCTCCACGAGGAGTTCGATTCCCACTAAGTGTAAACACATATTTGTATGTTATATTTTGAGGTTATTACCACTGTTTTGGTCGTGTCTTAAAGAGTACGTTAAGCTGTCGATCCTGGTTATCATACGAACATCTATGGCAGTCGTTACGAATGGTTGGAGTTCTAAAAAGTCTAACAACTGGGTAAACATACAGGAAAAAGCTGTGGCTGTAATGTGGTTCCACAATCTCTTCAGGCCGGTCGAATATCCATTTTGACAGCTGTCAAATAATTAGTAGACTACCATTTAACAAACAATTACGAAGATATTGAAACACTATTATTTAGCAGACTACCAATTTGTATATTGACAACTATTCGTGACCACGTGACCTGTAAAAGTGATAAATTAATCGATCACAAGACCACAATGACGCGACTCTCACGTCGACCACTGACAAGCGATCGCTCTTATGTTTTAGCGGACTACGAAAAGGGCAAAATTATGTCGACACCACACCATTGCGACTCTATAACAGCGAATTTAATTAGCAGACTTGGCCCCCTGGTCTAACTGCAATGCTTTGATATCCCCAATAAGTTGCGGAGTACGGACTCCGAGGTGAATGCTTCGGATGCGACTGGGATTAACGCAAAGACACGCAACTTTTTAATACTTACGTTTTGTAAATGCCTTCCTGATGGTCTATACAGAATAATAGAATTTTTGACTTTTGACCCGTTCCGATATTCGCATACGGAGCGAAGTTAATCCAGACCCGATATATTCCTATTTTCAAAACAGCAAAAGCGTGCAGTACTAGTAGAACTCACAGTACCGTGGGAAACTAACATACCTAAAGACCACGCTATAAAAATAAACAAATACTTTGACCTGACCAACGACTTAACCAAAAATGGCTATGTGGTTAAACTCTACGCCGTGGAAGTAGGAGCAAGGGGAATTCCAGCTAAATCCCTGTATAACTTATTTAAAGACCTCGGATTGCCAAGAGCTTCAGTAAGCTCTTTACTCAAACGAATATCTAAAACGGCGTTGATAGGATCTTACCAAATTTGGATAGGTAGAGGGGGGAACACGACTGACGGTGGAGGTGAGCGCTGATGCATCACAAGGTGGCCACCCTAAACCTACACCTGGGTCGCAAGTCCCAGGCGCCGTCACAGTGTTCCTCTCTGTACCACGCCATGGACCCGGCGACCGCGCGGTGAATCCATGGAATGCTAAGAACCGGATCTCTATTTTTTTAAGTAAGTATGTAACAATATTAAATATCAATGCCTATGCTGCGCCATGGGCACTAGTAAAAAAACTCCTAATTTTTATACCAAGTAGGTACTTGTCATAGACAAGCACACGGCCCACCTGATGGGAAGGGGATACCGTAGCCTAAGGTTGTGGCAACACCAGGCACCCTGCATTCTCACCTCGGGCAACCAAAGACCCAAAGACGGTGTGCGTTTTAGTCGGTTCGAGTCCGACATAACCACCTCCACCGGCTCTGTGGGGGTGGTATCTTTTTAAGTCATTCTTGAAGAACACCAATAATTGTGATCGCTTAGAAAGACAACATAGGTATATCATCATTCCATAGTTTGAACGTACGTCACGTCACGAGCATTATAAACTTATGAACACAACCAAACGACTATCTTCTCAACAACTGCAACGCAGGAAACATTCCTAATTCTGTGCTTCAAAACACTTAGTAAAGTCTGGCACAGAGAGTCAGCTTCATGCAAACAAAACCTTACAATTCTAAAGGCCTTTGCACACGTGACGGGTATTTGCACGGACGGGACGGGAACGGACACATACGTGGCAGGAAAAGTCTCGTCACGCGCCGACGATGCTTAAGTTTAAAGATAATTCTGGAAATGAAAATTTAATCTTTCCTTATTCACAACATTAGTTCACAACTTTAGATCCGATTTACTATCACGGTTCCTTTTTTTTATAGGACACGTCAATTTGACTTCACCCCGCCTGATGGTAAACTAAAGGCAAAGTCTCAGAAAGAGGGTTACCATCGTAAACATGTACCATGTTAACAGTGGTGACACTCAGCTTGACGGCCCCATTAGATGCCTTTTCACGCCCCGCTTAAAGGACCCGGGACTGTAGGAAGAAGGAAACACGTAAGCTGACAGGGTGTTTCAGGTCTAAATGGTGCGGCATAGGAATGAGTCACTGAAACGCTTGGCTCATAGCACATAATTATATTCTGCACACTATGATGGCATCTTAGCCTTGCACGTGTTGTCCTGTGAAGGAAAGGAGAGGGTGGGACTAATTGGAAGAGCTCATCAGAATATTCACCATGATAGAAACGGTAGAATAGTGCCAAAGACGCAACATGTCTACGCATCTGCAAAGGCTCGAGGTTGTTCGTGACCTCAGGATTAATACCACATTCAGCTACGTGTCCGTCCCGTCCGCGTAAAAATCCGTCACGTATACAACGGCCTTTACACACACTTTGAAACTCTCATTGTCTGAACAAGTTATTTCTCAAAGCGGTTCTTCTTTACATACACCCTCTCTTTCCTACACACGTATAACTCCATATCTCCATCTCTTATCTACGTAGGTGTATTGTGAAGGAGCGACTGTTCTTAAAGTTTATGGAGTTTGTTATAGTAGAGTTTCACAACTGAAATATTAGAGGTATGTTTGGAAGGTAAGTTTTGTGTTGTAGTTGATGTCAGGTTATATAAACCATTAAAAGGATAGATAAACAGACGAACAGGAGTTTCCGTTTTTGCTTTTATTGTAAAAAAATCAGAAATATTAAAAGAATTTTGTGCGAAGCCTAGCTTTTCTCTCCAAGTTGAAAGATTATATGGCAGAAATTTCAAAAATATCTGCGGTAGCCTAGTGTATGGGTAATGGACTGCTGAGACGAGGTCTCGGGTTCGATCCCAGGTTTACCATGGCACACACCAATGACTTTTCGATGCTTTTCGAAGTTATGTGTGTATTTATCGCAGGTTTATAAGTACCCGGTTGATGGCAATAGGCTCGCCAACTATTACATAGGGACCTAAACATAAACTGGCGAAATGTGGGTGGTCACTACACCAACAATGTTACAATGCTCATCATTAGATGCTTTTCACGCCTCGCTTAAAGGACCCTTTTTTGCGTTCAGAAAATCCTTCCGCATACCCCCAACCCATTGCCTGAGCCGGTGGAGGAGGTTTTGTCGAACTCGAACCGACTAAAACGCACGCCGTCGGTTGGTCGAAGTGCAAAGCCGAAGGTGAGGTTGTTGGATATATCCCTTGCCCGCTTAAAGGACCCGGGACTGTAGGAAAAACATCGTCAAGGTGAGTGCTGATACAAAATCCCTTCCACGAAGGTGAACACTCTGATAGTAGGTTTTCTCCAATAACTCTTATTACCGGTACCGTAACGGTATCGCGGTATAATCGGATACTAGGCAAAATTGCGATGGGCGGCGGAAAACCGATTACAGAACGGTGCGATATTGAATTACCGATGTGGTGATACGATGATCATCGGTTTTAGTATTTTTTAGGATTCTTTACCTACATACATACATAAAATCACGCCTGTTTCCTATAGGGGTAGGCAGAGGGTTCTATAGTTACCTTAAAAGGAAAAATGTCGCTGTTCCTCCTGTCTACCTGTCAAAACCCATTCTTGAGAATGTGTGGAGGCACCATTTTTTAGAACACTTTTTTTTAATATAGGACACGTCAATTTGACTTCACCTCGCCTGATGTTAAGCAAAGGCAAAGTCTCGGAAAGAGGGTCACCATCGGAAATATGTACCATGTTAACAGTGGTGGCTCTCAGCTTGACGGCCTCATTAGATGCCTTTTCACGCCCCGCTTAAAGGACCCGGGACTGCAGGAAGAAGGAAACACGTAAGTTGGCAGGGAGTTCCAGGTCTTAATGGTGCGGCATAGGAATGAGTCACTGAAACACTGAAAGCATACAGCCCACCTGATGGAAAGTGGTTACCGTGGCCTATGGACGTGTGCGACGCCAGGGGACGGACACTAATGCTAACGACCTTGTAAGCACAGGGAGTTTCTGTGCCGTCAGTGTAAAGCAGGATAACCCTTTAGCTTTCCCACTGATAGCACAAAAACTCTAGTTTTTACCCGACTACGGCGAAGCCAAAAGGAGGGTTATGATTTTGATAGGCTATGTATGTATGTATATGTTCATTTGTTCCCTCATAGCTCCTCACCTACTAATTAGAACTGGACAAATGAGGTATCGTTACAAGCGGCTTTATCGTCCGATGGTTAAAGGCTATTGTGAAGTGTCACTCAATCTTGTGTGGCCCCCTCTAGCGCTCATAAGGTACTGTGTTAAAATAAAAATTTGAGATAAATTTGCCGTGTTTGGTATCAAATGAAAAGACTTAGTAAGCACATTTCAAATATGTATAAATTATTAGCTTTACTTTGCCCCAAAATAATATAAATAAAAAATAAAGTTTAATACTAAAACCCGACTACCGAAAAATCACGCTCTAAAAGTAATAAACAAGAAAATATCAAGGATAGCCGTGGTCGTATGCCGCTTACTCTGACAAATATATAAATTCTAGGGAAAAGTGGCATACGACCACGGCTGTCCTTGATATTTTCTTGTTTGTTACTTTTAGAGCGTGATTTTTCGGTACTCGGGTTTTTTAGGGTTCTATATCTCAAAAGGAAAAAGCAGTGGTTGTTCTCGATGGAGTAGCATGGGACACCCTATCGTTTCCCCTAGTTATCGAAGAAGGCGACTAAGGGATAGGGCTGTTATCCATCCAACAGTAAACATACAGTGCCCGCTTAGCGGCAATATGTTCACTCCCTATTACGTTTGACCGAAAATCATAGTTATTGAAATACTAGCTTTTGCCAGTGGCTCCGCCTGCGTGAATGTCGGTTATCGCGACCAAACATAGCCTATGTCCTTTCTCATGGTCTAATCTACCCCTATACCTTTTTTTTTCCGTGTGGAAATCCCCTCGGATACCCCCCCTGCTGGAGCCGGAAGGGCAGGTTATGTCGGACACGAACCGACTAAAACCGCACGCCGATTGTGGGTCTTGGTGCTAGGCCGGAGGTGAGGTTGTCATCGACATATCCCTCGCACCCCGGCTGACCCAACTCTACCCCTATACCAAATGTCATCACACACATTTGGTATCTACCCCTATTATATACCAAATGTCATCAAAATCCGTTCAGTGGTTTAGGCGTGAAAGCGTAACATACAGACAGACAGACAGACAGACAGACAGAGCTACTTTCGCATTTATAATATTAGTATGGATACACCTCTGACTACCGCTTCAACCGATTTACAGGCCTGAATATAATGTATGTAACTTGCTGAAATGGTACTAGGGTATTACGTTAGTGTATCGCAGTCCACCGCTGAAAAAAGACCCGTCCCCACGGATACCACTCCCCTAGAGCCGGTGGAGGTGGTTATGTCGGACTCGAACCGGCTAAAACGCAAGCCGCCTTGGGTCTTTGGTTGCCGGAGGTGAGATTGCTGAAAGCATATCTCTCGCACTCCGCCAAGCCCAGGACCATCTCTTTTCTGATGGCCCCCTTCGGGTTGTGGTGACCATAGCGTCCCCATCTAGCCCCGGGTATGGGGAGGCGCACTTTGCGCCGCTCTGCCGCGGCCTACTTCTGCTAGCGTGACAGGCCGCTCCACCGATCACTCCCAGGCTCTGGTCTACTATTTCCCCGCTGACGGGTTGGTACAGGGTTATATTTCGAGTGTTCCGTCTCTCGCAGTGATTTCTTCTGCGTATTTTTCCGTTAGTCGCCTCTTATGACTCTGTTTCGATGAGATGGAGCGGTGATACTTGTATTCTGTCTTCATCACCGCACGAATTTATATGTACTTATTAACATCGAAAGCAAATTTAAAAGTACAATGTAATTTCTTCATCCCAAATCTCATATTCTCAGTACGAGATGACAATAATAAATGTGTTTACGAGCGTCGCTAATCTTCGCTAACATTATGGTCACGTTTCGTATTAAATTTGAGTTTAAAACGCATCTATAACGTGCTTCTGTCGAAAATATTATGTTTTGAAATTTAGAATTGGGTATTCTACTGACTTTACTAAACGTCAAAACCATAACTTGTAAGGTAACTGGTATGAAAAAAGATTTAGTGACGTCATAAAATTTAATAGTCAAATCAGTTACTATTACAGGTTGGGTGGATGATTAAAAATAAATAAAAACTATGCATGGTGGAGCGCTTAGGTACTTTCTTGATTGTTTCCCACATAATTTGATTGTATTTCAATTTTTGTAATTTAATAGACCGCTTCTATGTATCGAAAAATGTTTGAATATTGGCGCTCATTTGTTGACCACTTAGTGGAAGAAGGCCAATGAATGGCGCTGTGAATGGATCTGTTCGAACTATATTTTGAGAATGAAGTTTCCTACGAGCGAGACTCTCAAGCACCACGGCGGATCATCTACCCGCTCGCATTTTTTAATCAGTCAGTAACCCGCACCCAGCATCGAAAGATGTCTTTGACTCACGCGCTCCGCACCAAACGGAAGTTTGAGTTATTCAACTCCTCGTTTCTTTCTGTGTAATTCTATAAGTTCCTTTGGCCACATTCTCAAGTCAGTATAAGTGAAGTGTATCGGAAGAAAACGACAAATTCAAGAAAATAACCGACCGGTCGAAAATTACCTACCTGCCAGCACGTGCCAGGAACCACGCCTGTCTACAGCTGAATCCTCACGAGGTGGAACTCAGGTCAGTGCCGATTCTCTTACGTTTTCATTCATAGAAGCGGTCACATGTGTATTTTCTTTTCATTACTACCAAACGCCAGGTCAGAGGTTCTTAAACGCTTTGTGTGCAAACACACCAGTTTGGCAGGACTATTTACACGTCCCACCATAATTTATGGTCCTTCGAGCCGGATAGGCCAGTAAATAACATATTCACGTAATTATTGGTGAATAATATTTCTTTCCTATTCATTTAATTAAAAGATTCACGTAATTTTGGTGAATTCTTTCCGCCATCTTAGTTTCATTACTTTCTTTCGCTAACAGATTTACGTAAATTATTTGGTAAATTCTGCATTTAAAACGCTAAATCTACGTAATAATTGGTAGATATTTATAATAGTTGGTGATTTACGTATTAATTGGTAAATAATCATCATTCTATTCGCATACGCGTAACTTTGTAGGTAAGTACCTATCTAGTTACGTAGTTACTTACATTCCCGCTCCGCTGTGCTACTTGCGCTATTATATAATAAGCCGTAGTACAATTTTCAATAAAAAAGTAGGTATATCTAAACTGTTTGTGTTGAATTACTATTATATTATAGTAGGTACCTTACAGATAATCTTCTTGTTATATTTCAATAGGTAGGTCCTACCTATCGTTAATTTGCAAACATGTCGTCAGATTTCGAGACGAAGCTTATTCTGTTGAATCAAAAAAAGGAATTATTGTTTGCACGCATTAATCGTTGGTATAAATCGTCGAAATCAGTTGTGTGTTTTGACATAACGACGCGAGCGAATGAAGATTTTCTGTCTGAGACCGAGAACATCGATGTCGTTCGCGATAAGTTCGAGTCGATTGTAGATCAAATAAATAGCTTAAATTTATCATTAGAACCCCCTGTGGAGCCCGACTATTCTTGCCTTGACTCATTCGATGAATTGTATTCGAGAATAAAACGCATTAGAAATAAATTATCTACGCTCAAGGTCAAGGAGGTCGCATCACACGGGCCGAGTAATTCAAGCGCGTCTGTAGTGAAATTGGAAATGCTTGTTATTCCGAGTTTTGACGGACGCCCTGAAAACTGGAATACATTTTATCAGTCCTTTAAGGCCAATATTCATTCAAACACACAATTGTCTGATTCGCAACGTGTGCAATACCTATTCTCAAAATTAACCAAAGACGCATTAAAGTTCACTGCCGGTATTGTTCCGTCAAGTGAGACCTACAGTATAGTGTGGGACGCCTTGGTCAAGAAATACCAAGATAAACGCTCATTAGGTTCATATTATCTTAATAATATATTAGACTTAAAGAATTGTTCACCTAGTGTGAACTCACTTGATTCATTTATAGGTATATATTCCTCATCTATCGCCGCGCTTAAAGAGTTAGGTATAAATGATTTAACGGACTTCGTGTTTCTACAATGTGCCTTGAGGAAAATGGACACGCTAACCATCCAAGCCTTCGAACTTTCTGTTCGAGGTGTCGATATACCTACGACGCAACAGCTGATCGACTTTGTACAAGATTATGCTAAGATGATTGAACGGTCAAACCCGCGGTCTTCGTCATATGCGAAGTCGTCCACTGCTGGGACGCCACAGTCTAATGATAGGCGTGTACAGCGTAATTCTAAGTCGTTTGTTGTCAGTGAGCCGATTAATAATAAGTCGAATGCGCCCGCCGCAGGTAACGCGCCCTGTTGTTTATGTGGCGGCAGTGACCACCGACACCTGTATAACTGCGCTCAGTTTAAAAATATGCAAAATGCAAAGGCTAGATATGAGTTTATTAAATCTAAGCGTGGTTGCGTGAATTGTCTAAGCACATTACATAATCTCCCGCGATGTAAAAGTACGTCAGTTTGTTTCTGTCAGAAAAAACATCATAAATTATTGCATTTTTATAATAATATTAATAATTCGCACTCGCATGCGACGACTGTTGCCGCATCCCCGCCGCCCCAGTGCGACCTTGACGGTCCCACTCCTGAGTCACCGCTCGCTTCAAGCACTGTGCATTCGTATGCCTCTAGCCATAAGGGTGATATTCTCTTGGCAACCGCTCAGGTGTATGCTCGCCCTAAAGGTAGCACTGGAAATAAATCTGTAGTCAGATGTCTAATTGATAATGGCTCACAGAATAACTTAATAACATTGTCCTGTTGTCGTTTATTAAATTTACCAATAATACCAATGAGTAATTCTGTTGTCAAAGGTGTTGGCTCCACTTCGCACACGATAATAGGCTATGTGTATTTGGACATTGAATCTCGTATTTATGCAGATCATAAGTATACTATACATGCATTAGTTATGAATAGCCTTACGGATCAATTGCCCTCGCAATTAATTAAGTGTGATCGCGAGTTAAATCTTCGCGATTTACCGCTTGCTGACTTAAGCTGGAACATTCCAGGAAACATTGATATAGTATTAGGTGCACAGCTCTTCCCGTATATTTACTTAGGAAATAGAGTCGAGTGTGGTCCCAGTGCCCCTTGTGTACTATCAACCGCGTTTGGGTATGTACTTATGGGTGATTACCCACGTAAAGTTGTTGTGCCTACAACCGCATCCTTTTCTGCGCTAGCACTAAATGATTTAGTGCAAAATTTTTGGGAACTTGAGGAAGTTCCTGTGAAACGCCTATTGTCTCCAGAAGAAACCGAGTGCGAGAATATTTTCACATCTACTGTGACTCGCGATGACGTAGGTCGTTATTCTGTTGCGCTGCCGTTCTGCAAGGATCCCTCTGAACTAGGGAACTCGCGCGGCGTCGCTCACCGCCGGTTTTTGTCGCTCGAGCGTAAACTTCGTCAATCACCAACCGTACGCGAAAATTACAATAAGGTTATTCGGGATTGTTTGGATAACGGTTGTCTTGGTCTCGTTGATGACTCTAATTTGTCTATGGATGGTTATTATATACCACATCGCGCAGTAGTTCGACATGACAAACCGATGCCGCGTATTGTGTTAGACGCGAGCGCTAAAACCCACACTGGTCTTTCGCTCAATGATATTTTACATATTGGTCCCAATTTACAGGCAGACCTGTTTTTATTATTATTAAATTTTAGGTTATTTCCTATCGCAATGAACGCTGACATAAATACTCACCGCAAATCGCTTGAGTTTGATGTTGGCAGTCATGTCGCAAAGGTTTTAGGTCTCTCGTGGGAGCCGTGTGGAGATAATTCTTATTTCACATCCACCTTGGTAGATGAGAAGTGCACTAAGAGAAATATACTCCCTATAGTTGCACGACTATTTGACGTGCTCGGGTTGGTGGCACCTGTGATACTCTACGCCAAGTTGTTAATTAAGGAACTTTGGCTTAGTAAGAGTGATTGGGATGACCCTGCTCCAGAGCATATACGCTCACGCTTTTCCGCTCTCGTTCAAGAATTAAAATTGCTTGACACATTAAAAATTCCGCGATATATAGGTGTCGAAGTTGATTGCGAATTACGTCTTGTCGCATTTTGTGATGCCAGCCTGAATGGCATGGGATGTGTTATTTATGCACATTGTACCTACCCATCTGGCATTCAAACTCGCATTTTGTGTGCGAAATCAAAGGTCACTCCGACAAAGATTACTACGCTTGCTCGATTAGAGTTATGTGCTATTTTGCTTATGTCAAAGTTAATAAGAACTGTACGTGATTCGTATGCATTACGCATTCCCGTTACTGACATTTACGCCTTTTCTGATTCCACGATTGCCTTATCATGGGTTCACTCGTCACCACATCGGTGGTCGATTTTTGTTAGCAACCGGGTCGCTCAGTGTCAAGAAAACTTGAACGCTAAACATTTTTATCACGTCGCCGGAGACATTAACCCGAGTGATTGTCTATCACGCGGCATGCTCCCTTCGCAACTTTTGACTTTTGATTTGTGGTGGAACGGTCCAGCATGGATCCGCGGCCCCCCTGATGAATGGCCTATTAAGTCATTCTCTCCCGCCAACTGTTCTGACTTACCTGAGCATAAGGCAAATGTGTTGAGTGTGACATCAAAACACACAGAGTCGCCATTGTTATGTACATTAGCACAACGTGTTTCTTCTTGGCAGAAACTACTACGTATCATTACATACGTTTTAAAATTCGCACGATTTAAATTTAAGATCGAACCTCATTCTGTATCAGGATTACATCCTGTCCTTCTCCCTAAACGCGATCACGTTGTTGATCTAATAATTCAGCATTTCCACGTTGTCAATTGTCATACTGGACCTGGACTCCTCATGTCTATCATAATATATAGGACGCGTACTGGTACTTACAAACGCGCTGTAACCAAGTTGTATCCTATCCCAACGCAATAACTTACAACGCTAAATAGAATCTTAAACTTTAATTTTTAACTCAAACTTTAAACATACTTTAGATAGAATATTGTTAGTCTAAGTTGTTATTTTCGCTATGTGTATTATTATGTTATACAAATTCACTATGGGCTCTAATCAGCCAGTGTTCGCTTGTTTGTTTCGTAACGTCTTGCGACGTTCCAAGGCCGGGTGCATGGTGGAGCGCTTAGGTACTTTCTTGATTGTTTCCCACATAATTTGATTGTATTTCAATTTTTGTAATTTAATAGACCGCTTCTATGTATCGAAAAATGTTTGAATATTGGCGCTCATTTGTTGACCACTTAGTGGAAGAAGGCCAATGAATGGCGCTGTGAATGGATCTGTTCGAACTATATTTTGAGAATGAAGTTTCCTACGAGCGAGACTCTCAAGCACCACGGCGGATCATCTACCCGCTCGCATTTTTTAATCAGTCAGTAACCCGCACCCAGCATCGAAAGATGTCTTTGACTCACGCGCTCCGCACCAAACGGAAGTTTGAGTTATTCAACTCCTCGTTTCTTTCTGTGTAATTCTATAAGTTCCTTTGGCCACATTCTCAAGTCAGTATAAGTGAAGTGTATCGGAAGAAAACGACAAATTCAAGAAAATAACCGACCGGTCGAAAATTACCTACCTGCCAGCACGTGCCAGGAACCACGCCTGTCTACAGCTGAATCCTCACGAGGTGGAACTCAGGTCAGTGCCGATTCTCTTACGTTTTCATTCATAGAAGCGGTCACATGTGTATTTTCTTTTCATTACTACCAAACGCCAGGTCAGAGGTTCTTAAACGCTTTGTGTGCAAACACACCAGTTTGGCAGGACTATTTACACGTCCCACCAAACTATAAAATAATAACCGGCGCAATTTTTACCGCTCTTTTACCATTCTTAATTTAATAAGCTCGCATAGACAATTTATTTTAACTATAGGATTAATACCTACCCAATTCTACTTGATATTTTAAAGTCGCTTTAAATAATGTTTTTCGTTCCCACTTAATAAGGAGCGAGCCTATTGTCGTCTTTGAGCACTTAAGCTATTCTGTGTATTTACTGTCGGATGGAGAACACTCCTATACTTTAGTTGCCTTTTAAGACACCCACAAGAAGAAAGATGGAGTGCCCCTATTCTACTCCACTGGGGGGCTCGCAATGAAGTAGAACACAATAGGTACCATCCTACTAATCCATACTAATATTATAAGTGCGAAAGTAACTCTACCTGTCTGTCTGTATGTTACGCTTTCACGTCTAAACCACTGAACCGATTTTGATGAAATTTGATATAGGGATAGATTAGACCATGAAAAAGGACATAGGCTATTTTTTGGCGTGATAACCGACAACCACGCGGGCTGAGCCGCGCGCAAAAGCTAGTAATATTATAAACGCGAAAGTTCGTAAGTATGGATGGATGGATGTTACTCTTTCATGTCTAAACGGCTGGAGCGATTTTAATAAAATTTCTTATGGAGCTAGCTGGCACCCTGGATTAACAGATAGCCTATATTTGGTCGCGAAAACCGACATACACGTGGACAAAGTCGCGGGCTAAAGCTAGTAGGTGACGAAATTATTATGATCATCCTTAATTTTTAACTCCCGACGCAAAGAAAGGGGTGTTATAAGTTTGATGTGTCATAGCTCCCGAATGGATGAAGCGATTTCAATTTAGTTTCTTTTTGTATTAAAGGTGACTTATTACCCGACTGCCGAAGGAAGGAGGGTAATGTTTTTCGAGACTATGTATGTATGTATGTATGTCCATTTATTTGCAAGTGTTCTTAGACATGTTTGAAGAAAATCGGTCAGCCGTTTAAAAGTTAAAGCCGTTAAAGTGGGATGGGGAGTGTCGGGGTTTTTTTTTATTTTTTTTATTATGTGCTTTCTATGTGTATTATTATTAAGCGTTTTTCTTCTCAGTGTTTATGAAAACAAGCTCAACTTTTTGTATCGAGTGTGAAGGCAGGCCAGACGATACAAGAGCCTCTTCCCTTACTAAGCTAAGTGTATCGAGCCCACTCGTACACTAAAGCTCTCAGCGGGCTTTAAATCTCGAGAATGAGCTAAATTCTTCACTTTCTCTGGGATTTCTTAGCCAATTGATCTAGTAGAACATGTATGATTACGATGAATATCTTTTTTTTATACAACTTAAGTGGCAGACAAGCACACGGTCTACCTGATGGGAAGTGGTTACCGTTGGCTATGGACGTGTGCAACACCAGTGACGTCACACTCACGCTGCCGACCCTGTAAAAACCTTCTAATGCCCTTCTTGAAGAACCCCATATTGTAGTCGCTTGGGAAAACAGCAGGTATATCGCTTAGATATTCAGTTTGGGTCAGCTTTTCAATCTCACTGTGATGTGGCTGAAATGTTATATTTTCGTGAAGCGACTGCCATCTAACCTCTACAACTAATTTGCGACATTGAAGATCTGTAGTTAGACTAGTCGTACTTTTGAGGGCTCCAACTACCCGTAACGACTGCCATAGATGTTTGTATGACAACCAGGACCGACGGTTTAACGTGCTCTTCGCGGTAAGGAAATACCCAGGCTGATTATGTAATTGAACGAAATTCGAGGTCCGTAGGCGAGGACGAATTAAATCAAACACTCCACTTATAACTTGGTGTATTTATTACTGTCACAATCACCTGACGATTCACACAAAAAAATAATTTGTCTGATATTTATACACTGGCGTGTAACCAAACCATAACGAGATTCAGTTTTTGCGCACAACGCCATCTAGTTACATTTTACAAACTAAAGAAACAAAAAATACCATACATTGTACAGTTTTGCAATACTGTTGTATACATTATCTGGACATACCGCCCATCAAGGACATAATGCACCTTGTCCTTAAAAACCGCCCATCATGACAAACTTTAAAAAAATTCAGTTAGGTGGTTACAGGTAGTATACATAATTTCGAGGTAGGTCTCTTAATAACTGTGCCCTTTGTGCGTACTGTCACCACACGCGTAACATTATCCGGACCTGGGTGCTTTTGCTCGATTTTTCCCAGCAACCATCTGCCTGGAGGCATATCATCCTCCTTTATGAGAACTACATCACCTAGTGATGGTTCTGGGTTTTTGTATTCCCACTTGTGCCTTTGGAGGAACTGGTGGAGGTAATCCTGCGACCAACGTCGCCAAAAGTCTTGCATCATTCTCTGGTGGAGCTGCCATCGCCGTAAGGTAGATATGTTTGAGGTTTCATAATTAGCATCTGGTACTGCGACGAGTGGTTCACCCACCAGAAAATGACCCGGAGTTAACACGACTATATCATTTGGATCCTCAATATAAGATAGAGGTCTCGAATTGAGACATGCCTCAATTTGAGCCAATAAAGTACCTAGCTCTTCATAGGTCAGCGTGGCATTCCCAATGACGCGTTTCAAATGGTACTTGGTAGACTTTATTCCTGCCTCCCACAATCCCCCAAAATTTGGAGCATGAGGAGGAATGAAGTTCCATTTGGTGGCATTGTTCGCGAGATACTCGGCCAATTGCTGTCGGACTGCTGATTTTTCCTCCTGGAATAGGCAGTGCAGCTCGCGAGCAGCTCCTACGAAATTTGTACCGTTATCACTATATAGCTCGGCACATCGTCCACGTCTGGCCACAAACCTTCTAAAAGCCGCTAAAAACCCTTGGGCAGTCAGATCACTGACTGCTTCTAGATGCACTGCTCGTGTTGACATACACACGAACAATGCTATGTACCCCTTATAGGATTTGTTCCCTCTACCCTTTGAAACTCTTATACTTATCGGGCCTGCGTAATCCACACCACTCAAAAAAAAAGGTTTATTTGGCGTCACTCGAGAGGACGGCATTTGCCCCATAAGTTGGGTTGTTACCTTGGTTGAGTAGCAATAGTAATACACGTTACGCAACTTCTACAATATTTTCTGACCAACCCCTTGATACCCACAATCCAATACAGTGAGCGCAGATAGGTGGTCATAAGTTGCGGACCACCATGCATAGTCTTTTTATGTGCGTCTGCAATCAAGAGATTTGTTAGCAACGAATCTCGTGGAATGAGAATCGGATGCTTCTCATTATAACTTAATTGAGACATTTCCAGTCTTCCACCGACCCTTATTACACCCTTTGCGTCTAAAAACAAGTTCAAGGACTTCAACCGCCTTCTCTTTGTACTTAAACTTCCCTTATCCCTTAGTTCCTCTAATTCTTCGCCCAACTCTTCTTCTTGACATCTCTTCACACATATCTCCAGGGCCTCATCAATTTCTTGACTTATCAAGATCTTAGTGCTGTTCTTCCTCACTGAAGTTTTTCTAAGATTCAAGAATCTGCGACAGTAAGCAATTACGCGAAGGAGTTTGGATAAGGAAGAGAACCTTTGCCAAAGTGTGATATCAAAGACCGTGGTATGTGTCTTCGTTTGTTCTTGACTTGTGACTAGGTGCTTTGGTTTCTTGAATGCAATAACCTTTTGCCTCATAAAATCTGGCCCGTCAAACCAGATTGATGTTGTGGATAGTTCTGTTGGAGAAATACCGCGAGACGCGCAGTCAGCAGGATTTCGCTTAGATGAAACATGGGACCAATGGTGAGTATCCACAGTGGTTAAAATTTCCGAGACCCTATTTGCCACGAAGGTTTTCCAGCGGCTTGGATGATGATTAAGCCATGCTAGCACTACTTCGCTATCAGTATAAGCATATAGGTCGGCCTTGGGTATTTCTAAGACGTCAGCCACTTCCACAATCAATTTCGACAATAGGACTGCCCCACAAAGTTCAAGCCTCGGAATCGACACCTGTTTAATGGGAGCTACCTTCGTTTTCGACGTCACTAATGATACATGAATATTTCCCCTTTCATCTATCACTCTGAGGTATACAACGGCAGCATATGCCATTTTGGATGCATCCGCGAAGCCATGTAATTCCCGTTTTGTTGTCGTCTGCTGGGTATGTAACCATCGTGGGATTCTCACATTTACCAAGGACGGTAAATCTTGACGGTAAGTCATCCATTCTTTTAATAAATTGCTGGGAACTTCTTGATGCCAATCAATACCAGCCAGCCATAACTTCTGAATAAAGATTTTTGCGACGATTATACATGGTGCTAACCACCCCAGAGGATCGAACAACCGAGATATATCGGAAATAACCTTTCTTTTTGTAGCCGGTTCACTCAGCGGAGCAAGATCGACGGTGTATCGGAAGACGTCTTCACGTGGATACCAGGTAAGTCCTAGAATTTTTGTTATTTCATCCAACTTTATTCTCAACCCCTCATCAGAACTATCATTCTCATTTTTTATCTTATACAATAACTCTTTGCTATTACTAATCCATTTTTGCATTGGAAACCCGCCTTTAGCCAATAATCTCGTCATTTCCCTATAAATATTGTAACATTTATCTTCATTTTCAGCTCCAGTCATGAGATCGTCCATATAGGAATCGTTTAGAATGATTTTCGCTATTTCAAGACTATCCTGACACTCCTCATAAGCCACCTGATGCAGGGCCCGCACGGCAAGATATGGTGCTGCGGCCGTTCCAAAAGTTACGGTGACCAATTCGAATTCTTCTATATCTCTTTCAGGACTCTCTCTCCAAAGTATTCGTTGAAATGGAGTGTCTTCTTTATGGACTAGAACTTGTCTATACATTTTGACTATGTCTCCGACTAGACATATTTTATATTTTCTCCAGCACATAATGATATGACGGAGTTCGGCTTGCAAAGATGGACCAATCATCAAGTTATCATTAAGTGATATCCCGTTCATCCCCTTACAGGATGCATCAAACACAACCCTTACCTTAGTTGTGTCCTTATCCTCCCGGACTACTGCGTGGTGAGGTAAGTAAACAGCTTTTTCTATGTATAATATGTATGTATTTACAAAAAAAAAGTATATAAGTATGTTTATCCGCATTCTAGATTCCATAACACAAGCTATAATAGCTTACCATGGGTCTAGATAGCGTTGTGTAGAATGTTGTGGAATATTTATTTTATTAATTATTTGGTTATTCTAAATTAGTAACCTTCCTCATATGGTTGAGTTCTAAATATTCTTTAATAACATTAGTATAATCTGTTTTTAGTTTTATATTCTTTCCTAATTTAAATTCTAATCCTTTAAATCTTTTTTCAGCTATTTTCCTTGTCTCACCATACTTGCAGCCCGGGTCCGCGTCCCGAAATGGTAACCGTACGATATATCGACCATGACTATCCCTTTTTGTGGTAGCTGTAAAAAGCTCCTCACACTTAATCTCTTCTTGTTGAGCATTTTCTTAATTCCAGGTGGTTCAGCTTCCAACTCCCAGAATCTTTTCAAGAACTCGTCAGCGCTTAGACAAGAATGCATCACGGTTATATGAGAAGAGATATTAGCCCTGTTATCCACTTCACAGACGCCAGACAATATCCACCCGAAGGCGGTATCTTGCGCTAAGATTGACCCGCTCGAATTCCAATTAATACCTGCCTTTATTATGTGACTGTATATCTCAGCACCTAACAAAACGTCAATTTTGTTGGGCCTGTGATACTCAGGATCAGCCAACTCACCCATAGTCAATTGTACCCGTTCTACTCTAGTTACTTTCGTAACTGGTAGAAGGGAAGTAATCGACTTCAAGACGTAGGCATTAACCGTAATTTGGAACCGGGGATCGACTCTAGACCTTATATTTATGCTGACAGTGGACCTTGAGGTCACACTTTTGTCCCCACCTACACCACTTATAGTGTGTTTGGACGCAATTTTCTTTAACCCCAAATACTGAACGGTAGATTCCGTAATGAAAGATCCTTGCGACCCTTGGTCTAGTAAAGCCCTAACCATACGAAAAGTCCCGTCTTTCGACTCAGCTTGTACAACAGCTGTGGTCAATAAAACTGTTTTATTACAGTTCCCTGTCGAAAGACAGGAGACAAGTTGCTCATTAGACCCCTCCGCTTGCGCGGTTTGCTTCTGACTACCTGAAGCAGTTTCCTCCTTCATCGATCTAGTCGATGAGGCCGTTTCGTGAACCGTCTCCTCGTCTACTGACCCAGAAACACCACTAGGGTGTAATAAAGAATGGTGGCGGCGTTTGCACGCCTGACACCGGGTGATGTTCTTACACTGCTTGGCAGAATGGTTGCTATTCAGACAAACAAAGCACAATTTTTTATCCATAGCAAATTCGCGTCGACTTTCATTGGATTCCTTACTAAATGCCTTGCACGAAGTTATTTTATGATCAGCAGCACAAAACGCACAGGAACCAGTACCTTTACCCTTAACAACATGAAAGGATTTCGTGTTAACCTTTTTCTCACTACGGGGTTTCGGATCTAAATTTTCCAGGCCCCTGAAGCGACCTATTAAAAACTCGGAAAACTCTGTAAATGTAGGTAATTCATCAGTCGGATCCGATGACACCTTTAGTTCCCAAGCCTTTTTAGTTTCTGGATCAAGTTTGGCGCTAATAACATAAATAATTAAAATATCCCAAGAAGATGTATCGACCCCTAGAGTTTCCATGGAATCTAAACATTCAGATGTAGTGTTAATTAAACTCTTAATTTCTGACGCCGATTCTGTAGTTGAAACCTTCTGGCTCAGCAATCGTTTCAGAATACCTTTTGCCAAAAACCTTTTATTATTATACATCTTATTTAACCTATTCCACGCATGTTCATAGTTGTCCGAAGTAACCTTAACATTTCGTAATAACTGCTCTGCTTCCCCAGTTACGTGCCCCTTTAAATAAAATAGCTTTTGGGCATTATCTATTGCTTTATTATCATGAACTAAACTTGAAAATAAATCTCTAAAAGTTTGCCACTCCATGTATTTTCCCGAAAATGTCGGTATTTTAATGTCAGGCAACTTGACTCTGCTTACTACCAGGTCACTGGACGGCCTTGTGTCCGCCGATACATTCGTAGCAGTTACATCTTTATGTTTTGTTAACATTACTTCTTTTAGTTCGCTTTTAAATTGTACATAAAACTCTTCTACGTCATCATACATGTTGGTTTTTACGTAATCAGAATTACTAATATCAGTCTTACTTACTGTACTTAAGATTTTAGTATGCGTATTTGTAAACAAGGTCCATTGTTGGTCTAGATTTTCTAACCTAGTTTCTACATATTATGCAAACGTTAAACGATCCTTTGGGGACTTCTTGAAATTAGTTTTTGCTTTATACATTTTAGCTTTAATGTCCTCCTGCAGATTGCTGAACGATTCCATTTTTATAAAACAATTCCCAAACGATTACAAAGCACAAAATAATATTTTTATAACTTCTCAAATGTTATATGTACCACAAGTTCAATCAAAAAAGTTTAAAATTCAATTTACAGTTTCACCATTTAATTCAACCAACAATTATTATAGTTCCGAACACACTTAGACATAAAGCCAGCTGAAATATTCTAAGTCACAAAATAAATTCCAACAAAATATTCTAAATCTTTGGAACCAATATTCTGGGTAAAATCCGGCATGGATTCCCCGTCTAAACCACTTTTTACTTATAATTAATACAAGTCCCAAACTACTAAATTTTTTCTAAGTCCAAGATTTATACTACTTTCTTCGCAAATTTCAAGTAATCTTGATTTTTAAGTTCAAACTTCTATGCACTTTTTTAACTATTCAATTTAAATTTCTTCTTTTAAATAAGGTTGAAAATGTACTCACAATTTGAACTTCGGTACTCACTATCACCTGTCACTTGCTGCGACGTGACGTCACTTCCAAAGACGCTCCCTAGCGGCGCCTATCCGCAATTCTGCCGTCGTAGTTCCCTCCGCTTCCGCCTCACCCCCAGATATGGCAACACTGGCCACCCGGTACCGCCAACACTGCAGACTGTTTCACACCCAGCGCCTTGCTGCAGGGGGTTTATTCTGGACAGCGATCCACCGCCCAGTTGAGACGAAGAGGTAGTAGCCACTACCACCACCGATGACTACCGATGACACACCCGGTCAATCCGGCTTCGAGGACCATGAACGAAATTCGAGGTCCGTAGGCGAGGACGAAGACGAAGTAAATCAAACACTCCACTTAGAACTTGGTGTATTTATTACTGTCACAATCACCTGACGATTCACACAAAAAATATAATTTGTCTGATATTTATACACTGGCGTGTAACCAAACCATAACGAGATTCAGTTTTTGCGCACAACGCCATCTAGTTACATTTTACAAACTATAGAAACAAAAAATACCATACATTGTACAGTTTTGCAATACTGTTGTATACATTATCTGGACAGTAATAGACATATTCATACATACATACAATCACGCCTTTATCCATGGAGAGTTAGGCAGAGGTGACTTTACACCCACATTTCAACAATCATTGTATTTTTTCCCACGTACTAGGGGTCACCGTCCTGTATATTTCTGTCTAATGATAAACAGCTCAATCCCCTAGTCGCCTTGTACGACACCGCATGGGAAGACGGAGGAGACATAGACATAGGAGAGGAAGGGTGGCCCAAATTCTATTCTGCCGGGAACGACGCAGCGGGCAGACATATTCAATCTATATAAATAATTGCACTGAGTGGGAATCGAACCCGCACCCCAGCAGTCACGTTCATTATCACCACGCCAGAGGCGTACTATGACCAAATTTCTGCCATTAGATTATGATTGAGTAAAAAACATCTAAGTACCCAACATCTTCAGGGTCGGAGGGCTTTCGGGACCAGGACCGCGCTCCCTGATTCTCCTTTATTTTTTTTTATTGAGGAGTATTTCGGGACCGCAAGAAAAATAAACAAAATAGTGTCATAAAAAAGTACGGCCAACCAAAAAATGTAGTAGAAGTTTTCCCTTCGGCCGCCATCGTAACCATGTTTCGCAACCAGTTGCAAAGATGGAATTTTCCTCCTTTGTTGGCACCTGGAAGTAAAGTTTTAAGTGGCTCCATTATTAGGATGGAGTTTGGAGTGGATAAATGACTAAAACCTTCTATGTTCTTTGGTCGGCCAAAAGACATAGAAGGTTTTAGTGTCTCCACTGGAGCGGAGTTTGAATTGGATAAATGGGTCAACATAAAAATATAGAAGCTTTTAGTGACTCACTGCCCTAATTAAAAAAAAACCCAGAATTGAAGAAAAAAACACATGAACGAGTAGAGCATTCTATTCGAAAAAGAAATGAAATCCCGAATAAATAAATATTCCACAACATTCCACACAACGCTATCTAGACCCATGGTAAGCTTAACTAGCTTGTGTTATGGAATCTAACTTTCTCATTTCATAACATTACTAGCTTTTGCCCGCGGCTCCGCCCGCGTCGATGTCGGTTCCCGGCAATTATTCGAATTTTTCTTGCCGTAAAAACCTTCCCTGGACTTCCACAAATAATTCAAGACCAAAATTAGCCAAATCGGTAAAGGCGTTCTGGAGTTATATCGTCAGGAAGGAAAACCCGACTTATTTTTATATAGTAGATTAGGATTATCGATAACACCGAAATCCGACTTTTTCAATCCCTATCGTCACGGGTCTATAGGCAAAGAAAATGACCGTACTGCCGTTAAGTGGTCGACCCAAAGGGGCCACGGCTAAATGGCTAAAATCCTATATTAACTATGGTTAGCGAGTGCTCCATTTTGCCTCATTGCATTAGGTTAATTTATAAGTTACTAGCTGTCCCGGCGAACTTCGTACCGCCAATTTTTTCCCGCCCCGCGATCCGCGTCAGATCCCGTTCCCGCTGCACCATTTAGGGGTATGAAAAATAGATGTTGGCCGATTCTCATAGATACCGGATAAGCACAAAAAATTTCATCAAAATCGGTCAAGCCGTTTCGGAGGAGTATGGCAACGAAAACTGTGACACGAGAATTTTATATATTAGAAGATTTTTTTTGGGATTCGGAGTTTGGTTGTTGAAGAAATACTATACGAGGTTTTGACAACCTGTTTGACTCAGGGTTTGTATAGTCAGATGTCACGAGTTCTTCTCCATTTTTTTGGAAAAATATCGATGGATAATTAAAATTCTCTATTTTGACATACATACAATCAAGCTTTTATCCCCGGAGGGTTAGACAGAGGTGAATTAACACCCAAATTTCACCAATCATTGTATTTGGTCCCACGTTATCGCGGGTGAGCCTATTGCCATTTTTCGGCCTGTTTTTAGATTTATGTTCGCTGAAAAATACTATATTATGAATTGATCCATTTTTTATCTCTCTTTTGACTCCAATCTTTCTTTTTTATACAAAAAATAAGCAAAAGAATGAAATACTATTTTTTTTACAAAAAAAAAACTACATAAATCTATATACATAAAAATAAATGCCACTTTTCGTTGTAATGTTATAACTCAACAACGCCTTTACCGATTTGGCTAATTTTGTTCTTGAATTATTCGTGGAAGTCCAGGGAAGGTTTGTACGTAGAGAAAAATTCGAATAATTGCCGGGAACCGACATCCACGCAGGCGGAGCCGCGGGTAAAAGCTAGTAAATAAATAAATATTCCACAACATTCTACACAACGCTATCTAGACCCATGGCAAGCTTAAATAGCTTGTATTATTGAATCTAGAATACATAATAACGAACTATTGCCTAAATTTCAATATCGATATTTGATCCATCGTATTCCTTTTTATCCGCACCAAGTTCTCCGACCAACTGTGATACAATCCATTACATAGCGCCTGCTTGACGGTAATAGGCTCGCCTCCTATTACGTGTTACCGAAAATCATAGTTGGTAAAATAATATGGATAGTACATTTCTGCATACCTGTCTTCAGGGATTTACAGGAATGAATAAGTACCGTCGCCCTTAAAAACGGATGTAAAGAGAAGGAAAATTTGAAATGATTCAGGTGTGGCTCAATAGCTCAGTTAGAAGAGCATTCTCCCTGTAAGGGAAAGGTCGTGGGTTCAAGTTCAATTTAAAAGTTAGCATAATAAATGCTATAAAAATTTCGTTTAAGTACCAAAGAAACAAAATTCAGTAAGTGCTTATCTCAAGTAGGTACATACAAGGTTTTATATAACCAATCAATCGCAATAAAAGCACCCTTATCAACAATAAAATATTATATTGGCATTTGTTGTACGTCGAGTGGAGTTCCTGAGTTGGACAAGGGTTTCAGTAATGGAATCTGATGAAGTTTTATACGTGGAGGTATTCCCTACACATGTACGTTTTTCTCGTCTCGTGCTTATTACGGAGCTGAAGGTAAGACGGTAGTGCATTTCCATTTTGGTCAAGATAAGGCTACGTACCCGCTCGACCTCCAAGATTCTACCCTCTCACAAAAGTACCCACTGGACCTCACTTTTAGGCCCCACTGGACCTCCTTCAAAATATAATAATTAATGTGCCCACTCGACCTCTTTTTAAGTGCCCACTGGACCTTCAAAATTAAATCAAATAAAAATACTCCACTGGACGGACCTCCTTTGTTAGTGGCTATTAGCTCGGAAAAATATGTGTTCATTTGTTATTCGTTCGGTATTATTTTAACAAGAAAAGGTACAGTTACGTAGAAAATTGTTAATCGGAAGTCCAATAATTATAAAACTTGCTAGGTAAACCTTGTTTAGCCTATTTTATATTCCTATAAATATTAGTTTATAACTTTTTTTTTATAAGTGTGTGTGAAAAATGATAGAAGAGTAAGAAGAGAGAGTGCTATTTTGTGCTGATTCTCAATAAACGAGTTTTCTTACTTTCTTTCTATAAACTAGATCGAAATAAGAACTTCTTTCCATCAGCTTTCATTTTGAAAATGTTAACATACCTTTTCAATAAACCTGAACCGTTTGCGCGAGAGACACTTCCAAAGAGTTAAAAGTGTCCCCTTACCCCCCCCCCCCCCACCCCTCTAACTTCAAAAATAAGAGAATGATAAATCTAAAAAAAATATATAATGTACATTGCCATGCAAACTACCAACGATAATTGGTTTGAAAGAGATCTTAGTTTTTTTTAATACGTCATTAACCGCAATGTTCGCCTTCCATTCAATTAACTCAAAAATAATAAAGAAAAACAAGTAATTTATGTTACTTGCTGCTACGGAACCCTTCATGGCCGAGTCCGACTCGCACTTGGCCGGCTTTATCATGTTAAGAATGAAACTATGTGATTTAGTCATTCTAGAAACCTGCACTGTGTTTGAAGTTGTACACCACTGGATCACACTTACCTGTAACAAAGTAAATAATAATAATTAATTATTTATAATCTATTATGTAGCAAAATAGCCTCGGAGAGCATGTTAAGCCGTCGTTCCCGGTTGTCATACGAACATCTATGGCAGACGTTACGTATTGGAGCCCTCAAAAGTCAAACACCTGCTTTATTTGCAATACTTTGATATCGCCAATGGGTTATGGAGGTCAGATGGCAGTCGCTTCACTGAAAAAAAGAAGATTAGCCATACCCTTAGAACGAAGATTAGCATTGGTTTGGGTGTCTCCTATGTATAATATGTATGTATTTCCAAAAATGTAGGTACCTCAGTATGTTTATCCGTATTATAGATTAAATACCACCATAGGTCTAGATAGCGTTGTGAGAATGTTGTATTTTTAGAATAAAAGTAATTATAGGAGGTGTAATCCGGTCATTTTAATAGATATAATTTCTCATGTACAAAAGGTGTACTAAAATAGTTCAACGGTGATTATTGCCCAATATTATTATTATTATGTATTATTAGGTTATCAGGCAGGCAGTCGTAGGCAACTGATAATGCCTGTATCCAGTTTCCATATTGTGAAGAAAGTTTAAAGGTATATAAATGAGGTAGTAGTTTTTGTGATAGGGGCCAAAATTTGAGGTCGAAAGGGTACTTAGCCCAATTTTTTGCTATAGGAAGCATGTTTTGTTATACCATGATTCTTATGCATCTTCTATCGTCTATACTATGGGGAGTGCTCCGAGGAATTGTTCGGATTGATCCCTGCCAGCTCTTGCCGCCATCGTTCCACACGACAGCAATTCCACACTCACCATCTGGACAGCTGGCGGTCCACAACTGTGCGTTTCTCGAGAAATTTTCTGCCTCGCACAACTAAACTGTGGAATGAACTGTCACCAGCGGTATTTCCGAACCATTACGACCTTCAAACCTTCAAGAAAAGAGCGTACTCTCTTTTAAAAGGAAGGCAACGCACTTGTGACTCCTCTGGTGTTGCGGGTGTCCATGGGCGGCGGTGATCGCTTACCATCAGGCGAGCCATCTGCTCGTTTACCTCCCTAATCCATAAAAAAAATTGCATCTTTCCAATTTTAAATTTGCATTAAACCCATTTTGTTTCGTTTCTTAAAAGGAATTTCAATTGCCTCTGGAGCGTAACCTCTTAAGTACCTACTTCATATTCAAAATCTGTTGATAAGAACCTCTTTCACACGGGGAAAATAGTTTCCCTTTTACCTGCACAATGGGTAAGATAACATGTAAAAGTGTGTGCACAGTAGAAGCGACAATATTATGAAACATCAAATTCACGCGATCAATGAGGCATGCAGTCAAAAAAATACCAAATATCCTACTAATACGAAGAAAAAATATTACAGGAATGTGAAATTTCGTGGAGATGTTTGGACGTTCAAATGTCTTAACGGATCTGGCTTAAATTTTTTACAGGGATAATATTCTTTGAAAAAATAATAATAGGTTGCAATTATACACACATAGCGTAAGAAGTCCCTAGAATAGGCTCCCATGGGAGAATAGAATCAGAATTGGAAGCGGCTGGTCCGCGTTTCAATACTGTACCAGTTCTCTGGAGAAAAAGAAGCCTCTTCTATCCCTGTGCTAAATTTCCTCCAGATCCGTTCAGCAGTTAGAGCTTGATTGAATAACAAAACGAAGCGTTGGTAACTTAATGGTTAAGGAGTCGGCCTTACGATCGAGAGGTAGGGTTCGAATACAGGCCATTACACTACCGACGTGAACCCACTCCTAGCACAAGCAATTTAGCTTAGTTGGAGGGGTTAGAGGGAATATTAGTAATTTCGATTCTAATATTCTTTAAATAAAATATCCAAATATAACAAACTTGTACATTTAAATATTAGTAGGATAGGACACAGTGTATCGTTTGATAAAACCCTGCATCTCCTTATATGAGACCTTAACCTTATAAGTAATCTAGCGATCCTAAGCGACAAATGATAGCTTTCAGTGGACGATTAGTCTAACCCATTCTATTGGTACCTTCTTATGATAGTGTTTGATACCAAGGTACAATTTATGGCACTTTTATGAACTATTGTGTACCGCGATAAGGGTTATGGCCTGAGATGTATTCTTGATGTAGGGTAGACGTACTTAAAAAGTGAAGTGTCTCAGATATGAGGATATTATCGACAGCTTTGTGTGAAGAGATTAGTTATATTAAGGCTCGTATTCTAGAATGAGACTCAACTTGAATTACGATTTATCTGATGACAGATTGTATAGACACATTGATAATTTTGACATATCGCCTATACAATCTGTCCTCAGACAAATTGAGATTCAGGCTGAGTGTCATTCTAGAAGATCTATGAGTAATTTTATTCAAGTATGGTGTAAAACCTACTAAGGGTAAGTCCAAACGCGAGTAAAATTTATTCCTACAATAAACAGCCATAATATATTCGAGATTAAACCAATTTCACATTCTACCACGAAGGGATAATGAACTTTTTTGGGAATCCATACTAATATTATAAATGCGAAAGTAACTCTGTCTGTCTGTCTGTCTGTCTGTATGTTACGCTTTCACGCCAAAACCACTGAACCGATTTTGATGAAATTTGGTATACGGGTAGATTAGACTTTGTTTGGTCGCGATAACCGACATCCACGCGGGCGGAGCCGCGGGCAAAAGCTACTAGATAATATACCACCGTTTCTCGTGGGATAAAGAAAAGATTATTGAAATGGATTCTCATATTATTGTTACGTTTTAACTCTATGTTTGACAAGTTTTGTCATACGCTATAATACGATAAAATCGAGTTGACATAAATAAATAATAAAAATAAATATTCCACAACATTCTACACAACGCTATCTAGACCCATGGTAAGCTTTTTTTATAGCTTGTGTTGTGGAATCTAGAGTGCGGATAAACATACTTATATACTTTTTTTTTGTAAGTACATACATATTATATTATATACAAACACCCACACAAATGCATACAAATATTCGCACTGAGCGGGAATCGAACCCGCGCCTCCTGCGTGGTAGTCGCGTGCACTACCGCCACGCCACGGAGGCTGTCATGACTTACGCTTAACACCGTGCCTTTTTAAAACAACGCATAATTGCCTGGTACTTTTTACATTCATTCCTCATTCACTCTAGATTAGCTATACGGTAGATTGCCTGGAAAAACGTCTATTTGATTTAATCGAGAATTCGGGAATATTTACTCGTGTATAAATGGTAGCTTTTTGGTCAAATTCACTCTAAGATAGATAGATAGATACATTCTTTATTGTACTATCAGCGTCAGAACGATCTTGACTACAAAATCTCAAATTGATCTTAAACCCAAGGTATTAATAGCAAATCAAACTGTTATATTGATTTAAAAAATGGTAATAATCGAACATCGACAAAATGAAATGCTCAAGTGGGACTTGAACCGACGTCCACC
Organism: Eilema sororculum; assembly: GCA_914829495.1. Lineage (NCBI taxonomy): Eukaryota > Metazoa > Arthropoda > Insecta > Lepidoptera > Erebidae > Eilema > Eilema sororculum. The sequence goes on from OU618561.1 coordinate 4,831,939, forward strand.
GTTGCTAAAGACAGATATAAAGAGAAGGGAAATTTTAAATGATTCAAGTGTGGCTTAATAGCTTAGTTGGAAGAGCATTCCCCCTGTAAGGTCATGGGTTCCAGTTACACTTGAGCATTTCATTCCCGATGTATTTTAGTTTTAAAGTTGTTTTTTAAAGCATATTAAATGCTATAAAAAACATTCAATTTTATTGTCCGAACTGAGACCAAGTATCAGAACAATCAGTCAACAGGAAGGGGGGGGGAGGGGGGGGGGTACAAAGGTATTAAGATCATTTTGTGTACTTTGTTCGTCAAGATTGAACTGGATGCTGCCTACTGATCGACCTATTCCACAATATAAACCTAAATTTCTCAAATAGCCTGGTCTATATCCATATCCATACTAATATTATAAATGCGAAAGTAACTCTGTCTGCCTATCTGTCTGTCTGTCTGTCTGTCTGCCTGTATGTTACGCTTTCACGACTAAACCACTGAACCGATTTTAATGAAATTTGAATGTAGATTGGACCTTGAGGAAGGACATAAGCTATGTTTGGTCGCGATAACCGACATCTACGCGGGCGGAGCCGCGGACAAAAGCTAGTGATATATATATTAGCTTTTGCCCGCGGCTCCACCCGCATAGATGTCCTTTCTCATGATCTAATCTACCTCTATACCAAATTTCATCAAAATCAGTTAATTGGTGTAGACGTGAAAGCGTAACATACAGACAGACAGACAGAGTTACTTTCACATTTATAATATTAGTATGGATTAATCAAATTGCTGTTCGTTAGTCTCCCTAAACTCGAGAACGGCTGAACGAATTTATCTTATCTTGGTCTTGAAATGTTCGTGGAGGTCTAGGGAAGGTTTGCAATGTAAGAAATATTCGAATAATTGCCGGCAAAACCCTTAAAACACCCCTTTTGTCACGGAATAGGTATTTCTGTGAGCCTGGTATTTTTTGCATGGAATACGAGGCCCACAAGGAAAGTTTTACAAAACATTTTTTTCCCAGAAATACATTCCTATGAGTTCCGAGAATGGAATCAAGTTCCACACGGGCGATGCCGGGGGTATCAGCTAGTCGTAAATAAGTACGAAATACGGAAAAAAAGCAATTCGTACTTAACAGACGTCGGTTCGTACTAGACGATAATTCGGTTGCGAATTATCGCCGGTTACAGTCGGTATACGTTAAGGTACGATTCCGTAGTCGACCGCAGACACCCGCAAAAACAGCTTACCGTGATTCTTATTTGAATGTGATATGAATGGGTTCAAATCCTGGCCATTACACTACTGTCGTGAACCCACTCCTAACACAAGCAATTTAGCTTAGCTGGAGGGGTTGGAGGGAATATTAGTAACTTCAGTTCTAATATTCTTTCTTTAGATAAAACAAAAAAACACAAATTGTTTATTTTTTTACCAGATTTACATTATTCTAGTCCAGCGAATCAATTCAGTCCAATATCCATCCATACTAATATTCTAAATGCCAAAGTAACGCTGTCTGTCTGTATGTTACGCTTTCACGCCTAAACCACTGAACCAATTTTGTTGAGATTTGGCATAAGGATAGGTTAGACCTTGAAAAAGGAAACCCACATACCTTATATAGATATAGATATATAGATATAGATATTATATAGATATAGATATTAGATATCTATACGGGCGGAGCTAGCAAAAGCTAGTTAGCTATATTCTATCCTATCTATCTATATATATATCTAACCTACCTATTTATACTTAACATGTCCACTGTGTAGAACTTAAATAAAATATTTTTCTTTCTTTCTTTCTTTCTCTTTCTATTCTCGCTCATTATTACTTTGGACCGAAAGTTATTGTTGGTAAAATGTGGGTATTAAAACACCGCTACCTACCCCTTCGGGGATTTATAGGTGTGAGTATAAGTATGTAAAATATTATCATTATCAAGTAAATTTCACGGTATACTGTTTGTGCTGCATGCGTCTGCAGTCGTGTGCGGTCGATGTCGGAATCACACCTTTACGTATTATTGCCGGTTTCGTTTCGGTACGCCATCTTGTATCCGGCACGGGGCTGGTATCCTGAGAGACGGAATAAGGCGTATTAAGTACCGTTTTATGATCCCATGTGTGTCTATAAAATAATAATAGTTTTGTTTATTATGTTATCCAAGGCTTGTTTTGGATGGTGTTTGTTTTCTATAGACTTTACAAACAGGAGATGGTTGGTACACAATGGCTTGTTAAGGTTAGGCAGCACTAGCCAAGTTGAATGAATTTTTACAGCATTAAGTATGCTAACTATACAAATTGAATACAGTCTACTCATACTTAATGCTGTAAAATATCATTCAATTGTCTGGGCGGAGTTATCAAAAATCAATGTTTAAAAATGATTGTAACATCATTCATTGATTCCGATAGTTCGTAAGAAAATCGGTAGATGACTCCACCGTCGCCTTAAGGAAGTATAAGATTGGGTCCCCACAACCCGAAGGTGTCGGGGTGCGAGAGATATAATTTTGGCAATCTCACCTCCGGCAACCAAGGACCCAAGATGGCGTGCGTTTTAGCCGGTTCGAGTCCGACATAACCACCTCCACCGGCTCTGTGGGGGTGGTATCCGTGGGGATTTATCGCACGATAAAAAAAAAAAGGAAGTATAAGATGGGAAATTTTAATCACATCGGGCGTGTCTCGGTAGCCGGATTGGTCAAGGCATTCCCCCTGTAAGGGAAAGACTGCGGGTTCGAGTCCCGCCCGAAATGATTCTTCTTTTTCCCTATGTATTCGACTAGCCAAGTTTATCTTAAGATAGGTGACCCGTCCACGACTTGGAGAGCATGTTATGCCGTTGCTCCTGGGCCATATGAACATTTATGGCAGTTGTTTTTTTACTATACCACCTAGGTGGCAGACAAGCACACGGCCCACCTGATAGAAAGTGGTTACCGCGGCCTATGGACGTATGCAACACCAGGGGCGTTACACTCGTCTGCCTACCCTGAAGAAACCTTCTAATGTCCTTCTTGAAGAACCCCAATTGTAGTCGCTTGGGAAAACCACGGCAGGGAGTTCATTCCACAGCTTGATCGTGCGTGGGATGAAGTTATGGGTAGTTGGAGTCCTAAAAAGTCCGACTAGTGTAAGTTTTTTTTTCTACCACTTAGGTGCCAGATAAGCACACGGCCCACCTGATGGAAAGTGGTTACCACGGCCTATGGACTTATACAACACCAGGGGCGTTACACTCGTGCTGCCTACCCTGAAGAAACCTTCTAATGCCTTTCTTGAAGAACCCCATATTGTAGTCGCTTGGGAACTACAAAAATTAGTTGCCTATCACATTTAGACTGTAAAGAACTAATCCTGGACTCATAGAATACATTTTCAGATACGATTGTGTTGAAGCTAGGATGGAGATGAAGCTCATGTAATTTTTATCCTGGGATCCATTCCATAGGCTAGCAAATAAGGCTGGCTTAGACCCCAAACACCGTGGAGGTACTTTCATACACTCAATCTCCCTAAAAAAATTTTTTTAACAATCTACACAACGCTATCTAGACCCATGGTAAGCTTTTATAGCTTGTGTAATGGAATCTAGAATGCGGATAAACATACTTATATACCTTTTTTTTGTAAATAAATACATATTATACATAGAAACACCCAGACCAATGCAAATAGCCATATTCATGCATACAAATATTTGCCCTTAGCGGGAATCGAACCCGCGCCTCCTGCGTGGCAGTCGCGTGCACTACCGCCACGCCACAGAGGCTCCATTCCATTCAATTTGCCGTGTGGTTCCCGGCAGAGTAGAATTTGGTTCCCCCATCTCTTCCCGTGCGGTGTCCTACAAGGCGACTAAGGGATAGGGCTATTTAACATCAGACAGATATATACAGCCCAGACTCAGCCTCATATGCATGGCTCGAGTCAATAACAGTGCCAGGAATACGGCAATAGGCTCACCCCCTATTACGTGTGACCGAATACATTGATTGGCGAAATGTGGGTGTTAAATCACCTCTACCTACTCTCCGGGATGAAGGCAAGATTGTATGTATGTATTTTCTAATCCATATCCATACTTCCATACTAATATTATAAATGCGAAAGTAACTCTGTCTGTCTGTCTGTCTGTCTGTCTGTCTGTCTGTCTGTCTGTCTGTCTGTCTGTCTGTATGTTACGCTTTCACGCCTAAACCACTGAACCGATTTTGATGAAATTTGGTATAGGGGTAGATTAGACCATGAGAAAGGACATAGGCTATGTTTGGTCGCGATAACCGACATCCACGCGGGCGGAGCCGCGGGCAAAAGCTAGTGCTTTCTAAAACAAACATTATTCTGAATTACGTTCACACGTCCATATTTGCATAACACGTTGACGCATACGTAAGTAGGTAATCAAACATACATACACACGCTGGAGTAGAAATTTACATACGTTAGGTTATTCCTACATTCACGACTGTAAATTTTCGATGGGTAGGCAGAGGTGTGTTAACACACATTTTTTCAACTAAGATTTTCGGTCTCACTTCATATGGGGCGAGTCTATTGCTGTCAATAGGGCATATTTAAGGCTATTTAATCAGTGGCTGTATGTTTATTGTCGGATGGAGAACCCTATCCCTCAGTCGATAGGCTCGAGTCAACAATAGTGCCCGGAATATGGCAATGGGCTCACCCCATATTACGTGAGACCGAATACAATGATTACTGAATTGTGGGTGTTAATTCACCGCTGCCAAACCCTCCGGGGATAAAGGCGTGATTATACTGGGTGATTTTATAGTCATTTCGAATAAAAAGAATTTGGGCTCAGCTTCGATACCTAGCTAAATCATCAGGGAGTATTAACATGGCGAAAGAAAAACAATTTTTTTTGATAATGTATGGGAATAATGTTCAGGTGAATGGAAAAATGTGTGGAGATTTTACAAAACATTTTTTTTTCATTCGCTAAATTAATACTCACTAAGGGATGGCCACCCCGTAAGGGATGGCCCTGGGTCAGCCGGGGTGCGAGGGATATGTCGATGACAACCTCACCTCCGGCCTAGCACCACGACCCACAGTCGGGGTGAGGTTTTAATCGGTTCGAGTCCGACATAACCTCCCCTTCCGGCTCCGGCAGGGGGGTTCCGAGGGGATTTCCGCACGAAAAAAAATAGGGATAGGGGTAAGACCTTGAGAAAGGACATAGGCTATGTTTGGTCGTGATAACCGACATCCACGCAGGCGGAGCCGCGGGCAAAAGCTAGTTGTATATATGTATGTATGAAACACAACATAAATATGTAGTAGTTTGCAATCAACTGTGGCTTGTACAATATTTAAGACGCTGAGTCAATTAAGTGAAGCTAGGACCACGGCATCTTTAGTCAAGGTTTAAGTTGTTTTACTAAAGTTACAACTATGTTCCGAGAATATAATTATGTTAAACTTGCACTGGGGTTGTTAGTTGGAGGACTCAGCTTGTTATAGAAACATTTAAGACTTGATTTAGCCTTGGTATGGGTAATGGACTGCTAAGACGAGATCTCGGGTTCGATCCCAGGTTAATCATGGCACACACCAATGACTTTTCGATGCTTTTCGAAGTTATGTGTGTATTTATCACAGGTTTATAAGTGCCCGGTTAATGGCAATAGGCTCGCCACCTATTACATTGGGACCTAAAACATAAACTGGCGAAATGTGGGTGCTAGCACCTCTGCCTACCCCTTCGGGGAATATAGGCGTGAGTTTATGTATGTATGTATGTATGTATGATTTCACCGATGAATGTAAACGCATTTAACTCAATTTGTATTGGTTTCCGGTGGGGTAAAATAAGGCCACGCTATCTCTTCCCGTGGGTGTCGCAGAAGGCGACTAAGGGATAGGTCTGTTCTCCATCCGATAGTAAACATACAGCCCGTTAAACAGTGCCTGCTTGATGGTAATCGGGTCGCCCCTTATTACGTGGGTTAAAAAAATGCGTGGCAACTTTTTAGACAACTCCTTTCCCAAGAGACAGGAACTTTCGAACGTTTACTACTTTTAAGACTAGCTTTTAATAACATGAAATGGCGCACATTGGGAGAGGCATATGTCCAACAGTTGATTAATTGACTGATTTGTAATAACTCAATTATAAATATTATTTAAAAAAAAACTGAAACTAAACGAAAGAGTCAGTGAACCACTTGGTTCTTGATGAAATATTCTGCACCGTGTGCGGGTGACATCTAAGACCTGCATGTATTGCCCTATGTAGAAAAGGAGAGGGTGAGACTAATTAGAAGAGCTCATCAGAACATTCACTATGATAGAAACGGTAAAGAACAGCCAAGGAAGCAACGTCTCTACGCATCTGCATAGGCTCGAGGGTGTTCGTGACCTCAGGATTCCCAATACTGCGGATCGCACGTCGTTGCAACCTGTCGGGAGCATCTAGTAAGTACATTGTAATACGTAAGTAATTACGTACCTTCTGCTGCAATCGGGTTAAAATACTTATTTATTTTAACTAATCTTTTCCGTGTAAAATCGAACCAGCCGCTTGCAAAAGATATATTTATAAAGAAAAAGAAAACACTGATTTTGCGAAATATTACGCCAAGAAAAAACGATTATTCATGGTAAGTCTCCGCTGAAAACCGTAAATCATGTTATATTATATTGTACGGTAAAACCTGACAACCCTATTTCCATTTACGGTTATTTCCCTCCATTCAGATGTGACCCAGCGTTCTATAAAAAGCACCCAGCGCAGCGGTCACTTCATATGAAACACTTTGGTAGAATACATTTTATTTTATTTATTTTCATTTAGGTTCAAATCATGCCCCTGATACAGAAGTCTCAAAATGATCTCAAAACTCTCGTATTAAGAGAAAATCAAACTATTTTATTGATTTATATTGTATTATTGTCCGAAATTGTATTGTAAATATCAGAACAATCGGTCAACTGGAAGGGAATACCATGCTACAGGCATGACCTGTCACTGTCCTTCCTTCCCTATGTATGCTTAAGTAAATCTTTAAAACTACGCAAAGGTATTTGAAGCGGTTTTATTGACAGATAGAGTGATTCAAGAGGAAGGTTTACGTGTACAATACATGCTTAATAAAGAGCTTATAATACATGCTTAATATAGAAGAGGATCCCCTCGGATCCCCCCCGTGCCGGAGCCGGAAGGGGAGGTTATGTCGGGCTCGAACCGACTAAAACTGCACGCCGACTCCACAGTCCTGGCCCTGGGTCAGCCGGGGTACGAGGGATATGTCGAAGACAACCTCACCTCCGGCCTAGCACCACGACCCTCAGTCAGTATGCGGTTTTAGTCGGTTCGTGTCCGACATAACCTCCCCTACCGGCTCCGGCGGTACAATAGTTAATAATTTAGTAGTTTTTGGCACTTGATTGGAGCTTTTTTCTCCTCCGTGTTAACCATGGATCTGCCTAAAAAGACCACTTATTTTACATACCGATACCTACAAAATGGCTTAAAGAAATCAGTACTTAAATTATTTTTTTATAACTTGGCTTGGACGCCTCATCGATCAGTCCAATATTGTCAAAAGTAACTGTTTCCTTTACTAAAATTGAAACTCCCGAGCTGCGAAATTGTATGATGTCTATAAAAATGGATATATTATATTAATTCAATTAAATTTTCAATTTGCATCCCCTCCTGAGCCCCTAATGGTAACCACTTCACCTTTTTCATCCGTTTAGGTGTGAAGGGCTGTTGAGAACTCGAAATAAATGAAGTATGGCATGTCACTGACAGGTTATTTGTATTTTTCGTTTTATAATATTGAGACAGCAAACAAATGTGCTGACGTTTTGGTTGTTACTATGGCCTATAAACAAGAGGAAATGAAGGAAGAGGTTAGAAAGGGATCCTATTAATATTAAAACATTGAAAGTTTGTAAAGATGTTTAGATCATTGGATATTCAATCACGCTCTAATGGCTGAACGGATCTGGAAGAAATTTGGCACAGGGATAGATTATATTTTGCCGTGTTGGTTCCCGGTGGAGTAGAATAGGACCACCCCAGCTCTTCCAGTGAGTGTCGTAATAGGCGACTAAGGGATAGGGCTGTTCTCCATCCGACAGTAAACTACAGCCCAAGACAAAGAGCCCGATAGACAGCAAAAGGCTCGCCGTCGTGGGACTGAAAATCATAATTGGCGAAACGGGGGTGCTAATACACCTCTACCTACCCCATCAGGGATTTACAGACGTGAGTATATGTATGTATGTATGTATGAACAAATAAATAAATTATTAAAAATATAATAAGCAAAAGACCGAAAAAGCTAAAAACACCAAAACAAGTTTGATAGCAGGTGGAACTCATTAATTTGCATTCGATTCATGATTTGCAAATGGGTACCGCCTACTATCGAAATTGGGTATTATGTATGTATGTATAGGTATAATGTTGGTAGATGGTACCACCGTCGCCCTTAAAGACGGATATAAAGAGAAGGAAAATTTGAAATGAATCAGGTGTGGCTCAATAGCTCAGTTGGAAGAGCATTCCCCCTGTAAGGGAAAGGTCGTGAGTTCAAGCCTCACTTGAGCGTTTCATTTTGTCCGACGTTTTTCAAACTTTAAAGTTAGCATTAAAAATGCAATAAAAAAATTAGTCAAATATTATCCTATAGTTAAAATAAATTATCTAACCGAGCTTATTAAATTAAGAATGGTAAAAGAGCGGTAAACATTGCGTTGGTTGTTATTTCATAGTTTTACTCATCCACCCAACCTATAATAGTAACTGATTTGACTGATAAATTTTATGACGTCACTAAATACTTTTTCATACTTGTAACTACTACCTTGTAACTTATCGTTTTGACGTTTAGTAAAAACTAATTTGACTGGTCAGTAGAATACCCAATTGTTTCAGTATTTTGAATGAAAATTTATTATGAAACATACACACATACGCGCGTAAAACATTCCCCTCTCTGGCACAGTCGGATAAAAAGTTCTTTAATCCGTGAAAAACATAAATTTAAGGTACATTACATACGAATAGAAAAGTTCAGCCATTAAACCGAGTTTAGCAAACACAAACGATATAATAATATGAAGAAAAGTTTCAAACGGAACAAATATTTTGCCACAAACATAATATTGTGCCGAGCTGATAGGCTATGTCAAGAAATAATATTAGATTCATAATAATGTATCGGAAAATAGCTAGACGAAGCATAAGTCATCATCATCATCACTATCACTTCACTAGATATTATAAAGAAAAGTCGCTTTCTGCGTCTGTCCTTCCCTACGTATGCTTAAATCTTTAAAACTATGCAACGGATTTTAAAGCGGTTTTTTGTGGGTTTTCCACGCGACTCCAATATGGGGTTCTTCGAAAGGGCATTAGGTTACTACAAGGTCGGTAGGCCCTTTTTTTTTTTTTTTTCGTGCGGATATCCCCTCGGATACCCCCCCTGCCGGAGCCGGAAGGGGAGGTTATGTCGGACTCGAACCGACTAAAACCGCACGCCGACTATGGGTCTTGGTGCTAGGCCGGAGGTGAGGTTGTTATAGACATATCCCTCGCACCCCGGCTGACCCAGGGCCATCCCTTGCGGTCTGGCCCTCCTTAGGAGGGGGGACAACGGTGTCCCCAACTCGCCCCCGGAATGGGGAGGCGCGCTATTTAGCGCGCCGCCGCCGTGGCCTGCTTCTGCTGGGGTGACAGGCGGCTCCACCCGTCACCCCCAGGCCCGCGCTCATGGAGGACGGAGGTCAGTCAGTCAGTGCCCTCCGACGCCCGAGTTGCCTGCGCGCGCGGGCGGCGCGATCCGCGAGTCTTTCTCGCTCGCGCCGCCTCTCCCGCTCCGCCGTCTCCTTCACGACCATTACCTGCTCGCTGAAGGAGACGCCGGCCGCCCACGCGTCCGCGCAGCGGACCATTGCTGTGAGCAGGGTGGCGAGGGTAAGAACTCTCACTCCCAGGGCCGCCACTAGCTCCCGCCTCGGTCCGGCCCATGCCGGACACTCGGTGAGCGTGTGCAGCCCCATGTCCTCGCTCGCGTCGCAGTGATGGCACTCGGACGTTGGCTCCTTTTCGATCCGACACAGATATCTCCCGAAGCACCCGTGCCCGGTGATAATCTGCGTCAGTCGATACGAGGTCGGTAGGCCCTGGTGTTGTATACGTCCATAGGCCACGGTAACTACTTATGACTGCTGGACATAGGCCTCCCCCAACGGAAGGTAGGACGCCCCCTTTCTAGATGCACATTGGGAGAGGCCATTATATATAAATAAATATATGACAATATAAATAACACTTATCTCATTGATATCTACCTTGACAAAACGCTATTTTTAGGCTGACAATGTATTGGGTGGAATCAGTAAAAGGGGGAATCAGGAATAGCCCAAATACTCTCTTAACCCTTTTACCGCCAACCCACTTTATTTAATTATAATATTTTATTTGAGTAGCCCAGTAGAGCCAAAACAGTTAATTTCCAAACTTGTTTGTCGTTTAAATTTACTTGAATTGTATGCTTTGCTTCCCGGCAAAGTTTCGTTTTAATTAGACTTTTAAATTTATTAATGGGTAGATTCCCAATTTCATTAGGGAGCTTGTTGTTAAAGTGTATACAGTTACCCAGGAATTAATTGCTAATCTTGTGGAGTCGACTATAACAAACTAGAAAGTTTTTTTAGGTGACAAACAAAGACGCGCTTGTGAAATTATTAAGCTGTTACATTCAGCTCTGCCAAGATGAAGTTCCTTGAATGTTTGTCTGTCTTCCTGTTTCCAGGTTCAGGGTCCCGTTACTTAAAAAGGAAACAGATCACGACGGACTTATCCATACGGGTAGAGCCACGGCTGAAAATCTAGTTATATTAAGTATGATGCTGTTCCACGAACGAGTAGACAAGACGATTTTTGAACGAGTTTCCTTTTAATCTAGTATAATAGAAAAAGTAGCTTAGGAGTTGATTTTATTTTCATTTCCTATAAAAGTTACAAATAATAACTATAAAAATATATGTTTTTTGCTAGGAAATATCATTAGGGTCGACAGGATTTAAAAGAGGGCCAAGAAATCAGCGGATTTGCATCAAAAAATCATGTACTCTCAGCGTCAGCACGATCTTGACTACATAGTCTCAAAATGATCTTAAAACTTCAGTATCAAGAGCAAATCAAACTGTAATTTATTTAAATTGTATTATTGTCTGAACAAAAGGTGTGTAATATCAGAACAATCAATCAATGCATTAAAATCATTTGGTTTTGATAGAATGTGTGCGGAATGAGACGCACAGGGGTCCTCTTTTTTGAGTCAGCCGGGGTGTGAGGGATATGTCGATGACAACCAGCTCACCTATGGCCTAGCACTACGACCCACAGTCGGCGTGCGGTTTTAGTCGGTTCGAGTCCGACATAACCTCCCCTTCCGGCTCCGGCAGGGGGGGTATCCGAGGGGATTTCCGCACGGAAAAAAAAGGGGGTCCTCTTTTAAATAGTAGCCAATTTGTGGGGAGTTGTAACAGTGCTCTGGCTGAGCCATTATCGGATACAGCCCGGACACTGTACAACTTAGTTAAGTTTAGAGGCTAAGCATAGCATAACTGTATATATTATGGTTCTGTTTACTTTCTGTTTGGTTTGGTAAATTTCATATGTGTATTTCAAAATCTGCGGTAGCCTAGTGGTATGGGTAATGAACTGCTGAGATTAGATCTCGGGTTCGATCCCAGGTTTACCATGTTATCTTTATGGTTTTTTATTTGGATTTTGTAATGTCTGCGATTAGTCCGCAATAAAAACAATTTTTCTTTCTTTCTTTCTTTTCTTTCATTCTTTTCTTTCTATCAATGACTTTTCGATGCTTTTCGAAGTTATGTGCGTATTTATCGCAGGTTTTTAAGTGCCCGGTTAATGGCAATAGACTCGCCACCTATTACATAGGTTGGTTTTCTTGGCTATATTGGTAGTGAAAGCCGCTGATCAGGTTATCCATATTTGAGCCGCGTCATAACCTAACGAATATTAAAAGCTAGGCCCGCCTTTAATCCTACCTTCCAAATCCAGAAGCGTCGGTAGTTTAGTGGTTAAGAAGTCGGCCTTGCGATCGAGAGGTCCTGGCCATTACACTCCCGACGTGAAGCCACTCATAGCACAAGCAATTTAGCTTAGTTGCAGGGGTTAAAGAGAAATTTAGGAGGATTTATTAGGATTTATTAGATTAAACAACCGCTAACTTCAAGGCTTCGTCGCAGCAACAAATGAATGGTTCTAACGAGCTAAACAATTAGTGGAAATACCTCAAGCTCTCGATTTGATAAAGTACGACTCGCACCTGACTATTACTTAAATAGCTTTCCTAATGAACATTTAATTTTAACGTTAGTTCGTTAGATTCACATAAATTTTGTAATACTGTTAGTATTTTTAGACTTAATGTTTGTATTCTACAAGCGTGCTGATTTAACTGTGAATTATTTGTTGAAAGAACACTGTAGAATGCATTCGTTAAGGGTAGTTGGAGCCCTAAAAAGTTCAATAACTGATCTAACTGTAATACTACCTTTGGATTATAGAGGTCAGATGGCAGTTGTTTCACAGAAAATATCGAAGTTCAACCAAATCCGCAGTTAGGCTGGTATTATTATATAAATCATTAAATAAATATTCTACAACATTCTACACAACGCTATCTAGACCCATGGTAAGCTTAATTCGCTTGTGTTATTGAACCTAGAATGTGGATAACCTATCTATGCCGCACCATTAAGACCTGGAACTCCCTGCCAGCTCACGTGTGGAAACACTTTCGATCGATTTGTTTTGTTCCTCCTACAGTCCAAGCGGGGCGTGAAAAGGCATCTGATGAGGCCGTCAAGCTGAGTGCCACCACTGTTAACATGGTACATGTTTACGATGGTGACCCTCTTTCCGAGACTATGCCTTTAGCTTACCATCAGGCGAGGTGAAGTCAACTTTTTTATAAATACATACATATTATAAGTAGAAACACCCAGACGAATGCAAATAGCCATATTCACTCATACATTATATTTGCACTGTGGGATAGAACCCGCGTCTCCTTTTTTTTGGCTTTTATATCATGAAGCATAAAAAGTATAGAATATAGTTTGTAATTTATATTTTACTTCATAACTATATTTTAAATTATTAGTTTTAATAATGACCGCACTGCAAGTACTGGCTTCTAGCCAAAACTATTTTCACTTCTCGCTTAGTGTAGCAGAAATACCAGTCACGTTATATACAGTAAAAACACTTACACTCACTACCCACTTAGTAACCCCTCTTTTCGAAGCGGTTGCGTAATGACTGATTTTACTGCAAATTAGTTGGTATAGCGTTTGTTTAATTTTCATATACCCATGGACCATGGTCTCACAGATCTAATATATAATTTCACAATGAATTCTATGTATTATAGGTAGGGTATTTGGAACAAAAATGTTTGATCTGGATGAAGTGACCACGAATTTTGTAATGTTCTTATTTTTTGTATATTCCTTGCCTTAATTCTACAGTAAAGCCTCATCCTTAGCTATATTTACAAATAAAAACTTTTATTTTAAAGTTAAACTACTAAAGTACTGAGTACATTTAAACAGAAAGAAGCAGAAAATAAAGAAGAAAGAAATCTATAATATATGTAGTGCCTCACATCTATAGAACGCTAGTACTATTATCTATTCAGTGTCTATAGTTACTGTAAGAAATCGCACTAAATTATCCATATTGCGTTAGCTAGCAGAAATCAAATGGAATCTTGAGTTGGGACAATTTATTAAAACACTTCTAGCTATTTATATGCTTCGGTGAAACGAAACCATAACGCGATGTAGGCCATCGGTGCAACGCCATCTATCGAGTGTGCGTACAACCTTTAGAAATAAGTAGTTAGTATTTGCATAGGTATTCCACAGTATTCCACAACATTCTACACAACGCTATCTAGACCCATGGTAAGCTTTTTATAGCTTGTGTTATGGAATCTAGAATGCGGATAAACATACATAGATACTTTTTTTGTAAATACATACATATTATACATAGATTTTGGAACATCTTTTTTTTTTTTTTTTTATTTATTTACTACAATATAATACAAATTAATCTTACAATGTGTACACACCGTAAACCACTGTGGGTTTGTCTGGTGCACCATTAAACATACAAAGCATTTGCAAAACATTATTACAAAGTATAAGAAATACAGAAATATATTAATTTAAATAGTTAACATAAGTACTTAATGTTTTAACATTTCATTCACATAATATTATAATATAAAAGTGGCCCAGTCAAAGCAGCGAGCGGGCGACTGCAGCGGCTGAGCCAAACCGGTTTGCACGAGGCATCTACAGGCTGCTCAAAAAATGTGCTTTTAATTTACGTTTTAAATTTATTTTGGTGATACTTTGTTTGAAAGATGGATTTAAGTTATTTAATAGACGGGGAATGATATACTTCGTAGTTCTTTCACCATAGGTATTTACTGCACGGGGTGTTTCCAATTTTTTGTTAGTTTTTTTTCGAGTTTGAATGTTGTGCGATATCTCATGTTGTATGGATTTATTAAAGAAATTTTCTTTGAGAAAGGAGAATGTGATTTTGGTGTGAATAGGAAGTACCTGGCAGTATTTATATAATTCTTTATAGTTACTATTACAGATTTCTTTTTTAGATGGTGGGATAATGTTTTTTAAGATTCTCGTTTGTGTTTGAAAGATTTGGTCAAGGTAACTTTTGAATGTTCTGCCATAGCTAGTGATGCCGTATCCGATAATGGAATCCACAAGGGCATTGTACAGCATCAGTTTGACTTTGAAAGGAATTCTATTTTTGATGATATACAGGTTGGCAAGAAAAGCTTTTAATTTTTCACATACTCGGTTGATGTGTGGTAGCCAGTTAAATTTTTTGTCGATGATCAGGCCGAGATATGTATGCTCTGATACTGGCTCCACAATCATGGCGTTTACAACAGTTTTTTAAGTCTAACTCTAACTAAGCTTAATTAAGCGGGGCGTGAAAAGGCATCAGATAAAGCCGTCAAGCTGAGTGCCATCATTGTTAACATAGTACAGGTTTATAATGGTAGCCCTCTTTCCGAGACTTTGCCAGTTAGCGTACCATCACGTGTAGTTCTATAAGGAAAAGTACTTGTGTTATGAGTGGGTTCACTTCGGTAGTGTAACGGTCAAGATTCGAACCTCTCGTTCGTATCGAAATTTTGGATACTCCAGTAGTAATCTAAAGTTCAACTAAACAAAAACAAATCAACTATCATACAGACATTATTCCATATCTCTGTAACTCAAAAAGGTTGTCCCAATTTAGTTCGTGGACAGAATTAATTCTGTATTTATGGCCCATTATGTCCGGTTTTGGACCGTTATGTTTGTAGTTTGGCCCATTTCGTCGTTGGCCTATGAAAACTGGCTTGTTTCGGTTGTGTATGACATGATTGTAAGATATGCTGTATGACAATGAGGCTCATAAAATAGTGTTTTGACGTTTGTTAAGACTAAAATATAGACTGGTATTTTTGTTTTGTTCTCAGTGAAAATAGAGATGTTGTTTTGTCATGATAACCGACATCCTTGTGTGTGAAGAAGCGGACAAAAGTTAGATACACTATAAACTGAAAAGAAAAGCTAACAACGTTTAAGCGACCCGAAAATTGAACCCAGGACTTCACACACAGCCATCACATTCACCACCAAAGCAGCCATCAACTGTCTAAACACAATAACAAAATCTTTTTCAACTCATTCAATATAATCTCCCCTTTGAAATACAAAAAATATTATTATACCACAAAACAGATAATTTTTTCACAAATGCCTTTTGAACGGCACGAAGTGGGCTTAATCGGAAATTGCCGCTTGTTGGTAACAAGCCGACAATCTCCCCCCTCTCCCCCCACTTCCCCCTCCCACTGTGAGCTCCCCCCCCCCCACTTTTCAGCACTCCTCTGTCATATTAGCAAGCGCCTGATGAGAATTTTTATGCTGCAAGTCACAGAGAAATATAGTATGATAAAAATATACTATTTTTATTATGTAGTGCGATTTGTTTGGTGTTGTTTTATTATTATTTTTTTTATAAAGGACACGTCAATTTGACTTCACCTCGCCTGATGGTAAGCTAAAGGCAAAGGCTCGGAAAGAGGGTCACCATCGTAAATATGTACCATGTTAACAGTGGTGGCACTTAGCTTGACGGCCTCATCAGATGCCCTTTTAACGCCCCGCTTAAAGGACCCGGGAATTAGACTTATCGCGATGTTACAGTTGATTTTCAGTTGCCATGTTTATATAGAATGATTTTTTTTCATACGAAAAATCCCTGCCCATAATGCCGGAGTCGGTGAAGGAGGGTATGTCGGACTCGAACCAACTGAAACGCGCGCCGTCTTTGGGTCAAAGTGCTAAACCGAAGGTGAGGTTGTAGGACATAATCCCTCGCACCTTGGTGGACCCAGGAAAAGGCGGCTTCACCCGTTACCCTCAGTCCCGCGCTCATGGGGAATGGAGGTCATTCAGCGACCTCCAACGCTAGCGGGCGGCGAGCTCTGCGAGTCTCGTGGTTATAGGAAGATCGTGGTTCATGGAGGTTAAAAGCAGCCTCTGTGGCGTGGCGGTAGTGAACGCGACTGCCACGCAGGAGGCGCGGATTCGATCCCCAATCAAATATTTGTATGCATGAATATGGCTATTCGCATTGGTAAGGGTGTTTATATGTATACTAGCTGTCCCGGCGAACTTCGTACCGCCAATTTTTCCCTGCACCCGTTGCGTCAGATCCCGTTCCCGCTGCACCATTTAGGAGGATGAAAAATAGATGTTGGCCGATTCTCATAGATACCGGATAAGCACAAAAAATTTCATCAAAATCGGTCAAGCCGTTTCGGAGGAGTATGGCAACGAAAACTGTGACACGAGAATTTTATATATTAGATTATGTATGTATTTACAAAAAAGTATTTAAGTATGTTTATCCGCATTCTATATTCCATAACATAAGCTAGTTAAGCTTACCATGGGTCTAGATAGCGTTGTGTAGAATGTTGTGGAATATTTATTTATTTATTTCATTTTAAAAATTCATATTCCCCCACTCAACGCCATTTTTGAACGGCAAACCGTAATGGCACGAAATATTTAAGCATTTCAGAGGCCAGCAAGCTGTATTTCATGAGACCATTGTTTCGTACACGTCGTAAAATATATCGTATTTCTACTTACATAGAGTTTAAAATGCCATAGCAGTACAAGGGTCTGTTTTTAAAGAATGCTACAATTTTATATAGGCTTCATAAATTCATGTCAAATACTGAAAATGGGAATGGTTCTGTAAGTTTGTTTAAGAAATGGTATAAGTAATTGAATTGCTTATATTTTTGAGAACCTGTAGGATAAGGCGGGCGAGCATTTTTGACTGCTAGATCAGAAATAACAAATACGATTCCCGCTTACAGTAATTAAAAAAAAAATATATATATTTTTATAAAGGACACGTCAATTTGATTTCACCTCGCCTGATGGTAAGCTAAAGGCAAAGTCTCGGAAAGAGGGGTCACCATTACAAACACGTACCGTATTTTTTTTATAAAGGACACGTCAATATGACTTCACCTCGCCTGATGGTAAGCTAAAGGAGAAGTCTCGGAAAGAGGGTCACCATTACAAACACGTACCATATTAACAATGGTGGCACTCAGCTTGACGGCCTCATCAGATTTCACGCCCCGTTTAAAAGGACCCGGGACTGTAGGAAGAAGGAAACAAGTGAGCTGGCAGGGAATTGCAATACTTAATGGTGCGACAAAGGAAAAAAAGTCACCGAATCGGTTCTTGATGGAATATTCTGCACCGTATGCGGGTAACGTCTAAGGGCCGGTGCCCATTATCGGCATCGGCGAGCTTCAGAATTTTTTTGGCCAAGCATTATAGATCTTATCACTATCATCATAAAATTGAAATTTCAATGACGATCGTCGACTATTGTCGGCATCGATCGGCATTCTGCAGCGTTATGGTTACCAATTAAAGTTCAACCTTATATCTATAACAATAAGATCTATTGTTATTCGACAAATGCTTGCCGATGCCAGCACTGGGCGCCGGCCCTAAGACCTGCACGAATTTCAAATTTCTCTCTCAAATTCCAAGTTAGGATAATTGTTACTTGGTAACTTATGGCATATAAACTAGCAGGGTCTCTAAATAACTACTTAAGTAAACTTAACTCTTAATGCTCTTGCAGGTAACAGGGTAAATATATAGTTATTGAAACAACTATTTAGAGCAAACGTTGTTTTAAAGTAACAATTGCTAACGTCATTTATGTTACACTAATAACAATTATAATTGTTTGTTGGTTTTGGGTTTGGGGTATTTATTCATTAAAGTTCATTAATAATAATAATTTAATTACTAAAATTACTTTTATTACTGCACTAGCTGATGCCCCCGGCTTCGCCTGTGTGGAACTTGATTTCCTTCTCGCAACTCATAGGAACCTTTTTCCGGGGAAAAAAAATGTTCTGCATACATTCCTTGACGTTTCTGTGAGTCTAGTATTCCATGCAAAAAGTACCAGGCTCACAGAATTACCTATTCCGTGACAAAAGGGCTGTTTTTAGGGCTTTTCCGGCAATTATTCGATTTTTTCTCGCCGTAAAAACCATCCTTGAACTTCAACGAACATTTAAAAAAAAGAATTCGCCAAATTGGTCCAGGCGTTGTTGAGTTATGCGCTTACCAACACATTTAGCGATTCATTTTTATATTATAGAATAGCTTTTGCCCATGGCTCCGCTCGCGTGGATGTCGGTTCCCGGCAATTATTCGAAGTTTTCTCAACGTGTACCTTCCCTGGACTTCCACAAATAATTCAAGACCAAAATTAGCCAAATCGGTTCGTGCGTTCTGGAGTTATAGCGCCAGGAAGGAAAACCTGACTTATTTTTATATAGTAGATTATCCATGCGATGACGGAGAAAAATGCTAGCATCATTAGCTCATCTCATCCGAAGGGTGTCGTAAGAGGCGACTAACGGAAACATACGCAGACGATATCACTGTGAGAGAAGGAAAATTCTCTACCAACCCGTCTAGCCAGCGTGGAAACAGTAGGCCAAATCCTCCCAGAATTTGGAAGAGGCCTATGTCCAGCAGTGGACTGTGATATAATGATTGATTTGTTGGTTCCCGGTAGGGTAGAATAGGACCACCCCAGCTCTTCCTGAAGGTGTCATAAAAGGCGACTAAGGGATAGGGCTGTTCTCCATCCGACAGTAAACATACAGCCCAAGACAAAGGCCCACTAGACGACAATAGACTTGCCCCCTATTACGTCGTTGGACTGAAAATCATAATTGGCGAAACGTGGGTCGTGCACACCTCTGCCTACCCCCTCGGGGATTTACAGACGTGAGTATATGGATGGATAATTGAAATAACATAAGGGGGCGAAGTTAATTTACCCTGCAAGATTTCCGACAGTCGCCCCTTAAGACACCCTTCGGATGAAATGGGGTGGTGATGCTTGTATTTTTTCGCCGTCACCACACTGAGTAAATATTTCAACTAACTAGGTACATCTTTGAAAAACATCGGAAATAATGAAATGCTCAAGTGAGACCCATAAAGACGGATATAAAGAGAAGGAAAATTTGAAATGATTCTGATGTGGCTCAATAGCTCAGTTGGAAGAGTATTTCCCCCTGTAAGGGAAAGGCCGAAAGTCTCACTTGAGCATTTCATATTTTCCGATGTTTTTGAACTTAAAAGTTAGCATAATAAATGCTATAAAAAATTCATATAAATAGGTACTTACATCTTTTTTTTAAACTTAAGAATATTAGAACCCAAATTACTAATATTCCCTCTAACCCCTCCAACTAAGCTAAATTATTTGTGCTAGGAGTGGGTTCACGTCGGTAGTGTAATGGCCAATATTCGAACCCAGGACCTCTCAATCGTAAGGCCGACTCCTTAACCATTAAGCTACCGACGCTATATCCAATCAAATCTCACAAATCTCGAACATAAAACTGAACATAATGACCGAGATAAAACAATTGGAGGAGATTCTAAAGAATTAACAGACTCCATTGTGACTGGGACCGGAGATGGGTGTTTACGGCCGCTCGCCACGAGATGGTGCCACTTCCGACCGAGTTGTCACTTTATTATTGTTCTCGAGTTATTCTTTATGGGTTTATGAAAAGATAATTGGTATCTAGACGGTTTATTTGTTATTGTAGTTAGTTGTATTTAGAGGTACGATTATGTCAAAATTTATATATTTTTAGTCAGCGCCGAATGATGGAGGATTGTGAAATTATCAGCAGTAATAATTGTTGGACCACAACATAAACTCACGCCTGTATTCCCCGAAGGGGTAGGCAGTGGTGCTAGCATCCACATTTCGCCAGTTTATGTTTAGGTCCCAATGTAATAGGTGGCGAACCTATTGCCATTAACCGGGCACTTATAAACCTGCGATAAATACACACATAACTTCGGAAAGCTTCGAAAAGCCATTGGTGTGTGCCATGGTAAACCTGGGATTGAACCCGAGACCTCGTCTCAGCAGTCCATTACCCATACCACTAGGCTACCGCAGATTAACTGATCTGTTAGTATTCGGTTTCCCGCAATTTCTCCAGGATCTCAGCATCAGATCTGGAATTCTTGGATATGGGACCACTCTGACATTATGACACTGCTTGAATAATAAAATTCCGTTCATAACTGGCTTTGATATGGCGTAACAAACATACAATTCGAACTGTCAAGTCAAATTGAGAACCTCCTCCTTTTTGAAGTTTGAAGTCGGTTAAAACAACGAAATTAAAATCATTTTGAGTACTTTGTTCGTAAACATCTTTTTGATGCTGACTGTACCTAAATTCTATACATAGGTCAGCCCTTAAATCACCACAAAACAACCACCTTAACCAGCAACCCACATTAACCCATAATATAACCACAAAACCACACATAGGTGACCAAAGCCTCAGCACAAAGCCTTTTGTCAAGGTAAACAATACAGGAGGCATATCGGGCAGGAAACGGATATGAGTCTTTACCTCCGAGCCTCCGTCGCTAGTTGGCGGTACTTGTTAACGTGATTATAATGCAGAGTGGTTTTATAGCTTACGGTACGGGGACGACACGACACGCGTCGTGATCTGAACTATTTATAAGTTCATAAATATAAGTTTTTTTACAATTTGTTTCTACTCTGTATGATTTAGTTATTGATCACAGTGCAAATACAGAGGTAAGTCGTAAAAGTGTTGGTAGCTTATTGGTTAAAGAGTCTGCCCTGCGATCGAGAGGTCCTGGGTTCGAATCTTATGCTATTACACCGATATGGATCCACTCCTCAGTGTGCCTCTGGCGGTAGTGAACGCGACACTGCTACGCAGGAGGCGGGGTTTCGATTACCGCTCTGTGCAAATATTTGCATGCATGAATATGGCTATTTGCTTTGGTCTGGGTGTTTCTATGTATAATATGTTTGTAATTGAAAAAAAAAGTAACCGTATCTATGTATGTTTGTCCGCATTCTAGATTCTATAACACAAGCTTGTTAACCTTACCATGGGTCTAGATAGCGTTGTGTAGAATGTTGTGGAATATTTATTATTATTATAATTAAGCTTAGTTGGAGGAGATAGAGGGAATATTAGTAATTTCGGTTACCAATATTCTTTAAAAAAATTCTATGTACGTATGCTGTGACTCTTCGACCTAAAAGCGGGCGAGCCTATTGCCGTCAAGAGAGTACTTTGACATGGATTGTATTTTTACTGTCGGATGGAAAACAGCCCCATCCATTAATTGCCTTCTACGGTAGAAGAGTGTTCTGGTGTTGGTTCCCGGTGGAGTCTAGACCAACATTTGAACATTCTCTTAAATAGTATTAAAAAGTTAACCTTTCATATAATGTTACCTGCATCAAGCTAAAATTAAAATGTATCCCAGAGAACTAGACCACCGGGACAAGTCGTAAAACAGCACATAAAACTACACTGCTTACATTTTATCGTACCGTCTCATCGCATGTAAAAGCCACTTTCCCTCCATAATAGTGATGTGAATTGCGGATACTATAAATGTGCGGATATTTTCTTCAAGTTCTGAGCGTTAGCACTAAGATTATATCCGCAGGACGGATAAAGATTGTTCTTAGCTGTGATGGAATCCTATTCTAGGAAACGTTGGTACGTTTTGTTTTACGATTGATATTTTTATCGTAAGTTGAAAATGAAATGCGCGGATATTTTTCCAGCTTTAGGTTTATGATTGTATCCGTAGAACGGATATAGATTTTTCTAAGCTTTGATGGAATTCTGTTCTTGGAAACGCAGTAGATTGCGGATACGTTTTGTTTTATGATTTAGCATTTTTATGGTAGGTAGTATGAACATTTTTTATTTCTTTAACTTTAAGTTCAAGATTATATCCGCAAAGCGGATACGGCTTTCGCTAAGCGTTAATAACGTCCTGTTTTAAGAAAAGAAGGTATGTTTTGTTTTTTAATTTAGCATTTTGTGTAATGCGATCAAAATAAATTCAATCAAATGCGCGGATATTTCTTTAAGCTTAAGATTGTATCCGCAGAAAGGATATGGATTTTCCTAAACTTTCTTGAAATTTCAGTCTACGTCTGATCTAGTTAAGTTATAGCTAGATTCATAATATCTTGCACCTAAAATGTGCTCAAAATGTGCTTCTATACGCACAGTATACGTTTCTTGGATGTATTTTGAAGATATACAGCGCGCGCCAGGACCTTTTATATCTTACGATTAAGGTCCAAGATATATGAATCCAGCTATACTTTGTTTAGTCTGCACGTAGATAAGATAAGATAAGATTCATTTATTTGTCAGAATATTGTATAACAGTTGTTACAAAATACATATCCATAATATTTGGCTGTTTCCAGCGTACAAATATTGAAATATTTTAATATAAAATTTAAAAGATGTCAGCATACAAATTATTCCTCGCTTGAGTGATACGGTCATTACAAAAGTTATATAATTAAATTAGCTTTATGCTTTATGCTTTAGCTAATTATGCTTTTGTTAATCTATATCCATACTAATATCTAATTCTAGCATACCATCTATAGATATTCTTCTCTTATTACCCAAAATGGTTCACGGACGTTTATTTTCGGAACGTGTATAACCGTCAGGGAGATAAACTCGAGCGCCTCGCCAACAACTCATCACGTCCATAAACGTCCAACAGATGATTTGTTTCGCCCATATTTGCGTTATTCGTGTTTATTTCTGACCTACCGCAATGAGCTAAAGAGGGTAATGTGTTTAAATATACACGAGCCTCCCCATACCCGGGGGTTAGTTGGGGACACAAGTTCAAAATTCAAAATCATTTAGATATTCTGCATAGGCCATTAAAACTAACAAAACGTCAATATAAAAATAAATATTAAAACTCTATTCGCACAATCGTTCAGTCGATATTCCAATAATAAACTAACATATGTGTCTCGAAATTAAGTTACGGACCCGAAATAAATGGACCACGAAACGAAACGTGGCCTAGACCTGAGAAGACTCCGGCAAGAAACTCAGCGGGCATTTTATTTGGGCTATTCACAACCATTCACTTAGTCTAATACTTATAGTCTAGATACAGTGGTTTGCTTGAGTAGCAAAGCTGAGCGAACAGCTCATTTTCAAGCTTGTTTATCCTCTAAATATTCTTGGATTTTTGTGGTCCCCAAACCTGAAAAGAGCCAGCGTCGGTAGCTTAGTGGTTAAGGAGTCGGCCTTACGATCGAGAGGTCCCGGGTTCGATCCTGGCCATTACACTACCGACGTGAACCCACTCCTAGAACAAGCATTTTAGCTTAGTTGGAGGGGTTAGAGGGAATATTAGTAACTTCGGTTCTAATACTCGTTAAAAAAAATGGGTGGCGGGACGAAAGTGAACTCACTCCTAGAACAAGCATTTTAGCTTAGTTGGAGGGGTTAGACGGAATATTAGTAACTTCGGTTCTAATACTCGTTAAAAAAAATGGGTGACGGGACGAAACAACGAACTTGTCGGTGAAATTTCTGGAGAGATGTCTCCGGCAATCTACGACAGAGTCTGATATAACCTCCCTACTTCACAAGTAACTCTTCCTTCACATCATTAGTTTGAAGGTACAGTCTCATGAAAGTGGGTCATTATTACAGTGCCAACCAACAATGTCACAATGGTGGCACTCAGTTAGCTTGACAACCTCATCAGACGATTATACACGCCCCGTTAAAAGGACCCGGGACTGTATACAGAAGGAAACACATGAGCTGGCAGTGGCGAAGTGTCCATATAACCCGATTCCTACCGGCTTACCTTTGCAAAAACCCCTAAGCATTGTCTATTAATTAATTATAAATCAATGAAACCACATCTATTCATTACACAAAAATATAAAACAAAGAGTATTCTGTTACGTAAATCGCAATATAATAATTATTTACATACAATACATATTACACATATTTCTCATAACGCCATCTAGTTCTCAATTAAGGAAGGAAACCTCTTGTATGATTCTGTCTGAACGCGCGCGTAAGCCGGCTGCCAAAATCTGAATCTGTAACTCTTGTTTAATACGCAGTCGCACGCACACATGCGCAATTTTTCTTAGTAGTGTTCGTAGAAATATGTAGCGACATTAAGCCGCTGTTCAACGGGTTATGACAGAGAGAGAATATACGATAAGAATTTGCGAGAGCGAGAGAGCATTAATGTGAAGTTTGTTTTGTTTACATACACTGAAGTTGAGGCGAATGAGCGATGTAAACAATACAAATTCAATTGCTCACCACAATTTTGACATTCATTTTTGATTTCATCAATAATTATTATGTTATAAATAAGTTAGAATTCGCTTTTTTGTGTAAAGTAGTTATTACTAAGTATAATTTGTGCTTGTGTTGTGTAGTGTATTGACTGTTGTGCATTGATTGACATTATACTGTCGTAGTATCTACGTAATATTTTGGTAAGTAGTCGTTGTATTATATGCATTTGTAGTGTATTTTGCTGTTATAATGGCTGCGTTAATAGCATTAGATTGTTGTCTGACTGATTATTTGTTGTGTGAGAAAACATCTTTCTCGAAATTAAATTATGAAAATAAGAAACATTTAGTTCAGTTAGGCCGAGCCCGCCCGTTCATGAATATACAATATAAACGGCGCGATGGATTTACGAAACATTTTAATATATCTCATTACGATAAATATAACTGGCTCACAGGCAGTTGTAAATGAAATAGAATGTATTGTTTTATTCTCAGATTCTAAGAGTATATGGAGTCATTTAGGATATAGTGACATAAACAATTTATCGAATTCATCAAAAAAACATGTTCAAACTGAGAAACATATCCGTAGTTGTATAGTTTTACATGAGTTCGGGACAACTAGAATCGAAACATTTTTCACGAATACCTATGAAGTACATAATCGAAAAGTAGATCGTAATAGAAATCTAATGAAACGGTTTATAGATACCTACAGTAATTTTTTTAGGTAAACAAGAGTTAGCTTTTCGCGGTCACGATGAAAGTTCAGGTTCTGATAACCGCGGGAATTATATCGAAACCTTATTATATTTAAGTAAATACGATTCAGCAATGGACTCACAATTAGAACAATGTTCTTTAATGCAAAATCCCGTATTTTCTGGTCTTTCTAGCGACATTCAAAACGATTTAATACATAGCATTGCATCCGTTTTAAGAGATCGTATTAGATTAGAGATAGATAAAGCTCAATTTGTATCGGTTATGATTGACGAAACACCTGACGTAAGCCATAGGGAGCAACTAACTGTAATATTTATATATTTAACTGAAACTGGCATTGAAGAACGATTTCTAGGATTTTACGACGTTAGTGGTAGTCGAACTGCTGAAGTCTTATTTTTTCAAATCCACTTTCATTACACTTGAAAGACACTGTTATAATAATCATCAGTGCTTACACGTATAGTAAATGTGGGTTGAAATTTCCTCAACCATTTGGACCTAAGCCTCGACCCATTCAGTCACAGCTTTTGAAAGGAGTACCTACACATTACAATCGGCCATGGTAAGGGTTTTCTTACGTTCGGCTTCCCTTTTAAAAAAATCCACCCTTCGCCACTGTGAGCTGGTAAAGATATCCTATTTTTTTTCAGCGTTTAATTTGTGTTGGAACACATAAATGATCTATTGCAGACAGGAACTTGATTTCTCTATGGAAATTAGAATGCCCAAATAATAATGATGTATGCTAAGAAACCACGTCCTCTGCCATAACACAAAATATGCAAGTCAACGAGAAATTAGGACGTGACCACAAGCATTGCTCCCACTCCACCAATAGTGGATAAATCGTAATATATAAGCCTATTAATTAGTATGTAAGACATTGCTTTATTAAACTTTGAGTCGTAATAAATACACTACAACCAGACTCTGGTAGCTCTCTTCACCTCCGCAATATGATCTATCAATTTCTATCACAGCCTCAGGATACCTCTCAAAAGTGATTAATAACCAAAATGTCATAAAAATACCGTATCGCAGACATAAAAAGTTGTTTTCATGTTTGTTGGGAACTCCCTCTGGAGTATTTGATAAAATTTGGTTATTTATACGACACTTTGTTACATTTACTATGTGTTCAATAAATTTAGTTTAAGTTTCGACACCACATCACTAGATAGTGTTGCTCGAGATAAATTCGAGCTATCGTTTGTCTCACAACAACTAAAGTAAAGCCAACGAGATGAGAGAAAAAAGGTAAACAAAGCGACCATTACTGAGTTACGTTGCGATAAATAGCGATTATTTTTTCTGTTCTTGTCGCACATATCACACATACGCGATAATGGCCGAGCGACAGCTATCGTTGCGGGTTTCATAGTACAGGAAAGCTGTCAGCACATCGGTTCTAAACTGTCAAATCCGCCATCTTATGAGCAATTTCATTCCTGTCTGGAACGCGCTTGAAGTGATACGTAATCATTTTCATATATAAAAAGTTTCGCTGAAACATTGTTTACCTTATTTCTCTCGCTTCGTGGCTTTACTTTAGATATAAGGCATTGGCATTTTCCATCTATTGTATCGTTCTGAGATCAGTAAAGTATTGTCCTTGCCAGAAAAGGATTTATTTTATATTTATCCTTTGGATTTCAGGGACTTTTTCGATCGTGAGGTTTTGGTATTGAGTCCCGGCTTGGTCAAAGTGTTTGAGATTTCCTTTTTTCTGATAACTACTGGATTTAACATCACCGTTCTTGTAAGCCATGAGAACCCACGGGGAACGAGAGATTTCGAATCGAATCCTGTCCTTTCCAATATCGATTTCACACAATTCACATTAAATTTCTTATTATAATTATCTTTGTATAGCAATTTAAGTACTTTAACTGCAGGGTTTTGGTCAAAATATGGAAGTTTAGCCAAATCCGCAGTTAGACTGGTAAGGCAGACCCCAGACTCCGGGCTGAAAAGCTTTGGATGAGACTGAGATTAACGCTAAGATGAAGATAAAGTAAAAAAAGCTGAAGCTGCTGAAGATTCGGTAACAATTGCAAAAAATTGTATGCATGAATATGGGAATTTGCATTGGTCTGGTCGTGCCGGTTGCCATACGAACATCTATGGCCGTTGTAAGGTAGTTGGAGCCTTCAAAAGTCCAACAACTGGTATAACTGCAATGCTTCTATATCGCCTTTGGGTTGTGAAGGTCAGATGTCAGTAGCTACGCAAAAAATATTTCGGACCCTCGGACCCCAGACTCCAAGCTGGAAGCTTCGGATGCGACAGAGATTAACGCAAAGAAGACTAGCCAGATTCTAACAGTGAAAATCGATCTAAATAAATCTGTTTAATTTATCGAACGCGGACAGAACCGCTCGCTAAAAATAGTTGTCAAACAAAATATTGCTAGCTTTATCAATGCCTTTGTGAAGCTCCGAGCTCCAATATTGCATTAACAAGAAATGCGATATTGGAGTATCGCAAGGAGATCGAGTTTTATAATATTGGGACACACACACAAAAATATTTTGTAGAGATTCACTGCTCTATTCCACTAAGTTCAACTTTAAGTTCAACCAGTTGAACTAATAGCACCAAATTTCCAATTATTTCAACTTTGTTCTTTTTTTGTAAAAGTTGAACTTTCTGGACAAAACGCTCAAGTATGACATATGAGTAATAAAACGCTGTTAAGTTCCATTACAGAATTGATATACTGACAGTTCCGCAACCTATAAAAACATATTCCAGATATAAAATACATTACATTACATAATATAAACTCACGCCTATATTCACCGAAGAGGTAGGCAGAGGTGCTAGCACCCACATTTCGCCAGTTTATGTTAAGGTCCCAATGTAATAGGTGGCGAGCCTATTGCCATTAACCGGGCACTTATAAGCCTGCGATAAATACACACATAACTTCGAAAAGCATCGAAAAGTCATTGGTGTGTTCCATGGTAAACCTGGGATCGAACCTGAGACCTGGTCTCAGCAGTCCATTACCCTTACTACTAGGCTACCGCAGATTTTTGTGAATCAATTTAAAATGTCCACAATATTTTGTGAATCAATTTAAAATGTCCAGAATATTTTACAAAATATATTTCTCCTTTAAAAATACCAATTCCATTTTCCTTTCTAAAATGAATAAATACAGAAATTTTCCTGTACTTGTAAATCTTTCTCTGCCTCATGTGCTCACAGAGATAATATTTTTTTTAACAAAATTAAGAAGGACTATTGTCTCTGCCTACCTTTTTGGAAGCTAAGCGTGATTATTTAAAGTTAATTTCTAGTCACATCAGAGTAACTACAAATTGCAAAATCTATAAGTTTTCGGGGATGTATTTATATTGATTTTGTTTCGGCTAAGTTCGGGCGCATTCGGGTACGCTTGGGATTGCCTTCCGATTGATGTCGTTGTGTTTGATGCTTCATTGTTGTGTAATTAAAGATGCTTACGTGTCGGATTTTTGATATTGGGAACGAAATTAAAGAACTTCTTCTTCTTCATCCTCGCGTTAATCATAGTCGCATCTGGAGCTATTTCAACTTGGAGTCTGGGGTCCGCTTTTACCGGTCTAACTGCGGCTTTGGCGGAATATCGATATTATCTCAAACAGAGGCCAGTTGTTGAACTATTTAGGGCTCCAACTACCCGTAACTACAGTTCGTATGGCAAACAGAACCGACGACGCCTTAACGTGCTCTTCGAGGCATGACCAGACCATTGCAAATACCCATACTTAAATTATTCATGTATATCTACAGATAGTTCGATCCAGTGAGGTCGATCCAGCACCTCCTGTGAGGCAGCCGCTTTCACTACCGCTACACCACGGAGGACGTCTATAAAGAACTTATAACTTCATTAATGTCACGATTATTTATTAAAAAAAAATTCACTTATAATCACATCTGATAACTACAAGGTTAAATACATTG
This sequence comes from Eilema sororculum, assembly GCA_914829495.1. Taxonomy (NCBI): domain Eukaryota; kingdom Metazoa; phylum Arthropoda; class Insecta; order Lepidoptera; family Erebidae; genus Eilema; species Eilema sororculum. Next base: position 4,861,509 of record OU618561.1, read on the forward strand.
CCAGCAATGGGAAATACTTCCCAAACTCAATGGTGTTACGTCACCGGCTAGGACCTGAGAATCTTGCTGAATGGGACACACGCCCAAGTCGTGAAAACATCATAAAACGTGACTTTATTGTGGCAACACCAATTCATTTACTTTCATTATTTTTTATGAGGAAACTTAAGTTAATGTTAGTTGTAGTAGTTTATGGTGTTTGTTTCTTTCCGGACAAAGATTTTGTTTCCAAGAACCCTAAAGCTGAAATAGGTACTTTTTTATCAAAATGATGGTATTTTTTATATCTAGCTTATCTTCCGGCTTACAGAGGACTTACCTATAGACACTTTTTCTTCTTTCAATTTAGCTTATGTAGACTGTTTATACTGGAGATTGATGGTACTTGGTGGAATCTGCTACACATATTGAATAACACAATATGTACTTTTCCACTGAGTTTATTTTTATTCTGAACCTGACCGGTTCCGCCTTACAGCATTCTCAAAGGTTTACATTGATGTTAGCTTAGTAGCTTCAGACAGCGACTGCTATCTGCCACTCAAGCCCGTGAGAAAAGCCGACGCCAGAATTTTGTCCGTCAACGTCAATGTATATACCTTTTTTTTCGTGCGTAAATCCCTATGGATACCTCCCCACAGGAGCCTCCCCTAGGTTATGTCGGACTGAGGGTCGTGGTGCTATGCTGGAGGTAAGGTTTTCTTCGACTTATCCCTCGCACCCCAGCTGACCCAGGGCCGTCCCTTACAGTCTGGCCCTCCTCGGGACAATGTATATACCAGCTTACAGATGAGATCGGCTTGACCTCGAAGGCATTGTTGGACTAGTAGAGCCCCATTTCATTAAATATTTTACTCCTATAAGGTTAGAATTCCTCTCACGGAAGATAAACGAGCAAATCATTTTAATAGTTTAAAATATCTTAACTTTTTTTATTCCCACAACATCTAGCCATCAATATGTGGATAAAACAAACCACCTGTCTGCCTACCCTCTCAATGAATGTCAAACAGATGAGGGTCCCAAACCTGAAGCCGCAGATCATTTGTCAATGTCACTCTGTCGCTAATACCTAGAGAAACACAGCATCCGGGTATTACACTTAAGGCTCTATATATAGATGATATTATGCCTTATAATTTTGTTATTGAAATAAATATGTACGAGGTTTTGAAAATTGACTTTTTAAAATACTTAGTTTATGGAGCGTCGGTAGGTTAGTGGTTAAAAAGATAGCCTTACGTTCGAAAAGTCCCGATTCTTTGTACTACCGACCTGGCCCTTACACCAGCAATTTAGCTTAGCTGGAGGGGTTAAGGGGAAGATTAATAATTTCGGTTACCAATCATAAAAAAATATATATTTTTATGGACTACGTCTCTGTTCCTATTTTGGTAATTGATTTACAATAACTAGAACAGGGAAAGAACTATAAAAAACAATCAATAAATCCCGAAAAAAATCGTTTTAAGATTTACGAACTTTTAATTCTGGCGTTCAATGATATACAATAATGACAACGGGAATTAACGCAATCATCGTATAGGTACATCATAGGTATATATGGCAAATGAAAGGCATGTTTGTACCTGTACCATGATCGCGTTAATTCCCGTTATCCTTATCATTAATAGTTTGGTTTCCAAATCAAAAATACCCATAATTTGGTACTTTTTTTCTGGCTTGCATTATGTGAACAAAATCATAATAATAAATGTTATGAATTTTATTACCAAAATTGAAAATGTCCAAAAATGTCCAGCCTTATCTCAAGTAAACATCTTTATTTATTTAGGCTACAATGTTAATGTTTATGAACGCCAAGATTTATTCCGTCGACATTTATGTTTATAGAGAGAAAAGACCTTTCACCTAAGTGAAATAATGTCCTATTTATTTTATAAATGTGAGACTACCCGCAAATAAATTAAAAAGTTTAATTAAAATGAATTTTGTCGACGAATGTACAGTGCAGAAGTTCGTATAAAATATGAAACTAAAATTATACAAAGGACTGTAACACGCTATTTATGTATACCACCAATGTATGGATGTCGTGCACGTGTTTCCTTCTTCCTACAGTTCCGGGTCTTTTAAGCGGGGCGTGAAAAGGCATCTGATGAGGCCGTCTAGCTGAGTGCCACCACTGTTAACATGGTTCATGTTTACGACGGTGACCCTCATTCCGAGACTTTGCCTTTAGCTTAACATCAGGCGAGGTGAAGTCAAATTGACGTGTCCTTTATTAAAAAAAAGTCTTTCTTTCCTTCTCTTCTTCTAACTGTGTGTAATAAGCTTTTTGATTTAGTTAACAGAAGTAAAGTAATCTTTTCATTCTGTTAAATTAAAAAAGTCTTTCTCTAATTTATCTTTTGTCTAGATCACCTAAGGGTGATCAAAAGATATTTTAAGATCGAATACATAGGGAAAAAGAAGAATCATCTCGGGCGGGAACCCGCAGTCTTTCCCTTACAGGGGGAATGCCTTGACCAATTCGGCTACCGAGACACCCCCGTGTGATTCAAATTTCCCATCTTATACGTCTTTAAGGCGACGGTGGAGTCATCTACCGATTTTCTTACGAACTATCGGAATCAATGAATGATGTTACAATCATTTTTAAACATTGATTTTTGATAACTCCGCCCAAACAATTGAATGAATTTTTACAGCATTAAGTATGCTAACTATACAAATCGAATACATAGGGAAAAAGAAGAATCATCTCGGGCGGGACTCGAACCCGCAGTCTTTCCCTTACAGGGGTAATGCCTTGACCAATTCGGCTACCGAGACACGCCCGATGTGATGCAAATTTCCCATCTTATACGTCTTTAAGGCGACGGTGGAGTCATCTACCGATTTTCTTACGAACTATCGGAATCCCCCGCGGCTCCACCCGCGTGGATGTCGGTTATCGCGACCAAAAATAGCCTATGTCCTTTCTCAAGGTCTAATCTACCCCTATACCAAATTTCATCAAAATCGGTTCAGTGGTTAAGGCGTGAAAGCGTAACATACAGACAGACAGACAGACAGACAGAGTTACTTTCGCATTTATAATATTAGTATGGATTACAGAACAATCTGCAGACAGGGCCTTATGTAACAAACAATATTCGATATTCGAGCCAATATCATCTATTAGACAGTACATTTGCTAATTGACAGCTAGGTTCTAAATTAGAATTAAAAACTATTAAAAACTAGCTATTCTTTAAGAAATCTGTTGTACTAAAACGAAAATAATAATTTTATGCACGGGTAGTAAATTGTTTCCTTTACTTTAAAGGAGGACGGCCAGAGTCGGCTTTCTGCTGTGCAGCTGTTTCGTAGCAAAATGAAAAGGGTTATAGTCTTCTTTTATTGTGAAATAATATTAGGCACAATATTGTAGTATCAAGAGAACCCATATTGAAAAAGTATTTGGAAGTATTTAATATGATTAAGCACCATAAATGGATACATGTGGGATACATCCATTATCAAAAAGGCAGCTAATGTTGCACACATAAAAAAACTGTGGAAATATAAAATAAAACCACTGACTAATAAATAAAAATATAATTATCAAGATATTGTTGAAGACTGTAACGCTCATAAGTTATGATTATTTTTCATTTACTATCAAAATATTTTTTATTTGAGATCAAAATGTATGCCTTAAAATAAATTAAATTGAAAAACGATAAAGCGCATCTTTATTTTATTTTCTTACTCTATTAACACTCGACTAATGTCATGTCATTCGCTTGACGTGTACGGCTGCTATCATTTCTCGTTATTATTTGAATAGATTTGAATAATTTAATACAAAATGGATTGCGGTAAGTCTTACGATGACCCTGGATTGCTATTGGACCCTGTATCTTCTTTAAACGTTGACCCTGGCAATTCTTTGGATACTGCACCCGCTCACACGATGATTTACGCTTGAACATGGATAACCCGATTCTTCATGTGGAATTTAAATTAAGTTGGTATTAAAATATTTATACTATTGGTATATATATAGCTTAAGCTACCAAATAGTAGTATTTTGATTTAAATAAAAAAATGTACACGCCTGAGCCGCGGCTCCATACAACGCGGCCGTCCTCCTTTAATTTAGAGTTCCGAAAGGAAAACATTATTCTTTTATCGAAACCAGTTTCGAAAGAAAAATAAATATAATATTTACCTACTCTTCTTGCGAAACTGGTTTCGAAACATGGTTTCGTACGTGGCCGAAGCGTTACATAGGTGTTATCCCTCATTTAACATTTCATACACATTTTTCATGAGACGGAACGTTATGAATGAATGAAATATAACGAAATGAACCAACAAAATGTAAAAATATATATTCAGTCCTAAAAATAACCTTCAACATGACGAGTACAGTGAATTTTCACGCGGTAGCGTAGCCGGGGGCGTTTGGAGTTCGTTCAAAGTTTTCCTTTGTGGTAGTTCAAACATGGGGTACACAGTTTATACAGTTTGGTTCTACTGAAATATCATCTTCATACTCTTCATACTATGCTGCTAATGTTAACGGAAAATTTGTGAATGTGTTTGGATGTTTGTTACTTCTGGAAAGAGTATAGTTAATTGAATGAATTTTTACAGAATTAAGTATGCTAACTATACAAATCGAATACATAGGGAAAAAGAAGAATCATCTCGGGCGGGACTCGAACCCGCAGTCTTTCCCTTACAGGGGGAATGCCTTGACCAATTCGGCTCCCGAGACACGCCCGATATGATTCAAATTTGCCATCTTATAAGTCTTTAAGACGACGGTGGAGATATCTAGCGATTTTCTTATGAACTATCTGAATCAATGAATGATTGTATAGTTATATGTATAGGTATAGTTAGTTAGTTAGTTTGTCTGGGCTGTTCCGCACTTGGCCATTGCCAAGACCATTGTTCATACCGTCTTACATATCATTCCAACCGGCCCAGATCTTCTCAAAAAACCAGCAGCCTATTCAGATTCACATGCTTTCCGGAGCGACGCTGATGACTGGAGGAATTTTGCCCGTTGTTCGGCCACGCTCATGCACTCTTAGCACATGATGTGGCGTTTCTTCTGCCTCCATGCAGCCTCTGCACAGGGGGCTATCCGTCACACCTATTGTAAATAGATGCTTGTTTAGGTGACAGTGACCGGTCAAGATGCCTGTGACTTTGCGAATCTGGTCCCTTTTTAACGTAATGAGGTTTCGGCCGAACGTTTTTGATGCTACCGGAACTGTATTCTTTGTTTGTCTGCATCCTATAGAGGGAAGGGTATATGGTAGTTACCAAGTGCTATTCTGGCTTGTTGTTTCTGGGCTACTATGAGGTGATCAACTAGCCGTGTTGGTTCCCAGGGGAGTAGAATAGGGCTACCCCATCTCTTACTGCGGGCGACTAAAGGATATGGTTGTTCTCCATCCGACAGTAAACATACAGCCCAAGATAAAGGGCCCGCTAGACGACAATAAGCTCGCCCCGATGGCCACGATACATCATGGGACCGAAAATCATAATTGGTGAAACTTGGGTGCTAATACATCTCTGCGTATCCTTTTGTTAGGGTTAAAACGGAACCCTATTAATAAGACTCCACTATTTATATTTCTATCCGTTATCCATGTGGTGATGGAAAATGAATGAAGAAAGAAAGAAAGAAAAAATGAATACAAGTCACTAAGTAAGTAAAATAAATACTAACGGAGAAATACGCAGGCTATAGCACTGCGAGAGAAGGAAAACTCGAAATAAAACCCTGTACCAACCCGTCTGGCCAGCGTGGAAACAGTAGGCCAAAGTCTCTCAACATTGGGAGAGGCCTATGTCCAGTAGTGGACTGTGAATGATAGGCTGATTGATTGATTGATGGATATATTAAACCAACATCTCCAGGACCCAAAGCATCCTCACTTGCACGCGGTGCTCCTGCTTAACGAACGTAGCTCTGGCGAATATACTCAGTCCCCGGCAAATAAAACCTAAAAATTCAGGCATATATTGCATTAAATATATACGGGGTCTGAAAGTATACCACGGGCGAATACAGAGCGGTTCGGCTTTTAAAAGAGAGTACGCTCTTTTCTTGAAGGTTTGAAGGTCGCATTGGTTGGAACTTACCACTGGTGACAATTTATTCCACAGTTTACTTGTGCGAGGCAGAAAGTTTCTCGAGAAACGGACAGTTGTGGACCGCCAGCTGTCCAGATGGTGAGTGTGGAACTGCTGACGCGTGGAATGATGACGGAAAGAGGCGGAGGAGATCAATCCGAACATTTTCTCGAAGCACTCCCCATAGTATAGGCGATAGAAGATGCAGAGCGAAGCCACATCTCTACGCAGTGTCAAAGAGTCTAGCCTAACATCCTGGCAGTTGACGATTCGAGTCGCTCTCCGTTGGATGCGGACCAGAGGGGAGAAGTTGGCATTAAGGTGCTCCTGCCCAGAGATGAGAACAGTATTACATATGTGGCCGTACTTGCGCCTTATAAAGTTGTTAGCGGTGAGCTGGAGTGAAATACTATCTCGGTCTAATGAGCACGCCAAGCTTCTTCGAGGCTAATTTAGCTTTACCCTCTAAATGACTACGAAACTGAACTTCGCTCGATATGTCAACACCAAGTATTCCAATATCGGGTAGTAAGGTAATATTGAATTTTTCGATATTTAAAAGCTAATAAAAGCATCTAAGAATCCATATGACGACACAATGCGCCGTGTGTCCACAAAACAAAAGTATTGAGGAGCATTGCGACCCAGTTTCTGACAATGCCGGACCAATACTTATTGACGTGAAACTGGGAACGGTAAATATGGGAATATCGGACGTAACGGACAGTATGATGTTTTTGTGTGTGAGTGGCCATACAATTGTAATAAAAATGGAGTATTTACTATTATGGGGATTTAACCCCGATGCAAAGAGAGAGGTGTTATAAGTTTGACGTGTCTGTCTGTCTGTGGCATCATAGCCCCCGAACGGAAGAAGCGATTTCAAATTTAGTTTTATTTTATTAAAGGTGACTTATTTTTTTTTATTTATTTACTAGCTTTTGCCTGCGACTCCGCCCGCGTGGATTTCGATTATCGCGACCAAACATAGCCTATGTCCTTTCTCAAGGTCTAATCTTCCCCTGTACCAAATTTCATCAAAATCGGTTAAGTGGTTTAGGCGTGAAAGCGTAACATACAGACAGACAGACAGACAGAGTTACTTTCGCATTTATAATATTGGATAAAACTTCATGCACAAGTAGGTACATAGGCGGACTTAAATGCCATAGGCATTCTCTACCAATCAACCAAAGGTGGTGCAGAGAAAGACTCAGTAGGTGGATTATTAGAGTAACATTATGGAGAGAGCGTACCAAATAATTTTAGGGAGTGACACAATAAGTACATACATAGGTAAAATTAATAAGTACGTACATAGGTAAAATTCTCACCAGAATACTTCGCGCACCTACCTTTGACCAAAATATCTCTGCATCACCCTAAGGTTGACTGGCAGAAAATGCCCATGGCATTAAGTCCGCCTTTGTACAATCAATTTGTATTTGTGCAAAAAGTTTTAATAAATAAATAAAATAAATACCTGCCATGAGGTATGTATACTAACATACCTCACGCCGGGCATGCACCTATAATGTATGATATAGGTAATTTAGATACATATAAGTAAACAGAGTGTACTTACATAAAATATACATACTTATGAACAATAGAAAGAAAGAAAGAAAGAAAGAAAGAAAATTGTTTTTATTGCGGACTAATAGCACACACCACAAAATCCAAATAAAAAACCATAAAAATAACAAAACAAGTCTGTATAATAATACCCAGTATATAACAGAAAAATGGATAGGTAGGTACCCACTGTGTTTTTAAGGAAATAACAAAAAAAAACAACAATACCAGTGGCATGTGGCGTACCTATCCACCCACAATTCCTACTCAGGCGGCGAGCACTTGAATGTCCGCAACGATGCGTTCAAAATATATGTAATTATTATTATATACCTTGTCTGTGGTCGCCGCTCGAGTTGATTATTTTAGCTAGGTATCTCTACAATACGGCGTTTGACATGCATCATAGACCACGACATGCATGATTCAATTATTTGACATTACTGACATTTTTCAGCAATGTCAAATAATTGTCAGTAATGTCAGTCAACGTCATATTCAACGTGGCATGTCCAACATAATATTCTTCGACATGTTTGATGAAAATCTATATAGTAGTAGTAGGGCTATAACTTCCACAAAAAATTGGTTATGTTGAAGCTTTGTAGTTAGACCAGTTGACAAACCGACTTGAAAATAAACCTAAGTATTTCTCCCTAATTAAGACATCATGTCGCTGTAATTAAGCTCAAAATGTAATTATACAAAGGAAACTATAATTGAATCTTCCTTAATAGTGTAATAACTAATTAAACGAACCATTGACTGCATTATTATTGCTTACAATACGGTTCAGTGAGCTCTCTGTCAAAATTAATTAATTCCTTATAGATTCCGGGTACTAGGGCCTCTGTGGCGTGGTGGTTCGAGTCCCGTTCAGAACGAATATTTGAACATACATAGGTACATATAACGACCTTATCCCCGGCAGGTTAAGCAGAGATGAATGAATACCCATGCTACACCGATCAGCTGGATCGCTGGAGACCATGGCTCCCACCATGGTCTCGAGCGAGAGAGTGTCGACGCCCAAACCACGGACCTGGCGCTGTTGCGCCCACGCCGTGCACTCCACCAGCGTGTGGAGCGCTGTGTCATCGCTGCGGTCCCCGCAGTGCTGACAATCGGCCGTGGTTTCCCGGTGTCTTCGCCACAGATACCTACCGAAGCTACCGTGCCCGGTAAGCATCTGTAACAATCGGTAGGAGAGAGCACCATGTCTCCTCTCCAGCCACTCGTCCATGACCGGTCTGACGGCCGCGATTGTGGCAAATCCCCCCTTTGGTTGCTCAAGTCGCACTTTCCATGTCTCCACGGATATTAGGAGAGGTTATTATGAACTCCTTTATTACGAATGTCCAGCAGTGGACTGCGAACTGCGATAGGCATACATATCGATACTTCGGTTAATTAATATTTGAGATATATGGAGATATAATTGCCTGTGTCAGCCCTAATCCATTCATGCATGCACACTGCTGATAATACGTTTTATTGCCTCTTTGGCAGTAAATTGGTTAATAAACTATACCGATTTGATGTGAATTGCTTTTATAGGCAATGGTTAATCAATACTATTACAATAATCATTGGTATATCAAATATCTTTATTATTATAATCATGGATATATGAGTATAATATCGTTTATGTCAATGGCTGTAATCATTGATATAACATTTCCCTCAATGACTACTTGACTAAAAAGTATGTCAGTGTTGCCAATTTAGCGATTTGGTCGCTACAAATGACGACATTTGCCCATATCCCGCGACAAAAAAAAATGGGGCCTTTCTGGCGACGTTTGGAAACAGTTCTAGAGCCAACAACGTAGGAATACAGTTTTCACAACTCGATACACTTACGTACTTACACTGTCATACTTTTTTTTTTAAATTTTATGCAATGTCAACAGATACAACATACATTTCAACGGCGGGTCAAAACTTATGAAAATTAGATTTTGCGACTTTTGACTTTGAATCTGGGGATTTGTATTTCTAGGAGTTGGCAATACTGGAGTATGTTTGTTTGTACGTACAAAGCTAAAAACTATCGACAAATGAGAGAAACAGACAGGGACGAGTGAGAGGCTCAAATATTTGAGATTTGAGGAGACGATTTGGCTGGTGGGTTGGAGTTCATATCCAACTAGAAGCACCGGGTTGATTTATGAAATTCTTTTTGTGTTTGATAGCTCTGTTTTTCATGAAACTTATAGACCATTTAAAATTATGCTACGCGCTTTAGGAGAGAAATCATAAAGTAACGAAGTCGTCGGCCATTCGATCACCATTTCTTTTTCTAATGGAATTTTTCTTAATGTTTCTCCGGCTACTGTGAGGGGTCAAACATCCCCCAATCTTAAAAGTGGAAATCCTGCACCGAAGCAATGATTCTTCACCAGTTTTCCCTCCTTCCCACAGTCCCGGGTCCTTTAAACGGGGCGTGGAAAAGCATCTGATGATGCCGTCAAGCTGAGTGCAACGATTGTAATATTGTTGGTGTAATGGTGATCCTCTTTACTGAGATTTGGCCTTCAGCTTACCATCTAGATAATAGATTGATAGATAGATAGATAATTGTTTATTGCACACCAATATCATTACGAATAATATTGTACATAGTTATAGTTACAGTTAAATGCACAATGGGCGGCCTTATTACTCAAAGTGATTTGTTCCAGGCAACCTTAGGATGGCCAAGAATGAAAGATATGTAATATAAGTGAGTCAGAAGGACAGCCTCCGTGGCGTGGTGGTAGTGAACGCGACTGCCACGCAGGAGGCGCGGGTTGGATTCCCGCTCAGTGCAAATATTTGTATGCATGAATATGGCTATTTGCATTGGTCTGGGTGTTTCTATGGTACTAGCTTGGTGTTATGGAATCTAGAGCATTCTAGATTCCATAACACCAAGCTAGTTAAGCTATGCTTACCATGGGTCTAGATAGCGTTGTGTAGAATGTTGGGAAATATTTATTTATTTATTTATAAGTAAGTGTTGCTGTAATTTGTGTACAAATATAAAGAGAGTAAACACGTTATATACATAAATAAATAAATAAAATGTGAATGTCAGGAGTTTTCAACGACTATGCTATAGAAAGATAATAATTCTTTTATGTTTTTTAAAATATTTATAGATTTGAGCCTTTCTATAATTTTTACCGGTAATGCATTCCATAAGCCAATGGCCTTCACAGTAAAAAATAATACTGCCGTGACCTATATAAAAACACTAAGTATGCAATAGAAGCACATTACCAAAACATTCCAAAACTGTAAAAAATATGTTCAAAAATATTCCCCACTCGTAACCGCCTAAGCGTACATAAAACATGTTTAAAATCCTTTTATTCCAACTGAGTACCTCTCGTATATTGTACAAGGATTACTGACTTATACATGTCGATTAAACAATGAGAAAATGTTCCTAAATCCCTCACACGAGTGCCGTATGTTTACACATCATGCTGTATATCAGTCAGTAAGGAGACTCGACCTGAATTAACTGTGACCTACATTGCAATGCAAATACGTTATATACCTATAGGATGTTTGAAGATAGAATTCTGTAGATGTTATGTTTTTGAGTTATGTTCTGTTTTGTTTATGTTTTTGAGTTATGTTCTAGTTTTCGTTGTATATCATCCTTATATTTCTTCTATCTCATTTATTTTGATTTAATTTAATTTGACGTTTCACTAATTCACTCTTTTTATTATTATTATGGAGTCCTAATGAAATTGGTGTAATTAGGTAGTTATGATTGTGCTGTATTACTATTGTTATTATTTCAACGCCACACGGCAGAATGTGCTGTACCTACCTATTTATGAATGTTATAAAACCTTAATATTGTGACCATGTTCTATTTCATAGATTTGATTTGATTTGATTTGATAAGAATTCATAGAATATTTGACATTATTTTAAAATTATACTGATACAAGCAATTCGTTATTTACCTATTAGTTCTGACAATATTTATTGATTTATTGACATTAAAATTTGCACGCTCTATGGAGCAGAGGGTGAATTTCAACAAGTCCATTAAAATCTTCATTTCCGTGGATATTTTTACCTTAAGTGTTATAATAAAAATACATCGCGTTAATTAAAGGTTTTGATACTATATGTATTCTTGCTTAATATCTAACAGATAACTAAAAAAACTAACGAGATATACAAGATTAAAAATTACATGCCACGGCGATGAAACATGCGTGTACGGCAATGAAACAAGCGTCCACGGCAATGAAAGCCAAATGTTCCATCATTTTGTAAGATTAACACAGAAACATCTTTTTATAATTGATTGTACAGTAAGAAACTAATCAAATCTATAATCGTATTGCAGAAAGTTTTCGAATCCTGTAATGTCAGTATTCGGTGCTACCTCTATAACAGGTAATGATGTTTATAATGCCTAATCATACTATGGCGATGAAAACATAAGTCACGGAAATGAATCATCAGGCCACAGCAATGAAACTAAATCGTTTTACAATGCATGGCAATGATTTTTTTTTCATTGCCGTGTTTTTTTTTTCATTGCCATAGCAAATTTTGACCATGGAAACTACGGCAATGAAAGCACAGCAATGAAAAACAAGACCAAAATATAAAATAACAAAAAATCTAATTATTATTCGAAGTATTAATCACTTCACAAAAATAAACAAGAGAAATGGTGTTCTATTGAATGTTTAATCAAGAGGATAACTTATTAAAATAGAAAATTATACCTATCCACGGCGATGAAAGGAAAAATGTCCAGTAACATAAAAATGGTAGACTTACATCTATGGCGCCAAAACGCAGGTACTTGTGTACGTTCTTCCGCGTCGAGCACTTAGGCGGCACCAATATGCAACGTTTAGCGCATATAAGGGAGGACGCAAGTCGTTAGATAAGACAATATTCTAAAATATGTTTAGAACACGGCGATGAAAGGTAGTTCTGGGACAAATGTATTTTTTTTAGCCATTCGTTGTATTGTTTAAATATTTGAATAAATGTATTTCGTAACAATACTTTAACTATTCACGTATCAAATAAAAATAGGTATAAATAAAAATAACCAATAGATTTTTATCAATGAGCTATCACGACACAGTAGGTGACGTGTGGACAAACACGGCAATGAAAGATTTCGGTGTATTTTGTTTTTTTTTGGAGTACCTATAATCCTATATAATAGATTATTTAGTGCCACACATAGATCACTATTTCACCTAACTAGCAAAAAATATTAGAGCATTATAACTATGATTTTTAGTACCGATTTCATCGATGCCACGCAATTCTTGGTCCCGGGAAATTCACCCCAGAATATGCTGTACCCGCTAGTTTTTAAGACCTACAAATGTAACCATATTCGAGGCAAATAAAGATTTATGATTATGATTATAATGATTATCATAGAGATTGCTCATTTTCGTGTGGAGAATTATTTTACTTACTAGTTCGCTTATGGTTTTGGATTGGTATTGGTATCTATTCTTTTTCGGGATTGACTGCCATCTAACCTCCCAAACCTAAAGACTAGAGTTTCATCATTCTGTTTTTTGACTAGCAGAATTGTGTGTGCGTGTATGAATCATTCAATTAGCCCACCGCAGTCCACTGCTGGACATAGGCCTCTCCCAATGTGCGCCATTTCACCTGATCCTCCACCTTCCGCATCCTGTCTATCCCAGCCACCTTTTTCAGGTCGTCAGTACATCTGGCTAGGGGGTGTCCTGCCTTGCGTTTGCGAGTATACGTTTTCTTATTATGACTGTCTGTCTGTGGCACCATAGATTGATGACGATGAAGCGATTTAAATTTAGTTTTTTATTTTATTTAAGGTGACTTATGTGTGAGTGTTCTTAGATATGTTTGATGAAAATCGGTTAAGCCGTTTAAAAGTTATGGGGGTTATAAAGGGATGGGGAGTGTCGGGGGGTTTTTAGATATTGGATTGTATTATTTAGCTTAAATCTTAGGCTCTAAACAATCAGACGCGAATGGCAAAATATATCTACTAAGCTAAGAAAAGTCACTAAAATATTAAATTTTCTCAATAGTTCAGCATCTTATGGCATGAAAATTGATATCGACAATCGAATCAATCTTCACATTTGTTCGTGGACAAATCTTTCATCTCACTAAAAGGAAAGTAAATGGTGGTAGGCAAACGTAACATTTTCCTTATACGATATGTTATTGATGAATTTGGAGGTATAAGGTTCATTTTGCGTAAGTACGTAGAGATTTTTTATATGTCAAACTATTTTGTTGAAATGAAATTTCTATAGCATTTATTATGCTAAATTTTATGTTTGAAATACATCGGGAAAAAGAAGCGCTCAAGTGAGACTTGAACCCACGACCTTTCCCTTACAGCGGGAATGCTCTTCCAACTGAGCTATTGAGTCACACCTGAATCACTTCAAATTTCCCTTCTTTTTAAACCCGTCTTTAAGGGCGACGTTGGAGCCATCTACCAACTTTCTTACGAACTGTTGGTTTTGTTTAAGTTAATAATCAAGAAAGTATATTTTTAATCAACTTCTAACACGGAAAAAATTCTTTGTGATCGTTATCCCAGTCATAGGATTTCTACTAGGTACTAGGCGTAGGGAGGCTTTGGGGACCACGACTGCGGTCCCATATAATGCCCCATTATTTTTGAGGAGACCGCGAGAAAAAGAAAGTTCTTTAACTTTCTTTTTCTCGCGGTCAGTCTAGTTACCAAAAAAAGATGATGTCACTACATATTACAAAGTAAAATCCCCCACCGCGTTTTGGTGTTCGCATAAGATAGCCTCTGTTTTTTTTTTATCGTGCGATAAATCCTCACGGATACCACCCCCGCGGAGCCGGTGGAGGTGGTTATGTCGGACTCGAACCGACTAAAACGCACGCCGTCTTGGATCCTTGGTTGCCGGAGGTGAGATTGCCAAAAGCATATCTCTCGCACCCCGGCAGACTCAGGACCATCTTTTTCGAGATGGCCCCCTTCGGGTTGTGGGGACCACAGGGTCCCCATCTAGCCCCGGTTACGGAGAGGCGCACTTTGTGCCGCCGCCGCGAACTGCTTCTGCTAGGGTGACAGGTGGCTCCACCGGTCACCCCCAGGCCAGCGCTCATGGAGGACGGAGGTCGTTCTGCGACCTCCGACGTCCGGTCCGCCTTCGCTCTGCGCGGGCTTCTCGGGCCCGGAGTCTAGTCCGGACCCGACTGACCGCCTCCTTCTCGAGCATTACTTGCTCGCAGAAGGAGGCGGCCGCACCCCAAGCGCTCGCGCATCGTACCATCGCTGTGAGCAATGTGGCGAGTGTGAGAACAAGACGAAAGAGAAAAGGTAAACAAAGCGACCATTACTGAGTTACGTTGCGATAACTAGCGATTATTTTCTCTGTCCTTGATCACACGTACGCGACAATGACCGAGCGTCAGCTGTCGTTGCGTGTTTCGTAGTACAGGAAAGTGTCAGTAGAGCGGTTCTGAACAGTCAGATTCGCCATCTTATGAGCAATTTCCTTCCTGTCTGGAATGCGCTTGAAGTGATACGTAATAATTTTCAAATGAAAATGTTTGGAACCGCTGAAACTTTGTTTACCTTTTTTCTCTTGCTCCGTTGGCTTTATTTCAGGCGTGCGAGTGCCACTGCAGTCCACTACTGGCCCAACTTACAATAAACATCCTATCAATCCACCTTTCTATCCTTAATAAGACTCACCCGCTTCCAGCTCTTAATTAAACACCAGCTTTATTATAATCAACGCCCAAATACTTCATCTAATTAACTATAATTAAACGTTATTACTTGGAAATTGGCGTTTTGAGTTATTGGTTCAGGAGCTTACTTTGACAGACTTACGATTATTATTAAACTGGTGTGTGGTTTACAGGATTATGAGGCTTTGGAGTTTCAACTTACCCCTAAATCTACTACATACTTCCTTCTAATATAATGTTCTACCCTCTGTATAATGATGTGCGTTCAGGAGAACTATTCAACATGACTACAGTGTAATTGCAAATGCCTGGTTATGGCGCTCCGCCGGGACCAGATAGAAGGGGTAGGCCCAAGAAGTCCTGGCTTGACATCGTGGAGGGTGACATGCGTGTAGCTTCACTACCATGAACGCCCAAGATCGTACGAAGTGATTGAGGAAGAGCCGGAAGGCGGACCGTGAGCTCCGAGGGATCGTTATCCAATATTCGACAACATTCTACACAACGCTATCTGGACCCCATGGTAAGCTTAACTAGCTTGTGTTATGGAGTCTAGAATGCGGATAAACATACTTAGATATTTTTTTGTAAATATTATATAAAACACCCAGACCAATGCAAATAGCCATATTCACGCATACAAATATTTGCACTGCGCGGGTTTCGATGACGAACTCATTCATGCACTGCGCGGGTTTCGGTGACGAACTCATCAGATACTTTTTCACGCCCCACTTAAAGGATGAATGGTAAAAGAAACAAGAATGGTGAAAGAGCGGTAAAAATTACGTCGGTTCTTATCTTAAAAGCTTTTATTTATTTTTAATCATCCACCCAACCTATAATAGTACCTAACTATAATAATTTGACTACTAAATTTTATGACGTCACTAAATCATTTTTCATACAAGTTACCTTATAACTTATCGTTTTGACGTTTAGTAAAAAGCAACAAATTTGACTAGTCAGTAGAATACCCAATTATAAACCACATCTACGCTTCTTACAAGCATGCCTGTAACTCATCTTGCATCAAAGTTAACCGCTTAAACTTTAATAATAATACATAAATTGTTACACTGTCGAGTTGCTCGTCTTAAGTAAGAATACTTTGGTACATTATTGAAGAAAACTTTTCATAACTTAGGGCGTGTTTACACTGATGTGACTATAGGGACGTATTTTTTATACTGTGTTTATTCCCAGTGAAGCAGGAAGGCCGCTCCATCTCTTCCTGTGGGTGTCCGACAGTAAACATACAGCCCATGACTAAGCCCGATTGACGCCAATAGGCTCGCCACCAAACATAGTTTTTTTTTTGAACATTCTACACAACGCTATCTAGACCCATGGTAAGCATAGCTTAACTAGCTTGCGTTATAGAATCTAGAATGCGGATAAACATACTTAAATACATTTTTTTTGTAAATACATACATCTTTCTTAATATATATAAATCTCGTGTCACAATGTTTGTCCTCAATGGACTCCTAAACCACTTAACCAATTATAATAAAATTCGCAAACCATGTGCAGTTCGATCCAACTTGAGAGATAGGATAGTTTAAATCTTAATTTAGCGATAAGTGACATCCACGCGGGCGGAGCCGCGGGCAACAGCTAGTTTATTATATATAGAAACACATAGCCATATTCATGCATACAAATATTTGCACTGAGCGGGAATCGAACCCGCGCCTCCTGCGTGGCAGTCGCGTTCACTACCACTACGCCATAGAATTTTTAAGCATTCAGTATGCTAATAATTCAAACCGCTTAAGAAAGGAAAAAAAATATGCACGGTCCAGGCGGGATTCGAACCCGCGATCCCTCTCTTACAGGTAGAATAGCCTATGTGTTAATCCAGGGTGTCAGCTAACTCCATACCAAATGTAAATAAAATCCATTCAGTAATTTTTACGTGAAAGAGTAAAAAACATCCATCCATACTTATGAACTGTAATATTATAGGATCTGCACAAAAAAAATACTATCAGTAGGTATAGTAACATTGCAATCATACATTGCAATGATTGAATAAAAATAATTTTCTATAGATAAAATTGTAATGTAATTTCTAAGGTACTCTAAGGTTTCTAAGGTCTCTACCATGGTGAATGTTCTGACGAGCTCTTCCAATTAGTCCCACCCTCCCCTTTCCTTCACAGGACGACACGTGCAGGGCTAAGATGTCATCCATTTACGGTGCGGAGTATACCTGCTAGAACCAAGCGTTTCAGTGATTCATTCCTATGCCGCACCACTAAGACCTGGAATTCCCTGCCAGCTCACGTGTTTCCTTCTTCCTACAGTCCCGGGTCCTTTAAGCGGGGCGTGAAAAGACATCTAATGAGGCCGTCAAGCTGAGTGCCACCACTGTTAACATGGTAGATATTTACGATGGTGACTCTTTCCTAGACTTTACCTTTAGCTTACCATCAGGCGAAGTGAAGTCAAATTGACGTGTCCTATATAAAAAAAAAAACATCCTGCCCTTATCCCAAGTTTATTTGGGGTAGCGCAACATGTGTGTTTCTTCTATCATCTCTAGTTGCAGTCATTTCAACATTCACTCCCTTCTTTACCATATCATCCGTCACACAGTCCATCCACCTCATTTTATGTCTTCCTCTCCCCTTGTAGCCTCCTCCCTTTCTCCCTAAGAGCATAAATTCATATTAGTTTACACATCAAAACACTTTGGGAGGCTTTGTTCTCGTAATGACATAAAGTTTGGCTGAACGCCTCTGAATAGGTTTAATGTAAGGCAGTGAGCTTGAAGAAATGCAGTTGAATTTGAATGAGATAGTACGTGTTAAAGATGTGTTTTTGATTAGCTTAAAGTAATAACGTCATGTTATGTTCCCGGCAGTGAGTAGGGTAGCCAGAGCTCACTGGATAGTTTATGTGCTGTCAGTGGGAAGACCAAATGCTTGTCCTGCTGTCTTCCGCACTGATAGCACCCTCTGTTCTTATAGTACGAGTGTGACTACAAACACTTTTTAAAAATATATCGTGGTCTTTCCAGCAGGACTCTGCTCCTAGTTACAAGGCACGAACTACCCAAGCCTGGCTAGAAACCAACGTTCCGGACTTTATAAGAGCTGAAGACTGGCCCTCATCTAGCCCAGGCCTCAACCCTTTAGACTACAACTTATGGTCAGTTTTAGAGGACATTAGTCTCCTAAAAAATCTTTGTGGCAAGCACTGGCAAAATTCGTGGCAAAATTAAAGGCCTGCATAAAAGCCAAAGGTGGCCATTTCGAATAAAATATATTTTTATTTTTTGCTGAGATGATTTATGAAGGCATAAATTTTAATAATAATACATTAATTCATTTAAAAAAAATGCATTTTCATTTGCAACAAAACTTATGGCTGGAATAACATAACATAACATAAATTCACGCCTGTATTCCTCGAAGGGGTAGGCAGAGGTGCTAGCACCCACATTTCGCCAGTTTATGTTTAGGTCCCAATGTAATAGGTGGCGAGCCTGTTGCCATTAACCGGACACTTATAAACCTGCGATAAATACACACATAACTTCGAAAAGCATCGAAAAGTCATTGGTGTGTGCCATGGTAAACCTGGGAGCGAACCCGAGACCTGGACTAGGTATATACATATTTTTATTGTTTATTGCTAATTCAGCCCAAAGGCTACCAGACAGAAGTATATTAACACCCACATTTCCCCAATAACTATGTTTTTCAGTCACACGTTATGTGGGTAAGCCAATTACCGACCAGCGTGCACTTTGTTTAAGTTTACTATCGGATAGAATACAGCCCTATCTCATAGTCACCTTCTACGACACCCACATGATAGAAGAGGTAGCATTGTACTCTACTGAGACCCAACGTCAAATTAAATGAGGGTTCCTTTCAAAAGATTTCAAATATAATTACGTTGGCGAGTGAAACAGGCGTCCGCTTACATTTTGGAGGTCACTCCAATTATAAAAGCGATAAAAACTAAATTTGGAGCTTGATGAATGAGGAACGGAATGCTGGCTTTATTACAGTTTGGGATTAAACGGCGTACATGCATGAATGAATATTGAGAGCATTTATTTTGTACAAAAGTCAATAGGTATCTTGGATGGAATTTGAACCTTGTTTCTATAAGAAATATGCTGCTGAGTAAGGTGACCATGGAGAGCTGATATTATGTATCAATATTGTTACGAATATGACTTAACATGACACAGCTTATCTATACAATACATACTACAAATAAATAAAATTGGAGTGTCTGTTTGTAATATTAAAATAACCGCTTTCTACTACATGCATATGAATGTATATACGGTACACATACCAAAATATATATTTTTAATTTTTTTGTCTGTCTGTCTGTCTGTCTGTTTGTTTTGGCTAATCTCTGGAAAGGCTGGACCGATTTGGACGGGACTTTCACTGGCAGATAGCTTATGTAATAAGGAGTAACTTAGGCTAAAAAAAAAAAAAAAAAACAAAGCCAAAAACAAAAAAAAAAAACTGATTTTTTTATGAAGTACATTCCACGCGGACGAAGTCGCGGGCACAGCTAGTGAACAATAGTTTCTAACATACTGTCAAATAACAGCGGTGGCTGAACGGCTTAGTCTACGGCCTACTGATACCGAAGGTCGGCAGTTCGAATCCTGCTGAATGAAATGTGGTTTTTGCGTTATTTGGTAAAGATAACCGAAGATTCTATATTAAAATTCTTCTAGTTATTAACAGAACATTCTGGAAGAATAACAAAATGAGAAACGAAATGAAGATCAAAATATAGTTAAACTCTTCTAGTTTATTGTAGAACATTCTAGAGAAATAATAAAATGAATATCGAACAGACGATCGTAATTAGGGATTTACAACGGGCTGCCAGAGCGGTGAAAGGACAGTTAAGTTTGTGTTCAAAGTGAACAGTAGCAGAAGAAGAAGAAAAGTGAAATGCAAGTATAGTGCAGTGAAAGTACAGTGAACTGTTATTGCAACGTACGGTGCAGTCACGTTGAGTGTCGTGTTTAAGATTTGGCTGTTGGGGTGTGTAAATAAAGCGGTCTCACATACGAAGTTGTTTGCTTCCAATCCCTTTACCCGTCTGCCGTAACAATATTTTATTCTACGAATGTAAACTAGGGATTTTTTTCTTGGGTCAGCCAGGGTGCGAGGGATATGTCGCTGACAACCTCACCTAGCCTAGCACGACGACCAACAGACGGCGGCTGTTTAGTCTGCTCGAGTCCGATATAACCTTCCGCTCTGGCTCCGGTGGAGGCGGTATCCGAGGGGATTTTCTGCACTTAAAGAAAGAATTGTTTTCCGATTTAAAGAAAAACTGGCATAAAAGCGTTGGTAGCTTCGTGAGGTAACTTAAGGAGTCGGCTTTACGAGCGAGAGGTCCCGGGTTCTAGCCATTACACTACCGACGTGAACCCACTCCTGACACAAGCAATTTGGCTTAGCTGGAGGGGTTAGATGGAATATTAGTATCTTCGGTTCTAATATTCTTTAAAAAAAAACAATCTTTCATCTAAGTATAATAAGTGATTAAAAATGGTTTATTCCCATAAAAAGGACAGTTGATCCAAAAGGTCAAAGACTCCGACCTGGTTAAAAAAAAAGACAACGGAAGGGAAAGAATGCTGGATGCTGGCGGGAAACGTAGGAGAGAACACATCGTAGTATTATCTTGTTTACCAAAATTAGTGTAAATTCGAGTTTTTATTATAAAAATGGTGGATTATTTGACATAACGTCTTGGACAACGCACGTTTTACGATAAAATACAGGTGACAACAGCTGTGCAAATGATAAAACAATTAATTTTGTTTGATATCTGACTTTTATTTTGTTTATTTAGGCCGTGTTCGTTCCCGGAGGAGTAAAATAGGGCTACCCTATCTCTAGCCGTGGGTGTTGTAAAAGGAGTCTAAGGGATGACACCACTTCAATTGTTAATAGCCTTCTAATAACTTACCTCCTTCTTTTAATATCTTCAAAACCTGTATTTTTTGGTACTAATGAATATAAAAAAAATTCTTCGTTACATTCGTCGACGTCCATTGAATTAAGCAGATTAAGTAACTTACCTGGAACAAAAATAATTTTCAGTTAATTTAAATATAAAAATATTTTTAAGTTCGAAATACTTCGGGAAAAAGAAGCGCTCAAGTGGGACTGGAACCCACGACCTTTCCATTACAGGGGGAATGCTCTTCCAACTGAGCTATTGAGTCACACTGAATCACTTAAAATTTGCAAGCAAAGTTACCATAATAATTAAAATATCAACTTTTTAATAACCGCAATGTGATAATAGTGCATGTATACCTGTTAAAAAAATTTAGGTATTTCTGTCTGTTTGTGCTAATATTACTAGATAGGTACATATTTTTAATAGGCTACGGTAATTTTTTGTGTTATTCAATACGTGTAGTAGATTCCACCAAGTGCCACCAATCTCCAGTATAAAATAAATAGTCTACATTTTTTTATTTAACACTAGCTTTTGCCCGCGGCTCCGCTCGCGTGGATGTCGGTTATCGCGACCAAACCTAGCCTTTCTAGGCATCAGGAAAGGGCATCTTTCTCAAGGTCTAATCTACCCTTATGCCAAATTTCATCAAAATTGGTACAGAGGTTTAGGCGTGAAAGTGTAACATACAGACAGACAGACAGAGTTACTTTCACATCTATGATATTAGTATGGATTTCAATCCCCGCCTTACTAGATTGGCTGATTTTTCCTACCAAGAAATTTTAATCCTACAACATTCCGACCCAAAAATCAAACCCACTTGCAATCAACGTTGACAATCACACTCGAACATAAGTGAAAACCTATGTTCAGGGATCAACGGAGTCGCATGGAATACATCTTTGTGCCGCCACGCCCTTCTGAAAAGAATCCTGCTTATCCGAGAAAAAAAAAGAAAAAACGACGAACAAAATTAGATAATAGAAAAAAGCACCCATGTCTACGAATTCTTTAAGGCTGGACTCACATGTCCGTATCCGGAATCAACATCATCCTTGAGTTAGCTCCGGTCGGACGGAGACCGACCCGGAGACTTCATTTTTTTTTACGTACGCAAACCTCTGCGGATTCCACCCCCCGGAGACAGTGGAGGTGGTTATGTCGGACTCGAACCGATTAAAACGCACGCCGTCTAGGGTCTTTGGTTGCCGGAGGTGAGATTGCCGGAAGCATATCTCTCGCACTCCGGCAGACCCACGACCATCTTTCGAGATGGCCCCCTTCGGGTTGTGGGGACCATAGCGTCCCCATCTAGCCCCGGGTACGGGAGGCGCACTTTGCGCCGCCACCGCGGCCCGCTTCTGCTAGGGTGACAGGCGGCATCACCGATCACCCCCAGTCAGCGGAGACCTTCACCTTGGAGGCTGAGGTGTGCGTAAATATGGGTATAAGTATGTGGAATGTCGGCCACTTGAGTTGTGGTTAGTGGCCAATCATTGACAGAGTTGCTCACTGTACAAGCACGTTGTTCATTTTAACTTCTTGACCTAACGAGTATTTACAACTGGGACCGACTTTTAACAAGCTCTCCGAAACACTGTAGTGTTTAAATAAAAAAACCACTAAGTGGTTACCCATTCAAATGACAACCGTACCTAAATAGTTTAACCAACTGGCCTTCGGCTTCGGTTCTTCTAAAGCAAACCACTGTGATGCCATAGTCAGTGCAAATAATCGCTCCCACCCCGTGGTCCACCTCATTAGTTCACCTGGGTGGACCACGAGCATTATTCTTTACCGTCGGTTCACCCGGGTGGACTAGGTGGACTACAGGCAAATTTATTTACCCTTGGTCCGCCTTGTTATTATGATTTCCTTCATTTTGATACTCTTTTTTTTTTCCGTCCGGAAATCCCCTCGGATACCCCCCTGCCGGAGCCGGAAGGGGAGGTTATGTCGGACTCGAACCGACTAAAACCGCACGCCGACTGTGGGTCGTGGTGCTAGGCCGGAGGTGAGGTTGTCATCGACATATCCCTCGCACTCATTTTGATACCCTCTAGTCGATAATCTTGAGCTTTTTTTGTCAACACATTATTTTTAGCTTAAAAAATCTACTGCATAGTTTTTGTTGACATACGTGACATTGAATTTTAGACTTTATTTATATAGTTCTAAAGTCCAAAAGGAAATGAAAACGGTTTCATTACACTTTTTCAATTCCTCTACAAAACCTCATTTAATTTTGAACTTTAACCGTATCGCCTTAAAGTCTATTATTTAATGCCGATTTTTGCAGTGGTAGTGGCTTTACTATGGTTTGGCTGAACCCTCTAAATTTCATACAAAATGACACAAGGCCGACACACATGGCCTAACTGATGAAAATGATTTTTTAGGAATGTGTGAGGCAAAGTGCCGGAATATAAGAATAATGAATTCAGTATGCCGGATATGTGAGACCAGCTTAAGGCCCTTACCCTTTCGTACGGCCATTTTGTGGTCCCCACAATAGGGCTGAGCGGTACTATTTCTCTTGCCTTTTCACAAAACTTATGAGGGTAGGTTAAGCTCAGGTGCTTTATAATTCAAAGATCACTGTGACGTCAAATTGGAGTATATTTACTCTGTCCTTCTATAATACTAAGGAAATACATAAGTACACAATCCATCTGAAGAATGATTTCAACTTCACTTTTCTTATGAAAGTACACGTCAATTTAATTTTATCTCGCCTGATGGTAAGCTTAAGGCAAAGTCTCGGAAAGAGGGGTACCATCGTAAAAATGTACCGTGTTAACAATGGTGGCACTCAGCTTGACGGCCTCATCAGGTGCCTTTTCACGCCCCGCTTAAAGGACCCGGGACTGTAGGAAGAAGGAAACACGTGAGCTGGCAGGGAGTTCCAGGTCTTAATGGTCCGCACCACCACCGAACATATTTAAAAATACAGATTTATGAAGATTTCAAACCGACTTGTCCTGTTCTAAAAAAAGTAAAAAAATACATCTACCATGCATCAAGTATACATCTCGCTACATACAGTCTTCCAACCATCCCTCCGTGTCTATATACATCAATTGGTAATTCTATTTTAAACTGATCGATTTTCTGCAGTATTTTGCAGTCAATAAAGTTACTGCAGTCGGAATATCGGTGTACCTGCCTCGAAGCGCTGCGTCTCGCGCACGTCATTTCAAAAGTTGAAATACTTGAAATAAACATTTGAGTATTCAATACTGGGTATCGGTATTTTACTTCTTACTACCTCCATTTATTTTCGCGTCGACCTGACTCGTAAAATAAACATTAAGTTTGATTGACATGTCATGATGTTTCGGTATGATATGATTTCCAATCGTGATATGATACCAAAGCAGGCTATAGTAGACTGCGCGAAGAGCGAAGGCGAATCGGGCGTCGTAGGTATCAGAACGACCTCCGTCCTCCATGAGCGCGGACCTGGGGGCCATCGGTGGAGCCACCATAGATAGATAAATCTTTATTGGAGCCACCGGTCACCCTAGCAGAGCACCCGAACCCTAGTGGCGGTGGCGCACCGTTGTCCTCCCCTACTGAGGAGGGCCAGACCGTAAGGAATGGCCCTGGGTCAGCCGGGGTCAGACAACCTCACCTCTGGCCTAGCCCCACGACCCTCAATTGGTGTGTGATTTTAGTCGGTTCGAGTCCGATATAACCTCCCTCCCCTTTCGGCTCAGGGGGAGGGGGGGGAGGGGGATCCGTGGGGATTGACGCACAAAAGAAAAAAAAGCTCGACACACATATAACAGACGACCATCAGACAACCTTTGGCTACAGTCATGGTCTGATGATAGTCATATCGAAGAAGATCTACAAAACGGCTGACATAACCTAACCTATTAAAAGGCTCAAAGAAAAAAAGACATAACTACATAAATAATAGTGGGCATTCATTAAAACAAAGGCATATTTCACTGTCGAAAACCTTTACCGAAGTTAGTTCGTGATAAAATACCACGTCGGTCTTATACGCTTTTCTCTCAATTCAAGGCCATTCGCCACGGTTAAGGCCCTCTATTCCTGCAAAAGTAGGCATTTATAGCGATCCCGGCCGCTCGTAAAATATTACGCGCGAACGCAGTGACGGTGAACTCGGCGATGACGCCGCCAGCGTCACAGTATAGAAATATGCAGTAGGAAAACTTGATTTGACTTAGAAAATTAAATGCAGTTTTTTTAACTTTATTTAGTTATATGATTATATATATATGTACATATATATATATATATATATATATATATATATATATATATAAATACGAAATTAAAAAAACTTTATGAGTTTGAGAACTGTATGTTCTATGTGTTTAGTTGCTTGGGCGAAAAAAACTTACATTATAATAATAATAATGCTTGTAATTTTACAAACATTTGTTTGAATTGATGCTAACGGTTACTTTATATAATCGCACCGTTCGTCGTCGACAGGGCAGAGTTAACGAGATTAACAACTTTTTTCGTGCGGGAATCCCCTCGGATACCCCCTGCCGGAGCCGGAAGGGGAGGTTATGTCGGACTCGAACCGACTTTTTAGTCGGTTCGAGTCCGACTGTGGGCACGCCGACTGTGGGTCGTGGTGCTAGTTTTTATGAAGTATTTATATAAATTTACACTGTACCTTCTTTTTTTCGTGCGGAAATCCCCTCGAATACCTCCCCTGCCGGAGCCGGAAGGGGAGGTTATGTCGGACTCGAACCGACTTTTTAGTCGGTTCCAGTCCGACTGTGGGCACGCCGACTGTGGGTCGTGGTGCTAGTTTTTATGAAGTATTTATATAAATTTACACTGTACCTTCTTTTTTTCGTGCGGAAATCCCCTCGAATACCTCCCCTGCCGGAGCCGGAAGGGGAGGTTATGTCGGACTCGAACCGACTTTTTAGTCGGTTCGAGTCCGACTGTGGGCACGCCGACTGTGGGTTGTGGTGCTAGTTTTTATGAAGTATTTATATAAATTTACACTGTACCTTCTTTTTTTCGTGCGGAAATCCCCTCGAATACCTCCCCTGCCGGAGCCGGAAGGGGAGGTTATGTCGGACTCGAACCGACTTTTTAGTCGGTTCGAGTCCGACTGTGGGCACGCCGACTGTGGGTCGTGGTGCTAGGCCTGAGGTGAGGTTGTCATCGAAATATCCCTCGCACCCCGGCTGACCCAAGGCCAGTAATTCTCCTGGGTCTGCTGGGGTGCGAGAGATATGCTTTCGGCAATCTCACCTCCGGCAACCAAGGACCCAAGACGGCGTGCGTTTTAGTCGGTTTGAGTCCGACATAACCGCCTCCACCGGCTCCGTGGGGGTGGTATCCACGAGGATTTTGCGCACGATAAAAAAAGGCCAATAATTAAACTAACCTACCTAAATATTAAAATTATTCTATCCTAAACTAAAACTAAATTTAAATTTATTTACAAACACACAAATTATATACAATGTACGAATATTGTAGGTACTAGGTACCCCTGTACTGATATAGATAAAATATGAATTATAGAAAATCGTAAGTAGCATCTTCAGTAGTAATACTGATATTCTTATACTATGGCGCTATGAGCGTAATATTTAGGTATGATAATTTTTTAAATTACCAATCGGAGTTAGAAATTTAGTTTATGGCTTTGCACGACTTCTTTAGCTTGCGTTGTTTATTGCCCATATTGAATGACTTGCAACAATTTATTATAAATACGTAAAACCGATTGATTGGTGCACGAAACTGTCGCGCAAAAACTGACACAGGTCCTACTTCGGTAAGCGCCAGCGCGCGACTGGCGCAACTTTTCGGGCCTCAGCGGCGCGAGCACTCGCGAATTTAGTAGGTATTTAAATATAACTTTAAAAATTTTTTCATAATATAGTCAAAATCTGCGAAAATGTCTAGACATATGTAGTGGCTTTAGTTTAGTACAAAAATTTTATAGAAAGCATAAGTAATTTAGTCATAATATTCAAAAAAAAATAACGAAAAGGGGTAACTTTGGGATTTTTTTCTATCGAGTGAAGTTCATCAGATCTGGTAACTGAATGCGAATTTGACTAGACTGGATCCTTAACTAATATATATCTTTTTTTCGAAATTTAAAACGCTTTTTCCTATGATTCAAATGCTTTTAAAAAACTCAAAATGCGGCCTACCTGGCCTTAAGTTTCCACTTGATTGGCATTTGATTGTGCGGGGTTGGGGTTTGAAGTGATTTATTGCAATTAAAAATGTATTTCAGCTTTTTATAGGATGTTTTCTGATGTTTGATCAAGATGGACTGTTCTTTAATTGAGATAGAAATTTTGATTTACGGTTGAAGTCTTCATATTATCCATTTAGGTGAACTCACAGGCTGCCATTTTAAGACCAATAAGAAATAAAATGGTGATCAGTAGGTACTTTTATGTCTCTAGCAGTGGTGAGGTACCCTATAACACGATTCCTGCCTGTTTGCTCTGTGAAGGGAAGCCGTAGTAGAGATGTTTACATTCACAGGCTTGCCTTTTGAAATTTGCATCCTTAGCCACTGGTCGCCACAAACATAATAACAATTTTTAGACATTTTAAACTACTCCATTTTGAGAAAAGCTTAGAATGACGCGGTAGCTAAACAAAATCCAGTTAGAGGAAATGGACTCTAAACACTTACTTAGGTCGTACGCTGCGTTGAGCACACTATTGCGGGGAAAAAACGTATGACAAGATTGACAAGTGACAGTGTGACACGTCTTTTCCAAAAGATTTTTAAAATTTTAATTTAAGTAGCCTAGTGGTATGGGTAATGGACTGCTGAGACGAGGTCTCGGGTTCGATCCCAGGTTTACCATGGCACACACCAATGACTTTTCAATGCTTTTCGAAGTTATGTGTGTATTTATCGCAGGTTTATAAGTGCCCGGTTAATGGCAATAGGCTCGCCACCTATTACATTGGGACCTAAACATAAACTGGCGAAATGTGGGTGCTAGCACCTCTGCCTACCCCTTCGGGGAATACAGGCGTGAGTTTATGTTATGTTATGTTTATCTCGTAGTGGCTTCGCTGTTATTAACAGAATTTTAGACTTGTTGATAGCTATGTTATCATGTGTCTCTTGGTTTACTTTCATTTTAGAAAACATATGGAATTTCGTGTTAAATAAAAAATTACATACACTATAAAATGAGCGTTTCCATTTTCAACCCACGAATAGGTACATTTTACGACTTCAACCGTGACATTTTTCCGTTTTCTACCCATGATAACAAATTTAATATTTTTCCGTATTCTTCCCAAACATTTTCCGGTTTCAACTCACTGTATTTTCTAATGTTTTTTTAATGAATATTAGAACCGAAGTTTCTAATATTCATTAACCCCTTCAACTAAGCTAAATTGCTTGTGCTAGGAGTGGGTTCTGTGGGTGTGGGTTCACGTCGATAGTGTAATGGCCAGGATTCGAACCTGGGACCTCTCGATCGTAAGCCCGCCTCCTAAACCACTAAGCTACCGACGCTTAAAGTTGTGATATTAATCACAAACTCATATTCAAATGCCTCTTTACTGTCCTGGATTTTGATCGCCAACTTCATTCCTATTGTCTGTTAACCGAACTATTCAATTCAGAATTACTAATCAATAAGCAGTCTATAAATTATATAATTCCCTTCCCCAAAACGTTCAAGTTTCGCCACTGGTTAGATTAATTAATACTCTCAGATCATTGGTAAATGGGTGACCTAAATACGCTATGGTGTAGTTAATTTTCGAAAGTAGCTGCCCGTGACGGTTTCCTGAGGGAGAAAATAACAAAAAAGAATATTCTTAAAGAAAGAAAGAAAGAAAAGAAAGAAAATACATTTATTTCTCGCAGCTGCAGCACATACACAGAAATGATACCAAGTAGATCGTTAAATAAATAAATAATTCCAACAACTAATCATATTTTTTCTATAACGGCAACATTGCCCACCATTGTTGATCTCCTTCAGCCCATAGATTATGTCATGACTATAATTTTATACATTTTATTTATTCTGTAACCTTATTGTACCACCCTACAATTGGCTTTATTTAGGTTGCGACCTAAATAAAGTAGACCTTTAAGTTTCAAAGTTAAAAACCTTTGGCCCTGGGTCAGCCGGGGTGCGAGGGATATGTCGATGACAACCTCTTCTCCGGCCTAGCACCACGACCCACAGTCGGCGTGCGGTTTTAGTCGGTTCGAGCCCGACATAACCTTCCCTTCCGGCTCCGGCAGGGGGGGGGGGGGTATCCGAGGGGATTTCCGCACGAAAAAAAAAAAACAAAAAAAAAGGTAAGAAAAAGGTTCAAATTTCATAAAATCCTAATCATGAGAACTTCAATTTGCAAAATATATACATGACAAATTATGCAACTTGCAAAATAATCAAATTTCGAAACATTCAGCAATGTATTCAGCAAAGCTCAGAATTTCTAGGGAGACTGTATACATGAATGTAGATTATAGTTCAAGAAACAAGCGGTTCAGTGACTCTTTCCTTTGCCGCAGTTAAAGTTCAAAATTAAATGACTTTTTGCAGAGCAATTGTAAAAGGTGTAATGAAACTATATTCATTTCGTTTTGGTGTGTAGAAATGAAGTTTAAATTTAATGTAATTGTTTGTAGTGATTGCGGCATTAGCTGTAGTAGGATCAAGGGCCTGGAACTTCTTGCCAGCTAGCATGTTTCCTTCTTCCTAATAGTCCCGGGTACTTTAAACAAGGCGTGAAAAAGCATCTGATGAGGCCGTCAAGCTGAGGTCCGCCATTGTTAATATGGTAGTACGTGTTTGTGATGGTGACGCTCTTTCCTGAGACTTTGCCTAAAGCTTTCAATAAGGCGAGGTGAAGTCAAATTGAGTGTTTTAAATTTAAAAAATAGAAAGAAATCAACGTTTTCTGAGCCTTTTCCTAAGTCAGTTAGTGTCGGTTTTCCAATTTAATTAAGATGGGACTGAACATCGATCATGATGATGATGATTTATAGAAAAAAAATGAACTGAAGTTTTCTGTACCCCATAGAGCACATTAATTCATGTTTTATGGAACAGTCCATTTAAAAATCCCTTAGAATTTAAACATCTTTCATAATCTTTTAAAGAAAACGTTCTAAATTATATAGAGTTAATATAAATTGAAAATTAATGGTGTTTAACGAGTCCTCTTTATTCAGTTCGAGTCGATTATATTAAGAAAACGGTCCGAGTGACAAAATGGCTACATTTTTCCTTGTTCAAAGAATTAGCTTTCGCTGATGTGACAAAGCTAGCCTCTGGGAACGTTAGCAGTCGGTGGCAATATGGTTTCTTTTGAGTTTATTTTACCCACGACGGAACGGAGACGGTATATGCGTTTGGGGTGAGAGGATGTTTGTGTGTTTGTTTGTTTGTGCAAATCCATGTCTCCGAAACTACCAATCCAATTTTGATGCAGTTTTCAGTTATGGGTTAGGCTTTAATTGGAGCATGTTCTTAGATAGGTGTTACTATAGATAGGCGATACAGCAAGCATTTTTAATGCAAATCAATGTTGCCAATTTTCTCCAAAAATACTAGTCCAATTTTCATGCAGTTTTTAATTATTGGTTTGGGTTTGATTGGTGTATGTTCTTAAATATAAGTTACGTTGACAAATTGATGTTAGTAAACATTTTTTGAATTATTTTTAAAACGTTGTGGGTTTTTTAAAAAAAAAATTTGATTTTTATTATAAATTGTGTTTTGTGTTCACTTTTAGTGTCTACATAAATGAAGGTTCATTCGAGAGATTATTCACTCGCGTAAAGGCTTAATTTTGTTTCATTCTCTGTTCACACAACTTTGATGCAATCGGTGCTTGCCCATATTCCACCTATTTAGTTCACCTGGTTGTACCACAGGTAAAAGAACATTCATTGTTAAAAAAACCAACGTGAGATTACATCCGTAGACTGTATTAGACAAAATAGCCGTATTCGGAATTCCGATTCAAACCTCTCATTTCTCTTTCATTCGGATTGAGAGTGAAAGAACAGTGGCGTGCTCTGAAGAGTGGGAAGGGGAAGGAAAGGAGATACCATTGCTGTAAACGCACATGCCTGCGTCTTCTTGGCATTGAAATCGACCAGGTTCTCAGTGAGAGATGTGGTTCAGGATCCGGTCCAGCTCAGTGACAAGAAGCTGCCTTGTGATGAATGTTACATGACATCCGTAGTCTATACAAGACAAAATGTACCTACTCTATTGTTCTCTTCACCACCTATTAGGTTGACTGGTAGAGAATGCCTACGGCATTAAGTCCGCCTTTGTACATTTGTCCATGAAGTTCAAATAAATAAAAAAAAAAGCCGTAATCCGAATTTCGATTCAGTCTGTTCATTTCTCGTTCATTCGGATTGAGAGTGAATGATACCAGATGTGAAAATTACCAGTAAAACTACTCAGACCAGTGTAAACAGCGGAAATTGAGCATACGCCCCTGCGAGGCCGTTTAATGTTGCCGATAAAAATTTAATTATTCTTAAGTAAACAATTTAATATAATCCCCTTTTCTCAAGTGAAATATTTGAGCTTAAATTTTAAGTTTATGTAAACTGAGCTTAATTTTAACTTTAATAAATCATTCTTACTAAGCTTAAGAGTTATTCCAAGTTATTAATGCGTAAATTATATCTCGTCAAAAACTTTATCATGCAGTAAAAGTTTGGTGAGCCTTTTACGAGACTAGCTTTTGCTCGCGGCTTCGCCCGCGTAGATGTACGAAGATTCATGCTTCTTAACTTTGAAAATGACGAACTTTCCATACAAAAGAATATCACCTATTTTACCCTCTTAGTAGTAAAATTTTGAAAAACGCTGATACACGTGTTCATTTATTTCTTAAAAGACACAGTTTTATGACATTTAGTGCATCTAGCTCTGAAAATGACGGACTTTCATACAAACTTCCATCCCTTATTTTACCCCTTTGGTAGCAGAATTTAAAAAAATCCTTTCTTGGTGGATGTCTACGTCATGACATCTACCTGCATGCCAAATTTCAGCCAGATCCGTCCAGTGGTTTGGGCTGTGCGTTGATAGACCACTATGTCACTCACCTTTGAGTTATCTTATATATTTAGAGATTGGACATTATAGTAAAAATAGTAAAAAAATGATTTAAATCAATATAACAATTTCATTTGCTATCAATACCTTTATTTGAAGACCATTTTGAGACTTTGTAGTCAAAACAAGGTTACGCAACACGCGCAACAACGCACGTTACAACGCTTTACGGTTCCAGGGGCGAGTCAGGGACACCGTTGTCCCCCCGCCGAGGAGGGCCAGGCTGTAAGGGATGGCCCTGGGTCAGCCGGAGTGCGAGGTATATGTCACCTCCGGCCTATGTGACAACCTCACCTCCGGCCTAGCACCACGACCCACAGTCGGCGTGTGGTTTTAGTCGGTTCGAGTCCGACACAACCTCCCTTCCCGGCTCCGGTAGGGGAGGTATCCGAGGGGATTCCCGTACGAAAAAAAAGGGATGCGCTTTACCAGTCTAACTGCGGATTTGGCTGAACTTCGATATTTGTTGTGAAGCGAGTGCCATCTGGATAAGATGACGCTGACTATAGCTATAGTAGAATTTGGAATACTCAAGGCGTGACCCAATGGCTCAGTGGTCAAAGCATTCCCCCTGTATACTTTCGCATTCACCCAGATCTTGCTGAAATTTGGTACAGAGATAGATTATTGTCTGGAATAACATAACATAAACTCACGCCTGTATTCCCCGAAGGGGTAGGCGGAGGTGCTAGCACCCACATTTCGCCAGTTTATGTTTTTAGGTCCCAATGTAATAGGTGGCGAGCCTATCGCCATTAACCGAGCACTTATAAACCTGCGATAAATACACACATAATTTCGAAAAGCATCGCGAGGTCATTGGTGTGCCATGGTAAACCTGGGGTCGAACCCGAGACCTCGTCTCAGCAGTTCATTACCTAGGCTACCGCAGATATAATAACTGGAATAACACATAGGCTTTTTATCACTGGGAATAGGTTCCCATAGGTTGTGGGGATGGGACAATATTCCCACTCAAGTGGAGCGAACGGTGACAGTGAATTTTTCATAATTTTGTTAAAGAACTTTCCTTAGTTTTTAAAGAACTTCAACTTGTTTGTAATTGTTTTAGTAACTTTGTCTTTTATTTTTAAATGTATTCTTGCAGCAATTTGCATTTCTTTCATAGTTTCAGATAGTTTCTTAAGCGATGTTCAGTATTTTAACTTGGTTCAGAGTTCTAGGTTTACAATATTCTGTTTGCATTTATTTAAAACTACCTAGCTTTTGCCCGCGGCTCTGCCAGCATGGATGTCGATTCCTGGCAATTATTCGATTTTTTCTCGCCGTAAAAACCGTCCTTGAACTTCAACGAACATTTCAAAACCCCCGTCACAAAAAACACCTCCAAAAAGTTGAAAATAAATGAATAAATTTTAATTCAACGGTTGCCATGTCGGGGGACCTTACGATATAAAGGAGTACTTAACCAGTTAAGGTCCCCCGACATGGCAACCGTTGAATTACAATTTATTCATTTATTTTCAACTTTTTGGAGGTGTTTTTTGTGACGGGGGTTTTTTAAATTTTTAATTTAATTTTTATTTCATACTTTTTAATTTGATCTACTAGTCAAGCTCTTTCATTTGATACCCATATTGAGGGAATTATAAAGAAATACGTATTCCAACATGTTGTGGCGGCGGCCATCTTGGACCGATTTTTTTCAAACATGGCTAAGAACACTCCCGACTAATATACCTTTCAAACAAAAAAAACTAAATCCAAATCGGTTCATCCGTTTGGGCGCTACGATGCCACAGACAGACATACACACACAGACACGTCAAACTTATAACACCCCGTCGTTTTTGCGTCGGGGGTTAAAAAGAATTGGCCAAATTGGTCCAGGCGTTGTTGAGTTATGCGCTTACCAACACATTTAGCGATTCATTTTTATATAATAGATATCCATACTAATATTATAAATGCGAAAGTAACTCTGTCTGTCTGTCTGTCTATTTTGATGAAATTTGGTATAGGGGTAGATTAGACCTTGAGAAAGGACATAGGCTATGTTTGGTCGCGATAGCCGACAGGCACACGGGCGGAGCCGCGGGCAAAAGCTAGTTTTAAATAACGGAAATTTTGAACAAAGTAACCATAGCAGCTCCATCTTGCCCTGAACTTACAATACATACATGAATACGCATATGATCACCCCTGTAAGTCCCCAAAGAGGTTACAATTATTGTCACCCACATTCCGCCAGTTCTTACGACAGCCTCTGTAGCGTGGCGGTAGTGCACGCGACTGCCACGCAGGAGGCGCGGGTTCGATCCCCGTTCAGTGCAAATATTGTATGCATGCATGAATACGGCTATTTGCATTGGTCTGGGTGTTTCTATGTATATGTATGTATTTATCAAAAAAGTATCTAAGTATGTTTATCCGCATTCTAGATTCCATAACACAAGCTTTATAAGCAATTCAATCAAACAAACAAGAAAAGCTTAACTTCTTTAGCTTTATAATAATAGTATTGAAGTGACGATTTATCGTCAATAATAGCCAAAGTAGTCCATGAAGCATAGTGACTAACTTTTAGATTGTCTATAAAGTAAAATGTCTATAAAGTGGTAATTTTACGTTTAGGTCATTTTATAACGTAGTCATTTCAAGTTTTAGTCTTTCTAGTAAGCTAGGCTATTTACCCTAACGATATTCTGAAAATAAGTCGTTTAGATACTTAGGCATTTTGCTTCATAGGTGAATTAAAAATTAGTCACTCTTTCTTGGTGGCAATTTACTTTTTAGGTAATATGATCAGGAAAGGTTAAGTTTACCATGGGCTTTAGTATTATGTTATCTGTGACCATGGGTCTATATAGCGTTGTGTAGAATGTTGTGGAAAATTTATTATTATTTACTAGCTTTCGCCCACGGCTCTACCCGCGTGGATGTCGGTTATCGCAACCAAACATAGCCTATGTCCTTTCTCATGGTCTTATCTACCCCCATGCCAAATTTCATCAAAATCGGTTCAGTGGCTTACGCGTGAAAGCGTAACATACAGACAGACAGACAGACAGACAGACGAAGTTACTTTTGCATTTATAATATTACTAGCTTTTGCCCGCGGCTCTGCCCGCGTGGATGTCGGTTATCGCGACCAAACATAGCCTATGTCCTTTCTCATGGTCTAATCTACCCCTGTACCAAATTTCATACAAATCGGTTCAGTGGTTGAGGCGTGAAAGCGTAATATACAGACAGACAGAGAGACAGACAGAGTTACTTTTGCATTTATAATATTAAGTATGGATTATTTACAATAATCACATTATTATAAATAAGTATTTTCTAACCGGTACACTTGTTAATAACTTTTGGGGCTTAATAAGTCAATAGATAGGGGAGCAGAGCAACACTTTGGATACAACCGGAACTAACGATAGAATGATGACGATTGTTTTAAAAACATAACCCTCCTTCCTTTGGCAGTCGGGTAAAAAGCCGGTCAAGTGCGAAGCGACGTCGCACACTTAGAGTTCCATACCAAACTGGTTTGAGGGATGAACTTATTTCATAAACAGCTGTATCTTATGATGGTATTGACTTAGAAGTTTGATTTTTGACAACTACATGGCATTGCAGATCTAGGTATTCAGTATGAATTTCATATAGATACCATTCTCTATTCAATCCTTAAGGTCTTGATAGACAGACGGACAAAAAAGTGATTCTATAAGAGTTCCCTAAAATAAAATTAACCTTAAATAAAAAATATTGGTAAGAAGGCTCCCAAATCAGCAGCAGATCACGAACTTCAAACAAATTCAAAGTCATCCTGTATTTGAAACAATTTAAGTCACGAAGCTTACAAGATGTAATTTTATATGAACACCCTATGCATATGGAATGAGTTACACAAATAACTTGAAAGCTATGTAAATGTATCTTATGTTATATTTGTAATTTTAATTTCTAATGGCAAAGGAACAGGCATATTTCAATTTAGACATTGAGGAAGCTAAAGGCTTTATCAAGGAGATTAGATAGAGGCTCACCGAGGCGACCGGTTACTCTCGTTCCGGATCGTTCCTGGCGCAAAGGCTGGCCATCGCCATCCAGCATGGCAATGCAGCAAGCGTGATGGGCACTTTTGCACTGGGAGCGATCAGAGGCAGTTGTTTGATTAGCACAGGTTAATTGTGCCCTGTGTTATTTTATGGACCATAATTATTATGAGTCATTCATCAACTCGCGGGCAATAAACTTGCGGGAAACCGCGAATTGGCAACTTTCAATTTTTGATTATTTTCTTGTCGTCAACTCGCGCGATTGTCAAAATTGACGTATTTGTGTACAGTCAGTTACGAAAACTTTGTAATAAATTTAATATAGTTTGGTAAGTATACCTATTTAAAATGTAGGTACTTTATAAGATACTTTAGGCTATGTTATAGAATATAGTATAATAGAAGAGGTTTGTAAGTGGTATCAAGGAATGAAAAAAGAAAAGCGAGTGACTGTCGTGGTATGGACATACTACGAAAAAGGATCAAAGTAATATCACAGAATAGGTAGTATAGTACTAGCGTACAGAATGGAAAAATCATACCCCCGCGCAGATTTCATTTCCTCACCCCGCACGTTCGAATCAGAAAAATCCATCTTTAATTATTATGTAATCGAGTATAATAATTAATAGATCACTTACAAAGTTTTGCAGAGTAGGTACCATTTTTTGATCGATTTGCACATTTTCAAATGTTAGTTCAATATAATAACATTACAGTCAATGTTCGATCTTGAAAAGTGTGTAACGAGAATACCATTGTAGACATTTGGGAGATTAGATCGGGATTAGATTTTGAACAGATTTTTGTTACGTGAATTACCTTTCAACTAATAACAATAAAAATCATCTCAAAATCGACTAAGTCACTTTACTTAGCAAACAAATAGTATATCCGACCGACAGATTGACAAAATTTCCAAAAAAGCAATTTTTTATAGTATCTTGTATCCGTAGTGATTTATAGGTATTACAAATCCGAAAGTAACTCTGTCCATCCGTCTGTCGGCTTTACACTTCCAGTTAAAAAGTTATTAGGTTATAAACGACACTCAAATTTTATTTATTTGCATAGGTATTACAACTAAGCGGTCGGTCGGCGAGAGATGTCGTGCGGTGTTCCGCAGGGATCGGTCCTGGGACCGCTACTGTGGAGCATCGGTTACGCCTGAGTGCTTCACGGTGAGCTCGCGGACGGTGCCACCATCACGTGTTAAGCGGACGACCGCACGCCGTCCTGAAGGCCACGACCGCGGTTGCCCAAGTCGTGGAGCGGATCCGGCGGCTGGGTCTTGAGGTGGCTCTGCATAAAACCGAGGTCATGTTCTTTCATGGGCTTCGGAGCATGCCACTGGGCGATTCCAGCCTCATAGTGGGAGACATATCCATCGGCTCGTGCTCGACGGCCGGTGGAACTTCGGGGAGCATTTCCGACGACTGGCCCCCAAATTGAAGAACACAGCTGCCGCTTTGGGGTGGCTGCTGCCCAACATGAGGGGGTCGGATGATTCCCACATGTTGGGCAGGGGGTCTCTATGCGGGAGTCGTGCGGTCCATGGCCCTATATGGGTGCCCGATATGGGCGGAGGCCCTGACACTCTACAATGCGCATCTGCTGGGTGGGCCGCAGCGTGCAATGGCCAGCAGGGCCATTAGGGGGTACCGCACGATATCCTTGGAGGCGGCGAGTCTCCTTGCCGGATCCCTACCGTGGAACCTGGATGCGAGAGCCCTTTCGATGTTATATCGGTATCGAAAGGAGGCGCAGGAGCAGGGACGGGGACCCGAGCCTGAAGAAACCCAGTCCGTGAGGTCCCAGCTCCACCGGCATATGGTAGCTGAGTGGGAGCTACGACTTGGGCGACCAAGCGCAGGGCATGCCGTAATATCGACGATAAGACCCATCATAGATGACTGGCTAGAGAGGTCACACGGCAGCTTCTCGTACCGGCTGAAGCAGGTGATTAACGGAGTTACCTGTGTCGGATCCGGAAGGAGCCAACGTTCGAGTGCCATCACAGTGTTGCGAGCGAGGACACAGAGCTGCACACGCTGACCAAGTGCCCTGCACACTTGGCCGGGAAGCCCGCGAAGAGCGAAGGCGAACCGGACGTCGGAGGTCGCATAGCGATTTCCGTCCTCCATGAGTGCTGGCCTGGGGGTGACCGGTGGAGCCGCCTGTCACCCTAGCAGAAGTAGGCCGCGGCAGCGGCGCAAAGTGCGCCTCCCCGTACCCGGGGCTAGATAAGGACACTAAGGTCCCCACAACCCGAAGGGGGCCATCTCGAATGAGATGGTCTTGGGTCTACCGGGGTGCGAGAGATATGCTTTCGGCAATCTCACCTCCGGCAACCAAGGACCCAAGACGGCGAGCGTTTTGGTCGGTTCGAGTCCGACATAACCGCCTCCCCGGCACCGTGGCAATTTTTCGCACGATAAAAAAAAGGCCTTGCGCTTGTCTGCCACTGTGATATAAAAAATTAAACTTATCTCCATAATACATAAAAACACACAAAAACTTCCACATTTTTACTAGACGAAATCTTAAATGATTAAAAATTTAACTGCACTATTACTTTTTACCCCTAGTTTTATCCTATTTTGGTCTTATCAATATTTAAACTTATTTTTCGTTAGCTTAAAATGTACTTTGTCTTATCCTACAATAAAATTTAATCACCACAAGAAAAAGACGATATTCCTACGACGTTTCATTCATATGACATCGTTGTCATAACCATAACTAATAGCATGTTTAATGCATCATTGCCCGTCTCCCCCTCACCTCATTTTGCACGTCTATATCGAAATCTAAGATAAATTAATATAAAAAAGTAAACAGTTACTTTAACCAATGCGGGTGTATAAATGGTTTTGTATTAAATTTTTTGTTTCGATCCATTTTTCTGACTGTACTTTAATATTCACGCGAGTTGACGACAGCAAAATAAAATAAAATTCAAAAATGCCAACCCGCGGTTTCCCGCAAGTTTATTGCCCGCGAGTTGATGAATAACCCATTATTATTGATTAAATTCTTTTTCAACTTTGTAAAAAAACAGAAATAAAAATCACTTGTTTTCACTGAATTGCTTAGTTGCGATTTTTCAAAAGCATTTGATAGCCTGATGGTGAGGTGAAGGCAGTCTCAGGAAAGAGGATCAAAATGACAGATACCAACAATGACAGCCTCTGTGGCGTGGCGGTAGTGCACGCGACTGCCACGCAAGAGGCGCGGGTTTGATTCCCGCTCAGTGCAAATATTTGTATGCATGAATATGACTATTTGCATTGGTCTGGGTGTTTCTATGTATAATATGTATGTATTTACAAAAAAAAGTATATAAGTATGTTTATCCGTATTCTAGATTCCATAACACAAGCTATAAAAAGCTTACCATGGATCTAGAGAGCGTTGTGTAGAATGTTGTGGAATATGTAACAATAGTGACCCTCAATTTAACAGTCCCATCAGGTATATTTTCACGCCTCCTTAACGGACAAGGGACTGTAGGAAGAAGGCAACACGTGTGCTGGAAAAGAATTTCAAGAATATCAGGAGTGGCAAAGTAAAGAATCGCCGCACCTCTTAGATCTGATGGAATTGTTGGCTACTGTATGCAGGTGGCTTCTAAATCCTACATGTGTTGTCCTGAATAGGAAAGGAAGAAGAACCCAATCCAATTTGAGGAAGGATCCGAAAGAATCTAGGTTAACCTTGTCAGAATTTACGCCCAATCCCAGCAACTTCCAAAGTTTACACTTTGGAAACCAGTCAGCTCATATCACCCATTATTTGTTCATGCTTGATTGGGTGATGCCTTCTACAAATTACGCAATTATGTAGTCGTTTCTTGAGTGCCCGATTGCCACCAATGATCTAAAGTAAAGCCAACGAAGCTAGAGAAAAAAGGTAAACAAAGTTTCAGCGGTTCCAAACTTAATTATTCAAACGCATTCCAGACAGGAATGAAATTGCTCATAAGATGGCAGATCTGAACGTTTAGAACCGCTTAGCTGACAGCTTTCCTGTACTGTCGTTGCGTGTTTGCAACGACAGCTGTCGCTCGGCCATTCGCTATTTATCGCAACGTGACTCAGTAATGGCTGCTTTGTTTTTCTCTCGTCTCGGTGGCTTTACTTTATTACTCTTAACGAAGTCACGACAGAGTTAAGCGAGCTCCACCGTGGAATGTCATCTGGTGACCTTGATCTATTAATAGATTTATTAGGTTAGGTTAGTTTTTGATTGGTTTGTCGCCTTTTCTGAGAGTGACTGTAGTCGTCCAAACCCTGTGAGGAAAACATGCTTCAGAGTCTTATCTATTATTTAGTGGGTAACACCGTCTATCATGTGAGATTGGATGCTGATAGGGCCTTCTACGTGTTTGTTAGTAGCATATAGGGTAAGTAAGGGTACTTCCTAACCAGGATTCTTTAATTTGAGGAAGGCTCCAACAGGATCTAGGTCAACCTTATCAAAATTTGCGCTCAATCTCTTAGAATAATAGCGTCATGCTCCCTAATCGTCGTTTCCATCGATCGCGGACAAATTACTCCGAAAATGGTCCCCTTCAACTTCGTTATAAAAGCGTGTACTTTGTAAGTATCACTCATTATACGGAGTACTGAAATTTTGATGAAAATTACGAAATATTATTAAATTTTCGAATATTGAAACTTGGTAGCAAGTTGTTTGGTAACGTTTTAAGAATCAGGGTACTATAAGTTATACTGGTAAATGAGAGATGCTTCAGACCGAAAAATGTTTTGGGAAGAATACGGAAAAAAGAATTAAAACTTTCGTGGGTAGAGAACGGAAAGACATCTGGGTTGAAATCTAAAAAAATATATTTGAAGGTAGAGAATCGTTCGTTCAAAACGGAATCTCATATTTCATTGTCATCTTAGTGTTGTTCCCTTTTTTAATGTGCACCTCAGCTGACCCAGGGGCATGCCTTTCGGTCTGGCCCTCTGGTGTAAGGACCGCCTAGTCCCCAACTGTTCCCCGGGTACGGGAAGGCAAGCATAACGTTGCTG
The DNA here is from genome assembly GCA_914829495.1 of Eilema sororculum. NCBI lineage: Eukaryota > Metazoa > Arthropoda > Insecta > Lepidoptera > Erebidae > Eilema > Eilema sororculum. Next base: position 4,903,059 of record OU618561.1, read on the forward strand.
GAGTGACAGGCAGCTCTACCTGTCACCTCCAGGTCCACACTTACGGGGGACGGAGGTCATTCTGCGTAAGCATTGTTCTTGGAAGCGTCTGAGGCTCTCAACTCGGAGCCCAGGGTCTTCTTACTCTGACTTCTGGGAATCACAAAGCTATCTCCTCTTTGATTTGGTTTATTGTAACTTAAATGAGAATGATGATTTATCAACAGGCAAGATTGACTATTAGTCCTCGAAGACTTTCATAGGGGCTCTTTTTTACATGCGGGAATTCTGGAGGGGGAGGTTATGTCAGACTTGAACCGACCGACGCCGTCTATGGGTCATCATGCTTGGCCGAAGGTTAGCTTGTCTTAGACATATCCCGTAAGTTTCGATTTCAGAGATTTCCTTTAATTTAATTTATCATGTTCGTTAGAGAGATTTGATCCTTATGATTGAAGCCATAAAAATACAGGATGCAATTTTTTCGGATTATAGTCAGTTCGATTAAATTACCTTAAATTACCGGGTGGGCCAAGCGACCTTTCAAAAATCTTTGAATGCAGTATTTTTTCCATATAAAAATAAAGACACCCATAGGAAGAGATGGGGGACCCTGTTCTACTCCACCGGGAATCAACACGACCTTTGGCGTAATAAAGACATGATTAAACTTCTAAAGGAGACTGAAATGATTACATACAATCTTGGGCCTAGTTGTAATAAGGTGAAAGTGGTGTCAATTAATAGCTTATATATTATCAACCTTTCACTGAAAATTCTGCGGATTTTGTCAATCTGAGAACAGAGATATATGAGATTATGTAAAAGTGAGGTTATGTTACAATCTTTAACTAACAGCTGATTCCTGAAGTGCAAAATGTGTTCTTTTGCACTAATAGTTATTATATTTACTAGAAAATGTTTGAAAAATCATATGAATGAACGTCAACGACTTCAAGCGATAGGTAGGTAACAGGTAAGGAGATAGGGAAAGGATGTCTAAAATAAAATAAAAAAACATTTAATATAGTGTTTTATTCGCCTTCTATTAAACACATTTTACATTTTAAACCTCAGCCAGGAGGGTAGCTGGTTAGATGAGGTTATAGGTATTTACTTACAGACTGAGGTGCAAGCCATTGCCGAATCACTGACAGAATTGTTTCATCGTGTAAGGGCCGTCGGCCCAGTGTATTGCAGTGACCACCCAACTAGCAAAAATATGTCGTGTAGTAGTCGCGGCAACGCAAATTATTCAGCATTTTGGCTCCTAATAGAAGTCGTATAAACGTAATGAAAACGTTTATACAACGCGATTTGGGCCCATTTTATTCAGCAATTCAGTCACATAGACATCGTATAAAGGTAACGGAGTGACTGTTACAAGCTTAAGTTGCGCTATAACTGTAACTTATATGACTTTTATGTTACGTTTGTTTGTTAAATTAAGCAAGTGCGTCGTGTTGTGTTTTAAAAATTATAAAAAATTATAAGTACAATTTATTTAGCAGACATGTTAATTTGTAGGTTGCACCAAATGTAGGTTCGTAAACTCACGCATAGGTTTGCAAAGTATTGCGAAGGTAAGTTTTCTGATGAAATATACTAGGTTTTATCATAAATATTTAACGCCCCCCTTCAATTCTTAGTAATATGAATATAATAACAAATATTTTTTATATCAACATTCATTTGTACACCATTTTTACTGCTAACAGGTCGTATAATAGCTTCTTATACAGCAAATTAGCAGTATAAGCGCCATGATTATATTTTAGGGTTCCTTAGACCTTCCTAAAAAGTTTTCTAAAAAAGATCTTTTGTTTATTTATTTATTCAATCAACCACTTATTGTACACAAGAAAACTAAGACAAGTGATAATTGAGCAGTACAAGCAATTATACGACACTTGGCACTAGGCTTGTAATAGTCGTATGAATGCAACTTATACAACATTATAGCAGTATAAAAGCAACGATGTAGCTTTTATTCGACTGTGTCACAAGAAAGTTATATAATGTGCTTTTACTCGACGAAATAGTAACATAAGGGTCGTATACTAGCGACTTATACAGCAAATCTTATACGACACTTTAGTCATATAAGTATGCAGAGTAAACGTTTACTCAGCATCATTATGTAACCGAAATGCTGAATAACTAAAATGCTATATAAGATGCTTTTATACGACACGTGCTAAATAATTCACACTTACTCGACTTTTATATCACCGAATAGCTGAATAAACTCAACCTTATAAGACTAATTTGCTTGTTGGGCAGTGGATATCCCACAATTCACACAGCGATCCATAGTTTCAATAATATCCAATCCACAAGCCGGCGGTAAAATTCAAAATAACAATTACAAGTCAAACGTGTGAGCGATCTTCGGTGTCCAAGGTGAAAGCAAGGGTCGTACAAGGTAGGCAGGGTCAGAATCCGTAAAATACAAAGCAGGTGTCTTCAAAAATGACGAATAATTGGGAAAGCACTCAAAACGCATCGGAAAACACGAAACGAGTGAGCAAACAAAAACAATCAGCAACTGTCTAGTGTCAATGTTACTCAGCTGTCATGTCAGTGACATAGACTAAAAATATAAGAGAGATTTGAATCGATATGAAATCGATGATCATTAAAATTGGTTTTTCAGTAATAAATTGATATTTGATTTAATAATATGACTGTAATTATATGCACTATATGGCATGTACGTACATATAGTGCATTTAATTACTTTGAGTTAATTATTTACTGCAAATGTTTTAATGTAATCGATTACTCAATTGATAATCTCACGAAAACTATTTTCTCATATTTCTCCGCATCCAGATTGAGAATTGAGGTGATTTTTCATATTCTAAGATACAAAAATATGGCTAATTTTTTAGATCATATCTCAACTTATTACATTTGGGCCCACCGTTTTCCATCTCCTTTATTAAGAGGAAGCCAATTTCAGTAGGGGGCTTATTAAGAACTGTATAAGTGAAATGAATCTTTATTAATATTATAAATGCAAAAGTAATTTTGTCAGTCTGGCTGTCACGCTTTCTGAGCTACTGAACCAATCTTGATGAAGATATAGAGATGGACTATAGCTTAGTAAAGGACCAAGCTACCTTATTACCCGATTACGGCGAAGCCAAAAGGAGGGTTATGATTTTGACAGGCTATGTATGTATGTATGTATGTTCATTTCCCTCATAGCTCCTCAACTACTTATTAAAACTGGACAAATGAGGTATCGTTACAAGCGGCTTGATCGTCTGATGGTTATAGGCTATATGACGGGTCACTCAATCTTGTGTGGTGCCCTCTAGCGCTCATAAGGTACTGTGTTAAAAAATAAAAAAAAGGGCGTAATAAGCACATTTCAAATATGTATAAATTATTAGCTTTACTTGGCCCCAAAATAATATAAATAAAAAATAAAGCCACTTTTAAATAATAAATAAATATTCTACAACATTCTACACAACGCTATCTAGACCCATGGTAAGCTTTTACAGCTTGTGTTATGGAATCTAGAATGCGGATAAACATACTTATATACTTTTTTTTTTTTTTTTTTTTTTTTTTTTTTTTTTTTTTTTTTTTTTTTTTTGGTAAATACATACATAGTATACATAGATTTTACGGATTCTATCGCGATATGAGTGACATTCGCGTAAACTTCAGAAAATATCATAAAAAATAAAGTTTAAAACTAAAACCCGACTACCGAAAAATCAAGCTCTAAAAGTAACAAACAAGAAAATATCAAGGATAGCCGTGGTCGTATGCCACTTACTCTAACAAAACAATAAATTCTAGGGGAAAGTGGCATACGACCACGGCTATCCTTGATGTTTTCTTGTTTGTTACTTTTAGAGCGTGATTTTTTATCACTTGAAGAGGTGAAAATAGGAGTTGAAAATTTTTATGAATGTTAAATGAGTATGGTACAAAGATAGCAACTAAGGCCCGAATTCTAGAATGACACTCAGACTGAATCTCGATTTATCTGAGGACAGGCAATATGTCAAACTATCAAGCTGTCTATACAATCTGTCCTCAGATAAATCGCGATTCTGGCTGGGTTTCATTCTAGAGAATTGTTTTGTCACGATAGCTGACATCCACGCAAGCGGAGCCACGAGCAACAGCTATAGGCCAGATCAATTGAGAATAAAGTTTGCAGTACATATCGTATTAAAAGTAGTGATTTTTGTAACAAAAATAAAGGTTCACGCGGGCGCCACGTGGCGCTGCAGTCGGTTTTACTACAGCGTGTAAAATGTTTACAACCCCTGAGTAACCAGTCCAAATTGGTCGCAAGGTCAATTCGGTCAACAAACTTTATTCTTAATCCATTTGGCATGAGGTTATAGTAACTATTCTTTTGAAGTAGACTATCAAAGCACGACAGCCTTCTAAACCTATATTTTGGTTAAAAATTCGGGTCTAAAAAGTAACAAACAAGAAAATATCAAGGATAGCCGTGGTCGTATGCAACTTTTCCCTACAATGTATTGTTTTGTTAGAATAAGTGGCATACAACCACGGCTATCCTTGATATTTTCTTGCTTGTCACTTTTTAAAGTGTGTTTTTTGGTAGTCAGGTTTTAGTTTTAAACTTTATTTTTTATTTATATTATTGTGGGTCAAGATAAAGCATATTTGAAATGTGCTTATTTGATATCAAACACGGCATATTTATCTTAAATTTATTTTTTAACACAGTACCTTATGAGCGCTAGAGGGCGTCACACAAGATTGAGTGACACGTCATATAGCCTATAACCATCGGACGATAAAGCAGCTTGTGACGATACCTCATTTGTCCAGTTCTCCGTAGTTGAGGAGCTATGAGGGAAAAAATGAAACTACATACATACATACATACATAGCTTGTCAAAATCATAACCATCCTTTTGGCTTCGCCGTAGTCGGGTAAAAAGGGAACTATCACAATGCAATAAAGTACGTTTTCTTAATAAAACAAGACCTTTAACAGAAAAAAAAAACCACCAAATGATATGCAATACCCCGATAAAAAGTCGCACACCAAAATATCTAACTTGGTCCGAAGCGAATCGTGAAACCTTTTGCTCCCGGATCGATAGCCGATCAGCCAAAGTTTGTGATGGCTGACCGAATTCAGATCAAATCCATCTGAGAATTATTGGAGTCTACAACTGGAGATCAACTTTGAATAACAAGGAAGGTAGATGGTTTGAAGTTGGTGATAAATTGATTTTTATTGGTGCTGAGAATTGTTACGTTCTTATTTTTTCTGTGATGCTAAAAAAAGGTTTGTGAATTTGTAGATTACTTCCTACTAATTATAAATGTGAAAGTTTGCGATGATGTTTTTTTATACTACTTAGGTGGCAGATAAGCACACGGCTCACCTGATAGAGCGGCTATTTAAGGACGTGTGCAACACCAGAGGAGTTATTGTGCTGGCGACCCTGTAAGCACAGAGAGTTTCTGTACCGTCAGTGTAGTAGACAAAGCAAGATAAGCCTTTGGTTTTCCAACTCTCTAGTGAGCTCTGGCTACCTTGAACGCCAGGAACACAACACAAGGTTATTATGGCAGCGTTATTCTGAACGGTGGAGGTATTTCCCCAGTCGGACTGCTCAATTGGACTTAAATACTGGCGTGTTCTACCTTGAGCTCTTTAGAGCATTTTAGGGCTTTAACTACCTGTAGTAATTGGCATATTATGTATAAGTAATAACCGGAACCGGTGGCTGAATGTGCTACGGAAACCAAAATTCAAATAGATATATTATTTGCAACTAGCTTATGCCTGCGGCTCCGCCCACGTGTAAGTCGGTTATCATAACATAAACATAGTCTATGCCTTTCTCATGGTCTAATCTACCACTATACAGAATTTCATCAAAATCGGTTCAGTGGTTTAGGCGTGAAAGTGCAGACAGACAGACAGACAGACCTACTTTCGCATTTATAATATTAGTATGGATGAGTGAGAATTGAATATTCGTAGCAGTCGAATACCACCACGCCATAGAGGCTGTTAACTTAACTCTGGAACCTACTCTTTAATATTTAAACTCATATATTAGACAGTTTTTCCTCGATGGATATTGCAAAATCGGTCTCCACGGTAAGCCCTTTCATTTTAATGGAATAATATAAAGTTATATGTTCCCTGAAGACCCATTCTGAATATTGGTGTCTGAATTTTTTATATCAAATGAGTAGTTTTCAGATTACTATGTCTTTCTAGCGTCACAGTTTTACAAACGTACATCTTTTTTTAGGGTAAATGGAAAAAAGAGGTACCTTTATAGGATTACTTCATTCTGTTTATACTGGAGATTGATGGCGCTTGGTGGAATCTGCTACACATATTGAATAACACACTTGTACTTTTCCACTGAGTTATGGAAAAACTCAGTGGAAAAGTACAAGTGTGTTATTCAATATGATTACTTCATTGTTTTGATGTCTGTCAAGACCTCTTTAACGCAAAGAGAGGGGTGTTATAAGTTTGACGTGTCTGTCTGTCTGTGGCATCATAGCTCCCAAACGGATGAAGCGAATTCAATTTAATTTATTTTGTATTAAAGGTGACTTAAGTACGAGTGTTTTTAGATATGTTTGATGAAAATCGGTTGAGCCGTCTAAAAGTTATGAGGGTTAACGTGGGTACGGGGGTTGTCGGGGGTTTTTGAATTTTTAATTTAAGTTTTTTAAGTTGAAATTTATACCACTTATTTAAGTCTGTAATGTTGTTTCTGGTGGCATTTGCTTACTCCTTTTCCTACTTTTGGTTTGCTTTCTACGGCTTTTATAGGAGCGACTGCCATCTGACCCTCCAAGATTGAGAGGAAAACTGGAATACAGGTTAATTTGGCTCCAAAGATCTTAGCGGGGTGCTATACACCCCCTACACTGAAGAAGAAAGCTATGCTACTCAAGCAAAGCACCGTATCTAGACCATAAGTATTAGACTAAATGATTTTTTGTAAATAAACCAACAAAACAAAATGCCCGCTGAGTTTGTTGCCGGAGTATTCTCAGTTCTGGGCGGCGGCGTTTCGAACCGGTGGCGTATTTGCTAAACTAGTATTTAAAATTAAAGGAATTTTTACAGCATTAAGTAAGTAAGGGAAAGACTGCGGGTTCGAGTCCCGCCCGAGAAGATTCTTTTTCCCTATGTATTTGATTAGTATTTAAAATTTATTTTATATTGACTTTTTGTAAGTCCGATTTAGTGGTCTACGCAGAATAAATGATTTATGACTTTGACTTTGAAAAAGTTAATCTGTATCTATGATAAACTAATAATTTTTAAGCTGAATAGTTTGCTTATTCAGTTGCGCCAATCTCAAGAACTACTTACTTAGAATTGAGAAATTCTTTTTGGGTTGAATAGTCAGTTTACCGACTATATTTACATTATCACGCTACTACTCAAGGGAACGGAACAGTAATCATGAATGTCAACAAATCCGGCATGAACCCTCTTAGAACCAAGCTTTTCAGTGACTCATTCCTATGCCGCACCACTAAGACCTGGAACTCCCGATATCCGTCGAGGAAAAACTGTCTAGTATATGACTTTCCTTTTTCACGTGTTTCCTTCTTCCTACAGTCCCGGGTCCTTTAAGCGGGGCGTGAAAAGGCATCTGATGAGTGCCACCACTGTTAACATGGCGAATCTCTTTCCGAGACTTTGCCTTTAACTTAACATCAGGCAAGGTGAAGTCAAATTAACGTGTCCTTTATAAAAAAAAGATTAAGAGAGACACATTATGGCTTCAAGAGGTGATACTGTGTTTCGAAGTTTGCAACGAGCGAAGTCGGGACGGGTACTCTAGTTTATTTAAAATGTTTAACATGAAATTTTACAAAGTGACAATCAATTTTGATTGCAATGCCAACGCCTTCAGAGCTAGAACTAATTAAATACAATATTCTTACTCGAATTGTCATTCCAATACGTTTTACATGTTCAAAGCTATTCTAATCCTATTTCACAATTTGTAGCCATTACGTGACTTTCCAAATGAACAAATTACATTTGGTATTCATTAAACACATAAAACCCCTTTTGGTGAAATCAGCAATTCTATGTATTAGCCTATTTTTACAAATCCGGGTTTTTCAAGCTGAGGTTTATGACCGGTAGACGGCGCCACATTAGGTACAGTGACACGTCATATAGCCCATAACCAGCGGAAGATCAATACGCTTCTAACGGTACCTCATTTGTCCAGTTCTAGTAAGTAGTTGAGGAGCTATGAGGATCAGATCAACATACCTACATACATAGCCCTCGCCTCGCCCATAGCCATCTGTCAACCTGGCCCTCGATGCCGCTAAAGCTAAATCAATGTGGTGCCGCACTCACTGCAAAAATTATATTAAATTTTAGACTTTATTCGTATACGCTTAAAGTTTAAAATGAAATGAAAACAGTTTCATTACACATTTTCAATTACTCTGCAAAAAGTAATTTCATTTTGAACTTTAAACGCATCGCTTTATAGTCTATTATTTAATACCGTTGTTTGCAGTGGCGGTGGCACCACTGTGTTTTGGCCTTAGGAGAATCGAGGAAAGTTGATCGACTTCTTGAAAACATTTTATACTGTTTCTTGTGTACTAAAAAGCCGCTTTAAGTTTTCGACTATCATCCAAAATATAAACTAATTTGTATAAGATACCTAAAAGCGTCATAATTCCTACGATCTAACGAGAAATATTAAAAACTATTTTAAGATTAATTTACATCATGTGCATCTTGCCTTCGGTGCTAGAACGTTCCCATTAGGATGGCAATTTCAGAAGCGGACTCAGACCAATTTAAGTTTTAAAACTTATGATTTATCTTACTGAATCTAAGTAAATGTTTAGAGAGAAAAGAGTTGGCTGTTCATTAAAGTGTAACATAAAAGCATTAACGTCAATGGACGGAACGGCACTTCCAAAACGTTAAAAACTAGACTAATATTTAGTATGTGTGTTTGTCTTTTCTAACTCCGATACTGTTTTTATTTTCATTTAGACATATTTAATGTCTTCTCTCCTCCCCTACCAAAATGCCACAAAGGTCTTTGATCAATGCGTCCTACCTGTTATGACTTACGGTTTCCAAACGTGGACACTAACCGTAGGGCTAGTCCATAAACTAAAAGTCACGCATCGGAATGTGCTTGAAGTTTCTTTGAAGGATAGAACTCGTGAAGAGGTCAACTGACAAAGAACAAAAGTTACCGGAATAGCTCGCAGAACAAGCAAGCTGAAGTGGCAATGGGCTGGCCACGTCTGTGGAAGGACCGATGGCCGTTAGAGCAAACGAGACCTAGAGGGGAGACCGCGACAAGGCAAACAGAAGGTAGGACACACCCCAGTCAAATAGACCGACGACCTAAATAAGGTGGCTGGGACAGACTGAATGCGGAAGGCAGAGGATCTGGAAAAATGTCGCACATTGGGCCTCTCCCAATGTGCGACATTTTTCCAGATCCTATGTCCAGCAGTGGACTGCAATGGATTAATTTATTGATATTTAACTGAAGGTTTCCGTATATTTTTCATTTTTGCGTCCTAATTTAAAACAACCTAAAATATTACAGAATAAAGAAGGAAATAAATGTAGGAAGACTACAATCTATCTGTATCCTAAATTGCAGCCAGATCCGTTCAGCTGTTTGAGGGTGATTGAGTAACAACTAAATTAAATGTTCATTCCACGTAGAGTACAATGTCGATGGAGTTATAAATTGCTTTTGAGCTTGCAATTTATCGATTTTAAGCCTTACTCCATTTATTTCTGTTTACATCACATTGAACCCGACTAAACGTTTAAAGCTAGTAAATAAAATAACAGGAAAAAAGCTTTTTATAGTTTGTAAGCATTACAGAATTCTAAAAAAATAGGAGTTCCACAGGGGACGATATTAGGGCCGACGAATACAGTACTACCTGGAATGATCTAAGAGTAGCTCATCACTAATGCTCTTTGTATGTACTGATACTAACTTATTCGGTTTGAATGTTGCTCTCAGTAAAAAAGGAATTTCTCTAAGCCCTCGAGTATTTTTTTAAAACTATAATTTACTTTTTTTGTTATCTGCAATCTGTCTTAGTGTGACATTAAGTAATACTATATAGTTAGTTTCCGTTGCTTCCGTAAAGTCCAGATAAATCAATAATGGAGACTAGAAGAGAGGAAGAATTAGCTCAGGATGTAACCAGGATTGACATACAGATAATTATGAGTTCCTCTGCAAGTTTTATTTTTATTATAGCCATTGAATCCCTCAATAAGTCAATGACATTCAATTTACGATAATAATTCATTAAATCATTAGATTTTAATTTGTCAATATTTTCATTTATTTTTATTTGGTACAAGTTTTTTATTGCGGACCTCTCCATCTCCTGCCACTGCTTTCTATCCCTGCCAAGCTCCATCCAATCTTTTCCAGCAATCTTTGTTATCTCATCAGACCATCTTCCTAGTGGTCTCCCTCTTTTTCGCTTTCCAGGTGATCCATGCCATGTAGTTACTCCATACGTCCATTTTTTTTATTCATACGTACCACACGAAGTAACTAATGGAATATAATAAAGTAACTAACGAGGGATGTTTCAGGAAGCATTCATAGACATGTTAACTGTTTACGACGTTTTATAAGCGTCGGTAGCTTAGTGGTTAAGGAGTCGGCCTTACGATCGAGAGGTCCCGGGTTCGATCCTGGCCATTACACTACCGGCGTGAACCCACTCCTAGCACAAGCATTTTAGCTTAGTTGGAGGGGTTAGAGGGAATATTAGTAACTTCGGTTCTAATATTCTTTATAAAAAAATAAAAAATAAACTATCACGCGAACAGTAAACTAAACAAAATTAAAACGGAACTTCGAAAAAATAATACCGTCAACGATATTAATATCAATAAATTAACAATGAAAAATCTCCCAGTGATTATCCCATCTGTAACCAAAGCTCAATATTTTCACCATCAACAAAATTAAAAAAGTATTGTCCGTAAAAAAAGCTAATAAAGCTTAATTAATTTCACAGAAAAACTTCCGAGGAAGCCGTTTTTCAAACAAATTGACTGCCTTAAAGGTATTGGTACACCTTCGCTACGGAAGCGATTAAAATTAGCTTTTTATATCAGTGGATTGCAATCAATTGATTACTAATACGCTGGATGGTAGTTTCATACCATAGGGTAAAGTCCTGAAGATATTTGGGTCCAGTATAACATAACAACTTTAAAATAGAGGTGAGGTATCTACCTTGATGGTCTCGATAGAGGCTTTTTCAAGCTCGTTAAATAAAAAATCGTATTCTTGAACCCATAATTAAAAGCTAGCCTTACTAGGACAGACTGGATGCGGAAGGCAAAGAATCGGACGAAAAGGCGCACATTAGCCTAGGTCCAGCAGCGGACTACGGTGGGCTTATTAATTGATTGATTGACAACCTTGCTTAAACTATCTAGACCCATGTTGAAAGCGTTGTGTAGAATGTTCTCGAATATTATTATTTTGCTGATTATATTTTATTGTGCTGTACATAAATCACATCCATCATATTAAAAGTAGTTTTCAAGATCAACTGCGAATTTAGTATTTGGACCCATCTGTATTTTTTTCATACAGATAGGTCGAACTACGAAATTTTTATTATAGTATCTCTTCTATAGTGTGCAAAATCCTAAAGAAAAGTTACCTATTTATAACTTCACGTTTTCGGTAATTAATTTTGATTTATGTATAATGCACTTCTTCATGCAATTAATGAGGCAATAATTCATCTAGAATGTGGTATTTTACCGATGTTACTAATATAGGTTGCAGGTCGCAGAAGAACGCAGAAAAAGCAAGCTGAAGTAGCAATCGGCTGGTCACATCTGTATCTGGCGAAGCACCAGCCTCGAAGCCAAACATTACAACATAAGACAACCCTGGTGTTAGACCAGTTAATGGCCATTGGAGTAAACGAGTCCTAGAGTGCAGACAGCTAACTAGTAAACAGAACACTCCCAGAAAATTTGACGAAAGATCAGAAAAAAAGGTGACTGGGATAGACTGAATGCTCAAGACTGAGGATCAGGCCCCGTGTGCTATGTTATACATTGAGAGAGGCCAATGTCCAGCAGTGGACTCAGTGGGCTGCAATAGGCTCAATGATGATGGTGTGATGTGAGCACTAGGAGGGTTGTATAACTACAAACCTTCAAGCTTATCATAGACTGACAATAAACATACTAGTCCAATTAGTCCCACCCTCTCCTTTCCTCCACAGGACAACACGTGCAGGACTAAGATGTCATACGAATATGGTGCAGAATATACCTTCTAGGACCAAGCGGTTCGATGAATCATTCCTATACCGCACCATTAAGATCTGGAACTCCCTGCCAGATCAGGTTTTTCCTTCTTCCTACAGTCCCAGGTCCTTTGAGCGGGGCGTGAAAAGGCACCTGGTGAAGCCGTCAAGCTGACTGCCACCATAGTTAACATAGTACATGTTTACGGTGATGACCCTCTTTCCGAGACTTTGCCTTTAACTTGCCATCAGGCGAGGTGAAGTCAAATTAACGTGTCCTTTAAAAAAAAAGACAATAAACATACTAGTCCATGAAAAGAAAGAATAACAAACATCCATCCATACATACATCTATCCATAATCACAACCTTTCGCGTTTATAATATTAGTAGGATATGGAAGTCCTATAATGCTCCCGGTGTCGGTGGAGATTAGGGCCACCCCATTTTCTTCTGTGGGTGTCGTAGGAGGTGACTATGGGATATGGCTATTTCTCTATCCGACAGTAAACATACAGCCCATGTCTAAGTGCCTACTTGACGGCACGACGTTGGACCGAAAATTACAATTGGCGAAATGTGGGTGTTAATACACCTCTGCCTACCCCTTCAGGGATTTTGTCCTACTATGTATTTCAATCTTATTTTTTATTTTACTCATACTGCACGCGAATACGTTATTGGATTTGTCGTGTAAAACTTTTTTAATAAAAAAATAAAAGATGAAAATGTATGGACACCACAATATGTCCGCGGTGGACAAAGGGGTCAAAACTGACTCGTTTGTTAGTGAAAAGTTTCCGTAACTTTTGGCAGGTTTTTTGTATTTTATTGTTAGCTTTTTATATTCTCACTGTACTTATAAAATGATAAAATTTATGTGTTTTAAGAGTAATTTCTGTATCGTGAAAACTACTCCCGAGGAGGGCCAGACCGTAATGGATGGCCCTTGGGCAGCCGGGGTGCGAGGGATATGTCGAAGACAACCTCACCTCCGGCCTAGCACCACGACCTTCAGTCAGCGTGCGATTTTAGTCGGTTCGAGCCAGACATAACCTTCGCTCCCGGCTCCGGCAGGGGAGGTATCCGAGGGGATTTCGACACGAAAAAAAAAGTAACGTGAAATCTGCAGTAGCATGTTTAAAGTGCATAATTTATTTAATAAATAAATATTTTAGGATAACGCCATCTAAATCTATTGCTAAGAGCAGAGCTAAAAGCTTCAGGCAAGGCTCGGTAGTTCAATAGTCAGAACATTCCCCCTTTAAGGGACTGGTCGCGAGTTCAATTTCCACCTGAGCGATATATTTTTCCATTCTTATTCGACAAGAAATACACTACTAAAATGCTCCAAACATTATCTATCTAAATATATATAACTCAAAGGTGACTGACTGACTGACTGACTGACATAGGGATCTATCAACGCACAGCCCAATCCACTGTGGACAGATCGGGCTGAAATTTGTCATGCACGTAGATGTTATGACGTAGGCATCCGCTAAGAAAGGATTTTTGGAAATTCTGCTACTAAAGAGGTAAAATAAGGGATGGAAGTTTGTATGAAAGTCCGTTATTTTCAGAGCTAGATTCACTAAATTTCATAAGCCTGTGTCTTTTAAGAAATAAATGAACAATTGTATCAGAATTTTACTACTAAGAGGGTAAAATAGGTGATAAACTTTTGTATCGAAAGTTCGTCTTTTTCAAAGTTAGAAGCATGAAACTTCGTACACCTACGTCTTTTGAGAAATGTTTTGTCGCGATAACCAACATCCAAGCAGGCGAAGCCGCGAGCAAGAGCTAGTTAGTTATGATATTATTAATAGACATTTTACTAGACTCTTTCAATAATAATACATTTTGTAGAAACAATAACACAATAACAATAAGTACTACCGCAAAATAGTTTAATGTTCTTCATAAAATATTATTATTTCTCCAACCAAACCGAATAGTAAAATGGAACTAGTAAAGTTTTAGTCACAAAACGGAAAATGAGCGTCACGCAGTGGAAATGAGCGTCACAAAATGGAAGTAATTGTTACACAGTGGGGTTTATATGTTACAAACTGTAAACATGGTTTCATTACGGAATGTTTTAATTAACCGAACTATAATAAATAAACTGTTTCAGTAATAACATTATAGGAAGTTTACGCGAAATTGTTGCTTTTTTAGCTTAGGTTGATTTTTATTTGTCACTTAAAAACCACTTGAACATTTTTCCGCCTGATTTCAATTGAGTCATCTTTTTCTAAGATTTTATTCCAGTTATGAATAGCTATTTTTACACGAAGATGGTATTATGGTTTCATCCGATTTTCTACGCGGTTCCGACCTGAGATGACTCCGGAAATGAACTCAGCAGTATTTATAAATAGGCTTAAGTCTAGAATTCAAATCACTTGCGGATAAGTTCCGAGGCTTCAATTGCGAACCGGAAAATTTACTACAAATAAATATAAAAATCTTGAGAGATATCAGGATGCTAGAGAGGAGTTATTTATGGAGCTAAACCTAAATTAATTATACGGTGTAGGTATATTTCAACGAATATTGTCTACACCAGCGGTTCTCAAACTTTTTTGGTGACGGAACCCTTTTAGAAAGCGAAATTTTTGAGGGAACCCTATAGTAATATTGTAAAAAATGCCGCAGCGGTGTTTGTTGCGCCGTTTCTTCTCCACCAGCGCCTTGAAAGCGGTGGTAAACTTAGATAACCGTTAACGTTAACATAGGTTTCATAAAAGAAAAGAGGGAATAAAAGTAAGCAACGAGTAAGAGAAGTCAGATAGCAGTCGCTCCACGAAAAATATCCAAGTTCAGTCGGTTTATTCCAGAAATCCCCACCGACAAATTCCCACCACTGGGGATTGTTACTTTTTTTTCCTGAAATCCCCACCAGTTAAATAGACTCAGCCTAGTGGGGATTTTTGGAAAAATAAATAACAATCCCCACCAGAAGTTATTTACGATGATATACTTTGCCTTTAGCTTACCATCAGGCGAGGTGAAGTCAAATTGACGTGTCTTTTATAAAATAAATAGACTCGCATGTTACGTTAATTAATTTTAAAACATCAACATCTGGTGGGGATTGTTACTTATTTTTCCAAAAATCCCCACTAGTCTGAGTTGTATGTAACTAGTAGGGATTACTGGAAAGAAAATAACAATCCCGACTGGTGGGAATTTGTCGGTGGGGATTTCTGGAATAATTTATTCAGTCAAATCTACAATTAAACAATCTGTGGTTAAAATAGTAAAGTGTACCCCAAACTCCCCAAACAGCTTTGGATGCGACTGGGTTTAACGCATAGATGACGAGGACGAAGAAATTGAAGTCTTACATCAGGTTCGGTATCGTCATCTGGTCCAGTCTATTGGGGTATTTTGTTTTTGTGGCTGCATAGGTTGAGAATCCGATTTCGCACAAATATGTTGTTGGGAAGGGTGTAGAATATATTTAGAGCCAAATTGACAAACGTTGGATATTCATCACGGACTCAAAAATCGTTGATCGTTAATCTTTTTTATCTTGAACAGAGGCTCTATACTCGTGATCACATTTCTAAAAGATATTCCTTGTTTGACATATTTTCGGGCTATTGCAAGTAGAGTAAAAATTTATTATGAATGTAGTGTTTTGGTATTTTTTTTACCTCTCACGGAACCCCAGCAGCGGTATCGCGGAACCCTAGGGTTCCGCGGAACACACTTTGAGTATGACTGGTCTACACCAAAGTCTGAAGCTACCTATAGTCTAGTTAAGTTTGCTTTATTAAGATTTTTGAGTAATTAAGTACGAGTAAAAGGTACGATGAGACTGACATGTATGCTTGTGTAAAAGTCCCTAATCTTCTTCTATCGTGGCGATGGCGCCTCGGCCCTCAAATTATCTTCTCCCAGTGTGCTGCCACCTGTATGGTGCTCTCGGAGGCACACATAAGGTCCTGCGGTGTACATGTGTATGGGCATTTAGCACATGTCAACAGGTGGGCCATTGTCTGTGGAGTAGCTCCACATTCACATCGCAGGTCCGCCCCCTCCGAGAACCCCCATCTGGCCCGGCATTCCTTGCTTCGGCCAACCCGAGTCCGGAGTCTATTTAAAGACTTCCATCTGTTCCTGGGCAGATCATGTCCAAGCGGGAGTTCCTCTGAAAGCGGGACGAAAGGGGTTGGTAGTGGACCCTGTGCTCTCCAGTGTTCGATTCTGGCTTGAGAGGGGTCACCTACAATTGGGCCAACGCACGCCCAGAAACTCCTGCGGCTTTTCAGCCTTAGTGGCACTTGAGGGTGATCGCTAAGGGGGTGTCGCCGGTCTGACTCCAGCTTGCCCCTCTCCACGGACGACGCCACGCATCTTCGGATATTGGGGGGTGCGATGCCAGCCAGTGGATATAGCAGCCTTACCGGGGTCGGCTTGAGGCAGCCAGTTATTATACGGCAGGTTTCATTTAGAGCTACATCCACTAGCCCAGCATGGCTGGATCGGCACCATACGGGGCAAGCGTATTCCCCCGCAGAATAACATAGTGCCAAGCCCGTTGTTCGCAGTACCCGTGGTGTGGCCCCCCAGTTTGTGGTCGTCAGCTTCCTAAGAAGGTTATCCCTAATAATAAATAAAGAGAAAAAAAATCCATGTATTGTTACAGGAATTTTTCATTGTAGTCTAACAGTTTGGAATTCTCGCTTTGCTATTTACGACGTATTGAATTTCTTCTTAATTAGATATTCGGGTTGTGTTTGCTGGGATGAAATATTTGGATTATCTTTTTTGGCTTCAAAAAGGTTTGTATATTTTACTAGTTGAGCTGATGTCCATGACTTCACCTGTTTATCGTGGCTTTTGATTACATCGCCATTTCTACTTAACCATTTGCTCTCAAACGAATAAGTCTGATCAAGCTTTTTCTAAAAAAACTAACAAAATACTACTGGTATTTGCGTCTATCGCGAACAAACAAACATGAATCCAAAAAATTTTTTTTTGCCTTCAGTATCATTTTTGTTTATACTGTTGATTGGTGACGCTTGGTGGAATCTGCTACACACCACTTTGTACTTTTCCAATATATTTTATTCTTTACCTGACTGATCCTCATCATCATTGTTTAAATCCCAAGTTTTTTTAACATCACCAATACAAAGACATAGCTATTTAATAAATTAGTTACAAAATAAAATACATGTTACATATCTCTGCCTGCACTTCCACAGATAATTACATGTCAACATTATCATCATCTTTTTGCCTCCAAGGCTTTGGAACCCTCCGTTCGCGTACCCCTCTTCCTTTTGACCTATAGGTCTAGTTCAAGTAGCTTATAAGTAGGTCAGACTATTCTCCTAAAGCAGACTACATCTTAATGAGGTATTTTATATTCATTACGACATCCAATATAGTACGGTACAACACCTCGGTGAATTCTCAGTCTAACTTGCCAAGCTTGGCGGTCTGCCAGCGTCTCAGCATTCGCTTCTAACAACTGAAATTAATTGGCAACTTTGACGTGCCGACATGTTAAAGTTAGCTGGTAATACTAGTAATGTTTTTATCGCAATATCTTGTTCAAGTTTTTAGTTTGCTTCGCAGTCAAAAGATGTATATCTTCAAAAGGAAATCTGTAGTAATAAGTGGACTACATCCACTTAGAGCACCCAGCTGAATAGTACCTGTGCGAATAGCACTTAGCCATGTCCACGAAAAGCACTTGTAGCCTCAGCATAACAACATTCTAAGTTTCTCTTCGACCAATGAAATCGATGAAAAACATGTCACGTGACAAAAACATGCCATGGTGTAGATATATCTTATTGACGTCGTTGGTTGAAAAGGTTGTAGATGGGTATTGTACTTAATTAAATTTTGAAGCAAATAGTATTGGTCATTTTTACTAAAATATTAATTTTGAGATAGCCAGGACGGGACTAGATCCGTGACCAATTGAGCTGAATATTTCCTGGATAGTCGAAATTTTCCTCTACATAAGTCTTCGGCCTTAGGCCGAAAAAATTGAGCAACTGATGAGACCCTAGCTGACTAGGGCCTCATCAGTTGCTCGGATTGGCCTCTGGCGACGGCCTATTAAGGCACGTAACATCCTGATAATTATCACGTGTTTAATTATTGTTTACCTGTTTTGTATGATTAACTAAACAATTTTTTCTTCTCTTTCTATCTATTCGTAGCTACAAATTACCATTAAAAAAGCAAAAGCGTCCTTTCAATGTAATTTTAAAACCTTAATTTAAAAGTATTTGTAAAATCAGTAACTTAAAAACCTTTTGCATTTAAACTACTGCATTGATGGCGTTGAACCAATATTAAAGAAATCCAGCAAAGTCCTGAACTTTTCGCAATAAAATTGAATACATTCCTTCAATAGCAATTTTCATAATCTTTTCAATAATTTAAAAATCTTGCTAGCTTCAATTCCAGTTTGTACGAAGATTGATATGTAAATGAATGCAAATTACATTATTTCAATAAAACTAACAAGTTCTTACTAACTACAGTTGAAAACATTTTTTCAGAAATATTTTAAGAAAATAAATAGTATTCAAAATGTCTTCATTTGAGAACTTGAAAGTTATTTTGCTCAATTTATAGCACTATATAATATCATCATAGCATTTACATTAAAAGCATTCTTGGAGAATACTCAGAGTCCAGGGTTCACTCATCATGTGCGAGGGATATGTCGATGACAACCTCACCACGACCCACAGTCGGCGTGCGGTTTTAGTCGGTTCGAGTCCGATATAACCTCCCCTTCCGGCTCCGGCAGGGGGGGTATCCGAGGGGATTTCCGCACGAAAAAAAAGGGTTCACTCATCATCATCAATACTATCTTCTCGTTAGTCCCGGCCGCATTCAAAGCTCTCATTTTGGTCCGCCTTCCACCTTCCACTTCTCTACTTTGCTTCGTTTTGAGAATCCACAATAGATTCCATGGCAGCAGTCGATGGCGGATAAATCGGACCAGAGTCCAATTTGTTACTGGTTATTTTGTTTTAACTTATCTTTGCTTTTACCTGACCTTTCAACTTCGTGAGGAGAGCCTACATCATCAGCATCCTCCGAAGTCACAAGCCCACCATTCACTTCTGTTTTTATCTTATAATATTATATTTCATTTATTCCAATACTAGAGATTTTCTTCAACGGATACAAAATGATACTCTTTTTGTAGCTTCTTTTCAAAAGAAAAGTTTTCAACATTTAATATGATTTATTATTTCAGATAAAAACCTAAGATCCTGAGATATTATTTCTTTTTGTAACTGTGGGGTGCTTTTCTAGAGCTAGATTTTTTCTTTCTTTAATAATATTAGAAGGCTTTTATACGGGTAGTTTTTATAAGAGCTAAAGTGGTTCACCGTATATACAGCGTATTAGGTTTGTGTAGTTTCATTTACGAGTATTAATGGATAAATCATGATTTCGATTTAGTTCATACAGACTGGTACAAAAATGTGGGGTTAGCCGGGGTGTGAGGGATATGTCGATGACAACCTCACCTCCGGCCTAGCACCACGACCCACAGTCGGCGTGCGGTTTTAGTCGGTTCAAGTCCGACATAACCTCCCCTTCTTGCTCCGGCAGGGGAGGTTTCCGAGGGGACTTCTGCATGGAAAAAAAAAAGGTACAAAAATGTGAAAGAGGAAGAAGAGTGAAATGATTCTGAATATCGGAAAAAGGTCTTTTTTCAAATCGCAGTTAAGAGAGCTAAGATGAATCCATGTTTATTTTGGTCCCACCATAACTAGCAAATGTCTCAACCGATTTCAATCATTTTAATTTTGTAGTAGGTACTTTGTGAAAAATTCTTGTGGAAATGTACCTTACAGAAATTGAGGAATACTTTGGCACTTGCGAACTATCCAACCTCGCAGGTCACCTAGAACAAAAAATACTTTTCTCTTCTATTCTAAGCATGGATGGACCGTGGTATTTTTTTTAATAACTGTTCACCTAAATGTACCAGGTTGTACCGTGGGAACAGTCAGCTTTTAACGCGGGCAGAGCAGAGGCTAATATTTAGTGATTTATATGATCGTATGTATTTTTATTCATTTTTTTTTTCATCTATTATTGCATTTTTTTAAATTTACCAACATCTTAACATAACAAATTACTCAATAACAACAACCAAACATGAATGCCTGTTACAATATTGTAAACTTTGTTGCCAAAATCGTAACAGACATTCATATGACGCCTTCATATGAACTTGTCGAAATTGCTTCAGAAAACACATTACATATTTAGGCTTAAGGGTTAACAGCTAGGGTCGTTCCCTAAGGAATGGTACGATTTGCCGGTACAAAGTTAGAGATAGGAACAAATAAACTACACTGAATCGTAACGTGAACGGAATGAGATAATCCGATAACAATTGTAGGAGAATTTGCTCTCGATAAAGTTTAACATCAAGAAAAGGTGGATGAATTGCGTGAAAGATGATACCTAATACTTTTTTCTTAAATTTGGTCCGTCAATTGACTGCACCCCGCTAGATGGCCATAAAACTGACGTGCAGTCCAGAAGATACAAACCACCATTCTCGGTGCCATTGGACGTAAAATGGTGGTCCCTAACTTGACGGCCTTGATAGATGCCTTTGCACGCCCCACTTGAAGAACCCGGGATTGTAAGAGAAGAGAAACACGTATGCGGGCAGAGCATTCCAGCTCTTTATCGTGCGGCAGAGGAAAGAGCCCTCAAACAAACCAAACAAAGAAAGGAAGTGAATGATTTCAAAGTTTAGCCAAACCCGCAGTTAGACTGGTAACACCGACCCCAGACTTCGAGGTGAAAGCTTCGGATGAAAGAAAGAAAGAAAGGAAACTCGTTTATTGATAATTATGGCAGACAGAAACGTGAGTTCTATAAGGAAATTAGAATGCACAATAATAATGATGTAAGCTAAGAAATCACGTCCTCTGCCATAACACAAAATATGCAAGTCAGCCTGAAGATAGGACGTTACCACAAGCATTGCTTCCATTCCACCAATGGTGGACAAATCAGTATAATATAAGCCTATTATTTAGTTTGTACGACATTGCTTTATTCATTGAGTCGTGATAAAAATACTATAACCAGACTGTGGTAGCTCTTTTCACCTCCGCAATAAGAATCAGCGCAATATAGCACCCAAAATACACAAAAAGCTATTAGCGACAGAAAAAGAAAAAGACGAAAAGGACTAAGTGGCGTATGCTGACAAGAAGTCTTGGATGCGATTGGGATTAACGCTAGGATGAAGAAGAATGAAAAGATGACAAATAACAGGAATGTATAGAGTAGAGTGACATGTTGCAGCGACACCAAATATTGGGATAAGGGCAGGTAGGAGATGAAAGTTTAAAGATCAAGATAGAATCAAGTATCTAATTTGACACCCGAAAACCCCCCATAGACGTAGGATAGCACCCGAACCACCCCCTAGACGAGGCCGCATGGTAGCCGTAGGTCTGATGGGAGCCTTGGGACATCCTTCCGAGGGCTTATCCGGGGCTCCCAACCATAGGCTGCTGGGTGTTACCGTTTTAGTTGGTAAGAGTCCGACATAACATCTATGAAGGATTTTCCCTCACGGTAAAAAAAGTTTCTAATTCGACGGTAGCATGATAAGTCAATGAATATTAATGAGTGTGAGCCTTATTTTATTGTGGTAAAAGCATGGGGTGCTCGATCACCACTGTTGTAAAGTTAACCTCAAATTGACATTAAATTTTAGACTTAATTTCTATACGCTTAAAATCCAAAATGAAATGAAAACAGTTTTATTACTCTTTTTCAATTACTCTGCAAAAATCATTTAATTTTGAACTTTAACGGCATAGCTTTAACGTCTATTATTTAATGCCGTCTCTTGCAAGGGCGGTGGCACCACAATAGTTTAGCTTTAGCAGAATCTAGGCCCTGTATAACAACAAAGTTTCAAAACAATCCACAATTAAAAGTACTTCAAATCGAGTTCAAAGATTCCGCGACAAGCCAAATAATAGAAGTATTTACCAATATAATAAAAGTATGATAAAAATTGCAGAATCAACGGAAACACTCCAACCCCCATGGGAACTTGTGGTGTATTAGAAATTCTGACAAGTTTAATCAGACTATTCCCAGGAAAGTTACAATTCATACATGACACAACGATGCGGTGGTATTTCCCTGAAGACTCCAGGAGTACAGGATTCGTGGTTACTTTATTAACTGCCGATATATCAAAGGATTTAGCAAAAAACACTGTTTTACTTACTGTGAAGTCAAATTGATGTGTCCTTTATACATCTATAAAAAAGAGAGAAAAAAAGCTCTGTTTTTGTGGCCGTCAAACATACGGCCCTATTGAAAAATGGTTACAGGGGAGTTACACTCATACTGCCGATTCTGTAAGAGCAGAGAATTTCTGTGCCTCCAGCGTAGAAGACAAAGCAAGACAAGCCTTTGGTCTTCCCAGTGACAGCACAAAAACTCTCCAGTGAGCTCTGGCTACCCTACTCACCGCCGGGAACACAACACGAGGTTAATATGTCCACGGTATTCTGTAGGACGGAGGTACTTCCACAGTCAGCTGCTCAATTGGGTAACCAAACGGATTCTATCGTGATTTATTAGGTATTATATCAAATAAATTGGAATATAGCCCAATAGATATATTTCAATGAAGCTTTCAACCAAAACATGGCGACTATCCAAACTCAAATGACTATATAAGTACTTCTATTATCAACACAATTCTGTCTAAGTAGCGTGTTGTATTGCCTACTCGATGGACATTAGAGCTGGCGTGTCGCCAGAGTCAACAAGTATACTATGTCTTTGTCAATAAGCCAGCAATATTCTGATAATATCTGTACTTAACTGTCTGAAAATTATTTGGTGAAAGAAAGATATAATTTATTTTTTGATAATCATCGACCTACTGAGACACGCCCGATGTGATTCAAATTTCCCTTCTATTTAACCCTTCTTACGGCGACGGTGGAGTCATCTACTGATATTCTTACGAACTATCGGAACCAAAGAATGATGTTACAATCATTTTTAAACATAGATTTTTGATAACTCCGCCCAAATACTTGAATAAATTTTACAGCATTAAGTATGCTAACTATACAAATCAAATAAATAGGGAAAATAATATATCTTCTCGGGTGGGGATCGAACCCGCGATCTTTCCCTTACAGGGGGCATGCCTTCGCCGTGAAGACGGATAAAAATAGAAGGGAAATTTTAGTCACATCGGGTGTGTCTCGGTAGCCGAATATCTATTATATTTCAAATTATTTCGTAAAACATAATAACTGTACCTACTCTATTGTAAAAGATAAAAGAAAGAAATAATTTATTTTTAGATAAGCCTCTAAGATACTACAGAAATAGAGGATTGGATTCACTTTGAAATAAAAGCAATTTCAACGGATAATATTACAAATTATTTGGAGAAATATATCGCATCAATCGAAATAATTTATCAAGATTGGTATTATTTCAATTCGTCTACTAAGTTCACATAAATAAAGGTAATTAAAGTTTTTATATGTAACTGGCTTTTACCCGCAACTTCATCCGCGTTAAGTTCCGAATAGAAAGGACACAGCTCCTGAAGTTTCTGTGAGCCTGGTACTTCGTGCAAATATTCCAGGGTCACCAAAAATACTGATCCCGTGACCGCGACCCGCAGGAACATAAACTCGGGATAAAATGAAGGGTGAACGGGATGAAAAGTATCCTATGTATCTTCAACAACTTTCACAATAATGTTAGTAAGAAATAGAATAATTACCTATTTATTGAATTATTTTATGTTAAAGATCATTTTGAATAAGATAGAAACAATTTTTGATTTGTGCAGGCGGGATTCGAACCCGTGATTTTTCTCTTATAGGAGAATACTTTGACCACTAACCTACCGAATCCCGCCCAGACTAATCCAAATCTATTTTCCTTGGATCGCGGGTTTGAATCCCGCCTGGGCCGATCAACATTTTATTCTATTTTCTTATTCAATTTGAATATTTTGCATAGGTACTTACTAAGTTTTTTAAACATTATTCATTATATTTTTTTTTTACTATTCTACAACTTCTGAAAGTGATTGTAACTACTTCAATAACATAAATAGCCCTCCCAAAAATATCACTTGCAATAAAATAACATTTCGAATGTGACCCCTTGTGGCACGCGTCTGAACATAACATAAAACTTTGCCCAACTTCCAAAAAGCTTTGCCAAAAGTTTGCCAAAGGAAAATGGGGTAATGTTATTCCAGTAATAGGTATGCCCATAGATGTAGCGCAAGATAGATCCCAATGTGTCAATAAACTAGTATAGTTTGCCTGCAATTTTTTTCATAGCGACTAAATATGTGCGTTCTTCAAAAAGGGAACTATTGAACTAACTACGCTTCATGTACGTGAACCTTGCGATCGAATAGTTGCGTGACAAATCTCTGTGTGTTGACTAGCACTGGCATGTTGTATAAATGAGACGTCCGCTCGGTCGCGCGGTCTGTCACGTTATGACTAGTTGAGCAACAAATCCGGAAACAATAGTGGACAATTTGCTTATGTGCGTAAGGGCACCTCCCTTACGCGATGGATTTATGATACTTGGGGATAAGAGGGTTATCAGGGTCGGCAGTGAGAGTGTAACGCTCCTGTAGGATATATCTATGCCAAAGGCGTAACGTTACCCTGCGTCGACCAAGTCTGCTGATCTATGGATGACGCCCTGCTGTGGGCTTTCCACACGTGGTGGAGATGTACTTTTATTAGAGAGAAATTACTACACTACAAATAGCCCTCCCCAGCTGGCAAGAGAGCAAATGTGGAGCAACAAACACCGGTAAGTTAAGTTGGCCGCTGTAATGCAATTTTGGCAAAATGGGGCTATATAGAGCACCCTGCGACTGCGGGGCCCCATCCCAGTCCATGCCACACTTGCTCTCTTGCCCACTGTGTCCTTCCACCTGTACCATCGCAGACCTGTGCAGGGCAACAGACAATGCTGTGGCCGTAGCTAGGTATTGGGTCGACAAAATTTAAGAGATTAATGAGCCATTGACACCAAGAAGAAGAAGAAGAGAGAAATTTCATTTCGATACGATTCTGCGCTAGTGTGATAGACTCTGTGTCGTGGCTGTACTATTTCGCTCATTGCAAATATTTGTATGCATGAATATGGCTACTTGCACTAGTCTGGTTGACAGAGCAAGTGCCTACGATTCCATTGTCATACGAACATCTATGGCAGTCGTTACGGGTAGTTGGAGCCCTAAAAAGTCCAACAACTGGTATAACAGCAATGCTTTGATATCGCTAATGGATTGTGGAGGTCATATAGCAGTCGCTTAGCATTTAGACTGGAAAAAGCAGACCCCTGACTTCAAAGTGAAAGCTTTGGTTACGACAGGGATAGAGTTAGGTTGATGAAAAAGAAGAAGATTCTGCATAGTATCAATTAATCCTTTAAGCAAAATATAACATAACATAAACTCACGCCTGTATTCCCCGAAGGGGTAGGCAGAGGTGCTAGCACCCACATTTTGCCAGTTTATGTTTAGGTCCCAATGTAATAGGTGGCGAGCCTATTACCATTAACCGGGCACTTATAAACCTGCGATAAATACACACATAACTTCGAAAAGCATCGAAAAGCCATTGGTGTGTGCCATGGTAAACCTGGGATCGAACTCGAGACCTCGTCTCAGCAGTCCATTACCCATGCCACTAGGCTATCGCAGATTAGGCAAAACGCACTTGCGGAAACCGCATCGCATGTAAACGAACGGCTGTCCGCTCCCTCATGCGTTTCGTTTTTATCCAAACAAGCGGGCAGCGGCTAACCTAACCTGCAGTGTGACCAGCCTGTTACGGGCCTCTTAATGCCCATGCGACATCTAGTTTGTTCTAAATCTGTGGTCACTTCAGAAATAGGTATACTACTTAACATAGGTAACTTTGTCAAGTTTCCCCTCTAATCTTAGTTAGTCGTCACAGTAAAACTCGCTTTCATTAAACTCCCGAGGATTTTGGTTGCGGTTATGCGATAAAATGATCTCGTTTTACGGTGGAAACATAGTTTAGGGGGTAATATTCTTTATGGGTTCCTACTTGTAAGTGAATTCATGACTGTAGGCCACGTTTTTACCCGACTGCCTAAGGAAGGAAGGTAATGTTTTTTATTTTTTTATTTTGTGTGAATATCCCAAGTGGGATATCATCTACCGGCCGGCGACCGTTACCGTTATGTCCGCCTCAAACCTTCCTAGAGAACTCACGGAGCGGTTTTTAAACGTGTTCGCCACGGTTGCGAACGATTCTTAGGAATCTTAGGGTGGTTCCAGAATAGCGTTTTATACGCGCGTATAAGCTTGTTTTTTTCCAAAAAGGCGAGCCTACGTGCATGTTTTGTAGCTGGAGATTATGATCAATATTTAAATGAAATTTTTAAAGCATTAAGTAGGTTTGCTAGAAACACAAATCGAATAGGTACATCAGGAAAAAGTGAATCAGGCGATCTTTCCCTTACAGGGCCACCACTACCTCTGTAAAGGAAAAATCGCGAGTTCGAGTCCCACCCCAGCGATTCACTTTTCTATAAGTATACGATATGATCAATAGTCATTATAAACAATATCTGGGTGGACGTAAATCGCTATATAATCCGTTCAAAATAGTTTTATTTCAATACACATAGTATAAATACACTTTCCCATGACAAAAGTCACATTTGAAAGAAAGAAGCTGCAGCACACAAAAACCTATCATGACTCACTTACAATTTATATTTTTAAAACTCCATCTTAAAAACTAATTATTATTAAATCATATGTAATAATAATGCAATGGCAACACTGACCAACATTCCCGTCTTTCTACAACTAAGTACGTAGATTATTTACCTAGCTCTGTAAATTGATAATCTTTCTTTCATTTCAAACCTCAGCTAGTGTTCTTATAAAACAGAAAATTCCCACCAATATTCTCGAGACCGTTGTCAAAGTATTGTTACCACAGTTCGTTTGACAAGAATATCGAACGGTAGGAAATGGCGACCTAAATTATAACCGGAGTGCGATTCCAGTCGGGTTTGTTTTAGCTGCTGAAATGCTGAGTGGATTGGAACGTTTCCGGGTCTTGAGTTTGACAGAAGACGTTGATTGGATTAGGTCACTTATAAGTGCTTTTAGAATTTGGTGTTATCCTATAGTTAAAGTAAATTATCTAACCGAGCTTATTAAATTAAGAATGGTAAAAGAGCTCTAAAAATTGCATCGGTTCTTATTTTTAACCCCCGACGCAAAAATGACGGGGTGTTATAAGTTTTTAACACCCGACGCAAAAATGACGGGGTGTTATATATAAGTTTGACGTGTCTGTGTGTGTGTGTGTGTGTGTGTGTGTGTGTCTGTGGCATCGTAGCACCCAAACGGATGAACAGATTTGGATTTTTTTTTTGTTTGAAAGGAATATTAGTCGGGAGTGTTTCTTAGCTATGTTTGAAAAAAATCGGTCCAAGATGGCCGCCGCCACAACATGTTGGTATACATATTTCTTTATAATTCCCTCAATATGGGTATCAAATGAAAGAGCTTGACTAGTAGATCAATTTAAAAAGTATAAAATAAAAATTAAATTCAAAATTTAAAAAACCCCCGTCACAAAAAACACCAAAAAGTTGAAAATAAATGAATAAATTTTTATTCAACGGTTGCCATGTCGGGGGAACTTATGATATAAAGGAGTACTTAACCAGTTACAGTCCCCCGACATGGCAACCGTTGAATTAAAATTTATTCATTTATTTTCAACTTTTTGGTGTTTTTTGTGACGGAGGTTTTTTAAAATCTTAATTTTATGGTTTCTATTTATATTTAATCATCCACCCAACCTCTATGTAGTTAGTGTGTAAGTAGGTATATATGACGTATAATATTTCTACAGAGCTTTGAAAATGACATTAGAATTTTTTTCTACAGGGTCAGCAGCACGAGTGTGATGCTATTGATGTTGCATACGCCTATTTATGTTTATTGCCCACGGTAACCACTGTCCATCAGGTGGTCTGTGTGCTTGTTTACCGCTTAATTGGCATAAAAAAGCGCCTATACCTTTTTCATAGTACGAAAATTCCAAAGGTTACCTTCGTGTGGCCATAAAGGCAAAAAAAAGCCATAAAGGTCAAAAATACACGTCAATTTAACATCACCTCGCCTGATGGTAAGCTAAAGGCAAAGTCTCGGAAAGAGGGTCACCATCGTAAACATGTACCATGTTAACAATGGTGGCACTCAGCTTGACGGCCTAATCAGATGCCTTTTCACGCCCCGCTTAAAGGATCCGGGACTGTAGGAAGAAAGAAACACGTGAGCTGGCAGGGAGTTCCAGGTCTTAGTCGTGCGGCATAGGAATGAGTCACTGAAACGCTTGGTTCTAGCAGGTTTACTCTGCACCGTATATGGATGGCATCTTAGCCCTGCACGTGTTGTCCTGTGAAGGAAAGGAACCGGTATTGAGTGGTTGAGGGTATAGGATAATACCCAATTAAGTGTTAACATATTCATTTCCAAAATAAACTTACTTATACGTAGATGGTGTTCACCACTCCGTCAGGAAACTAAGTTCAAAACGATACCTCCATATTCATGATACGTTATATTGAGGAGTTAGTTAGTGTCAGAAGGTGGCACCGATGTCCCTGCCCACCTACAAAGTTCATTAAAATGAAGAGATTCATGAGAGGCCTTAAATTGTGTGGTACAAGTTGTGAAATGTAAGCGTTTTTCTCACGACGGACGGTTGTACTGGTCTCCTAAAAGTCCCGGTGGAGTATTTGATCAGTGTGATGTTGGTGTGATGTGAGCACTAGGGTTGCATAACTACAATCCTCCAAGCCTATCATAGACTGACAATAAACATTTAAAGAAAAGCCAACGAGACGAGAGAAAAAAGGAAAACAAAGCGACCATTACTGAGTTATTTTGCGTTTTATATTATTAATAGGATTATATTATTGTATTTTAGACAGCTCACTGACAGTGGCCGGTATAACTTTGTTCTAGCGTCAACACTTGAAAATCCTAACAAAAATTAGGCGCCAATACGTCATTTTTCATTGACAACGTCACGTCAGCCAGAAAGCAATTTTAGGGATGTAGTTAGTCCATCGAACATCGTAACTTGAAAATGTCACAATCGATATCGACAACAGAAAATAATTCTTCTAAAAAATGTTAAATAACTGGCGGTTTATAACCGATTTCTAAACAACAATTCGGATATTTTATATTTTTGTATATTTGTATGATTTTTACGTAAAAATGATTTTTGTAACTCCGTCATATGTAGACGGATTGTCAAAATTCTTTTTTATTTGAAAGAGGTTTATTCCAAAATGGTCCCATTTAAATTGCATAATTATCTGATGATGGGTTTCAGAGACAGATCACGGAACTCTTCAATAAATACCAGGGAATCAGCATGTTGGAATATTCTTCTAGAAGTCAGTTGTTTTGTTTTGGAGATTAGCGTGTACGTTATGGCCCACAATAGTTTTTTAATACATTTGTAAATTGTAGGTATAGACACGAAACATCTAATGCTTTATTATTATGCACAGGAAGATAATAAATTATAATTCCACATGAAATCATATATTTATTATAATATTTTCATTTATCGATTAATTATTTTTTTAGTCGACATTTTTAACTTAGTCGATATTTCAAATTTTCATGCAATCACTACTTCCATCTGTCTAAAATACAATAATATGATGGACGGGGTATAGCGATTATTTTCTCTGTACTTGTCGCACATGTCACACGTACGCGACAATGGTCGAGCGATATCTGTCGTTGCGTGTTTTGTCAGCACAGCGGTTGAAAACTGTCAGATTCGCTATCTTACGTAATAATTTACAAATAAAAATGTTTGGAACCGCTGAAACTTTGTTTACCTTTTTTCTCTCGCTTCGTTGGCTTCACTTTAGTTCATAACAAAGTGGCCATCTGACGGTAACAGGCTCACCTCTTTATACGTGGGCGTTATAGTTGGCGAAACACGGGCTATAATACACCTCTACCCCTTCGGGGATTCACAGGCGAGAATATATGTATAATATGGAAGTCCTATATTGCTCCCGGTGTTGGAAGAGAATAGGACCACCCTATCTCTTTCTGTAAGTCCCGTAAAAGGCGACTAAGTTACAGAACTGTTCTCCATTAGACAGTAAATAAACAGCCCAAGAAAAAGTGTTTGTGAGACTGAAATCAGTGTTGACGAAATACGAGTTTTGGTACACCTCTGCCTAACTCTCCGGGGAGTTATGAGTAAAATTTTAAGTCTAATTATATTATCATTCATCTTTTACAAAAAAATGTTGAACCAAAATTCACAAGAGGCAGCGAGAGCGGATTTCACTCGCTGCCTCCTATATCTTGTACTGTACCACTACCTTGATGAAGAGGTCAAACAATTAGGGCAGGTAATTAATACGACCGACGCGGTTAGCTCCTCGTCTATAACTAAATGATGTAACGGGCTCTTAGACTATCTTACTGTTTTAAGTGTTTTAGGAACCCTTGGTACAGAATTCGAAATATTATTACATCACGCCGCGTGGTTCCCGGCAGAGTAGAATTTGATCCACCCATCTCTTCCCATGCGGTGTTGTACAAGGCGCTGTTTAACATCAGACAGATATATGTATACAGCCCAAACTCATCCTCGGATGCATGGCTTGAGTCAACAATAGTGCGCGGAATGCGGCAATAGGCTCACCTCCTATTACGTGGGACCGAATCCAGTGATTGGTGAAGCGACCTCCACAACCCAAAGAAGGTTGAAGCGTTCATGCATACAAATATTTGCACTAAGCGGGGATCGAACCTATCATACAGTTCACCCTCTGAAAAATATAGTCAGCGTAACATAGGTCTTAAACAACTCTCCCTACCCCTTTGAGAATACACAGGCGTGAATATAACACTGAACATGTTTGTCAAAATGGACTAAAGTAAAGCCAATGCAGTGAGAGAAAAAGGGTAAACAAAGTTTCAGCGGCTCTAAACATTTTTATTTGAAAATTATTACGTATCACTCCAGAAAGGAATGAAATTGCTCTTATGATGGTGGATCTGACAGTTTAGAACCGCTCTGTGCTGACAGCTTTCCTATACAACGAAACACGCAATCACAGCTGTCGCTCGACAATTGTCGCGTACGTGTGACATGTGCGACAAGGACAGAGAAAATAATCGCTAGTTATCGCAACATAACTCAGTAATGGTCGCTTTATTTACCTTTTTTCTCTCGTCTCGTTGGCTTTACTATAGGTATATCAAAATCAATATCGACCCACGAAAATCGAGTTAAGTATATCCATTAAAATGATGGATGTGTCTTAAAATAGACCGTACTGTCGCCAATCATGTACAGTTCCCGGCGTATATCATGACCCAAGTCGCGAGAGAAACAGGGCCCTAGCGAGCGGTTTGGTTTGGGAGTCGGCCTTACGAACGAAAAGTCCCGGGCTCGAATCCTGGCCATTACACTACCGACGTGAACCCACTCCTTACATAAGCAATTCAGCTTAGCTGGAAGGGTTAGAGGGAATATTAGTCATTACACTTCTAATATTCTTTAAAAAATTACTAGCTTTTGCCCGCGGCACCGCCCGCGTGGATATCCTTTATCGAACCCAAACATAGCCTATGTCCTTTCTCAAGGTCTACTCCCAGGGGAGAGTGTTGAAGGCGTTGGCTATATCCAGCGATACAGCCAACAACACCTCACCCCGGTCGACCGCTTCGTCTACGCCGTCCCGCAGCCGGGATATGGCGTCGAGAGTCGACCTCCCGCGACGGAAGCCGAACTGGCCGTCACTGAGGTTGGGCGGGGCCCAATACTACCCCTATACCAAATTTCGTTACAATTGGTTCAGAGGTTTGCGCGTGAAAGTGTAACATATTTAAAGACAGATAGACAGACAGAGTTACTTTCGCATTTATAACATTAGCATGGAATTGATGGATTTAACCACCATCGCCGCCTTAGCATACCATGCTATCCTAAACACACTCAAAAACACGTACTGCACAAATAGAGAGTACTAGCTTTTGCCCGCGGCTCCGTCCGCGTGTATGTCGGTTATCGCGACCAAACATTGCCTATATTTTTCGTCATCTAAATCGGTTCAGTGAAAGCACAGATAGACAGACCGACAGACAGAGTTACTTTCGCATTTTTATTATTAGTATAGATTATGGATGCTTGATGGATTTGAGCTACATTACAGTATAGAGACACTGTGAGTGTGGTATGTGACGGTATATGGCGAAAATAAAATATCGAGAATGTGCGGGTAGATAAAGAACCTGTCTCACGAACTCGAAGACGGCGGGCGTGCACTACTGAGCCGGTCAGCCTGTGACCACGGCCGGTATAACCTGGTCGAAACGTCAGGCAAATCAAAAGTACGACCTGTACCATGATCGCGTTGATTCCCGTTATTATTACTGTAGATCCAAGAAGTCCTGGCTTGCCGTTGTGGAGGGTGAAATGCAAACGGTCTCACTACCTTGGACGCCCAAGATCGTGCGAAGTGGAGGAGGAAGAACCGGAAGGCGGACCCCGGTGGAGGCCTCCGTGGGCCTTGGATGTAATCAAGAGAATAAGTTTTAACGAAAACGATGATGATGACTATCAGAGATCTTGTTGGAGTCAAGATATTATGATGGTAACCATATAGTATACGGCTTTTAAATTTACACGCCAACCAACGAATTCCCACTTGTCTAGGAGACTGATGCGTGAAGGAGAGGACACTCTGACAGCCTTCGTGGAGTGGCGGTAGTGAACGCGGCGGCTACGCAGGAGGCGCGGGTTCGATCCCCGCACAGTTCAAATATTTGTGTGCATGAATTTTTTTGGTCATGGCTCATTGGTTTGGGTGTTTACTTACAAAAAAAAGTATCTATTTTTATCCGCATTATAGATTCCATAACACAAGCCAGTTAAGCTATGCTATCATGGGTCTAGATAGCGTTGTGTAAAATGTTGTGGAATATTTTATTTATTTACTCTACAAACCCGGTACTAGCCAATCTCTCACTCTACTATCCTGCGTGCTAATTAAAAAGCCGGAAATTGTACTTTTTTACGAAATACGTAATAATGAATATTGTCATCTAATAATTTCTCTGGAGAAACATACATTTACGTGCTTTGCCTTCTTCCTTAATAATTATAATCTACGAATACATCAGGAATAATGAAATGCTCAAGTGGGACTTGACGCCACGACCTGACACGCTCTGACCAACTGACCGAGATGATAGATAGATAGATAGAAAGATAACTCTTTATTGTACACCAATAAATTTACAGTATTACAAGTAGGTTGCAACTTGCAAGTGTACAGTTGAGTATCAGATGAGTATGTGAAAGACCTGTTCGGCCTAAGTTCGGAAAAAAATTTAGAAAGAAATAAAGAAAGAAAATATTTTTATTCTGCACACACATAAAAATGTTTATAGGAAAAGAGAGAAAATGAAATATTTGGTCACAGCCAGTACAGAATTTAACGGTCGCCTCTCAGTGTAATTATTTTTCCGAGGTCTAATAGGCACTACAATGGAGTATTTTATTTGATTTAATATTGAAGGTCCAGTGGGCACTGAAAAAGAGGTCGAGTGGGCACATTAAAATTATTATATTTTGAAGGAGGTCCAGTGGGACCAAAAAGTGAGGTCCAGTGGGTACTTTTGTGAGAGGGTAGAATCTTGGAGGTCGAGCGGGTACGTAGCCAAATATTCGTGGGTACAGAATGGAAACACTCGTCTTATGGGTTCGAAATTATTGTCCATTCATTTTTGGTTAGTTTTTTTGGACCCATTTACCGATACTCGTACCTCAGGTAGCGTTAGTTTAGAGACCATCCAAACGGGCATAATAATACCTACCTACCTTAGGTAAGAAGCAAAATAAGTTAAAAAAAAAAATTGTCCGTTTATTCCTTCACGCCTATAAATTGTCGATAACGATTCACATTATTTAGTTTAATATTCACGTTGAAAGTGTAACATAATTAAAAAAACAATCAATCATTTGGTATACATATATGATTAAATGATATTATCGATGGGGAGAAATTTTTTGATACCTGAAACTCCATTTTTTTTTTACTTCGTTTATAGTCTTGTAAACATTTCAGTTTATTATTAAGTCAGTTTTAACGTAATATTTAAGGTATTTAAACGCAATAATAATCCAAATTTCCATCAAAATTACTGATTGCACAGCAGAATACTAAACTCAAAAGTTTTAGAAAACACACTACAATTTATTTACGTAACGTACGGCTGTTTATCTTAATGCAAAGCAGTTTTATTAATGCACTGCTAATGCTGCTAATGCACGACAAAATAATCCAAATTCACATCAAAAATACTGATTGAGCACCAACAAACTACCTAAAAAAATTACCACGAATATATAAGGCGGGAGCTCCGCTCAACTTAACCTATTCATTTCGGGGTGGGTGGTGATAATTCTGAACTTAATTACTCATGCTACTCGGACAGATATTTTACTTTGACAATGAGTATCTTCTACATGCGCACTAGTTATTTGCTGTGCGGTTAGTATTTTTGATAAACATTTATAATTTTAGTACTTAAATAAATTTATTTGTATCGCATTATGAGGATAAAAGTAATGTCATGCTTATGCATATTTTATTTTTTCTGCAGTACTAGTTTTGTTAGACATTCAGTTTATTTGTAGTAAAGTAATTTATTTGATTTAAAAAAGCATATAAATGATGAAAATATATTGATATGTGATTATTTATTTGATGTGCAATTAATAAAATTCCTTTTTAATTTAATATTAAAAAACACAATTACAGTTCTGTTGATTGATGGCACTTGTTGTAATTTATTGTTATACAT
This sequence comes from Eilema sororculum, assembly GCA_914829495.1. Lineage (NCBI taxonomy): Eukaryota > Metazoa > Arthropoda > Insecta > Lepidoptera > Erebidae > Eilema > Eilema sororculum. The sequence continues at coordinate 4,938,333 of OU618561.1, forward strand.
ATTGAGAACACTTGTACTTTTCCACAGAATTTATTATATTGAACCTGACCGGTTTCGCCTTACGGCATTGTTAAAGGTTTACATTTCATACCATTTTCATACCGGTCAGATTCTATATAATAAATACTGTAGAAAAAATACAAGTGTTCTCAAAATGTGTAAATTATTTTTATCTTGATTAGAAACAAAACATGGTAAATATCCCGGTGAATGTTACACTATAAAATGTCGATTAATATTTTGTACTATGTTCCTCTATTATGACTTTTCGATGCTTTTCGAAGTTATGTGTGTATTTATCGCAGGTTTATAAGTGCCCGGTTAATGGCAATAGGCTCACCACCTATTATAATAATATATATTCCACAACATTCTACACAACGCTATCTAGACCCATGGTAAGCTTTTATAGCTTGTGTTTATTACGTCAATGAAAGGCAGAGATTCCAAGCTGACTGGTTTATTAATATAAAATGTGCAACTACCTACATATACATAACACTTCCCTCCTATTATATCAATTACAGAGTATTTATGAACTACTCGAATACAAGAATATAACTATAGTAGGTATAGGTAACTATATAACTATAATATAATACTAGGTGGGCACCTATGTATACCTTGCAAATGGACAAGTTAAACTACATTCGAAACAATAAAGAACAATATACTTATTTTTAACAATTTTATTCTAATATAGTCAATAGGCCGGTAGGTACTTACAGTGAAAATAACATTAACATAATACTTATGCTATTTCATTTACGCATCTTTTCTATACAACGTAAGGCAGCCTGCCTCACAGGGCGACCTTCACGATCGGGATCCTCTGGCAACACGGGTGAAGAGGGTGCTATATCACCACCAGGTGTACCTATATTTTGAGACGTGCTTATGCCAGGAGAGATCGGTGAGCGGTCCTCCGCGAGCTGCCACTCGTCGTCGCCAGGACAGTCTGGGTGAACCATCTGCTCCGCGTGTGTATTCGGCACTGCACCCAAAGGTTCACCATCCTGCACTTTAGTAAGAGAGAATCGAGATTTACGTTTATCTTTTAATATCTGGTCGATGTGTCGTTTATGTACCCGACCATCACCAGTTTTTACCGAATACGATACGGGACTAGAGCTACTTACCACCACCCCTTCCGCCCATTTTTTATTGCCCTTTGAATAATCTCGTATGATAACGTGTTCGCCTGGTGCCGTAGCTCGAGGGCGCGCGTCATGGCGCTGCTCGCATACCATCTGGCGCTCACGTACCAGTTCACTCGTGTCGGGTCTCAGCAAGTCTAACCTGCCACGTAGCCGCCGCCCCAGCAGTGCGACCGACGGTTCACGTCCGGTCGTACTGTGTTCTGTATTTCTATAGGTGAAAAGAAATCTGCTCAACGCAGTTTCGTCCTCTTCACCTTCTAAGTCAGCCTTTTTTAACGCTCGTTTTACAGATCGCACAGCATTTTCGGCAGCACCATTACTCGCCGGCCTGTACGGTGCCGTAAGAGTATGTTTGATACCGTTTCGTTTAAAATACTGTGCTAACTCTGCTGAGGAAAATGGAGGCCCGTTATCGCTGATAGGCAAGGCTTTTGGCAAGCCGAACCGTGCAAACATTTTTCTAAAACATTTTATAACCGACAACGCGGAGGTATTGTTAATTTTCTCCGCCTCGATCCATTTAGAATGCGCGTCAATAACAATTAAATAATATTTGTTATTAAAAGGACCTAAAAAATCTACATTCAGACGTGACCAAGGCTCCTGAGGCCATGGCCACGAGTGCAGGGGCGCCGGCGGCGGCGCGGGCAGCACCGCGCGGCACGGCTCGCACTCGCGCACAGTTTGTTCGATATCCGAGTCCAAAGTCTCCCACCAAACATAATTACGTGCGATTTGTTTCATTTTAACGATCCCGGGGTGACCGTCATGTATTTCTTTTAAAACTACATTACGTAATGAATTGGGTACAATTATCCTATAACCCCATAGCAAACACCCTTGGTCAATATGAATACTATCTTTGCGATGGAAGAACATTTTTAATAATTGATTACTATCATTAATAGCTTTTGGCCAACCAAACATCACGTACCCATATATCTTATTTAAAATGTGATCTTTAGCCGTCTCGGTTTTAATATCATTAAAACTGAGCGGAAAAGTCTCCTGTACAAAATTAAGGTAACTGCCCGTCTCGTCCTCCTTGTTGGCTCGACTAGCAGTCGAGCGCAACGGAAGACGCGACAGAGCATCAGCCTGACAATTTTGTGACGATCTAATAAACTCGACAGTAAAATTATAAGCGGCTAAGATCACCGCGTACCGCTGCAATCTACTCGCAGCCGTGATGGGGATACCTTTATTTTTACCTAGAATATAGCTAAGCGGTTTATGGTCACTCCGTAGTACAAAGCACCGCCCATACAAATATTGATGGTGCTTGGTAATGCCAAAGACAATCGCTAAAGCTTCCTTATCCAGCTGCGAGTAGTTCCGCTCAGCGGCGTTGAGCGTGCGCGAGGCGCAGCTCACGGGCCGCTCGCAGCCGGCGGCGTCGCGCTGCGTCAGCACCGCGCCGAGCCCGTACGCGCTGCTGTCCACGGACAGCACGAGCGGCCGCGCCGGGTCGTAGTGCGCCAGCACTGGAGCGCTGCTTAACACTTTCTTTATTTTATTGAACGCAATATCGCAATCGCTTGTCCAGGCCCAAGCTATATCTTTTTTTAATAAATTGTATTGCGGCCGTAACACATCACTCATATTGGAACAAAATTTAGAATAAAAATTAACCAAGCCCATGAAGCTCTTTAGCTGCGTGACGTTGGTGGGTCGAGGCGCTGCTACGATTGCCTTGATTTTTTTTTGATCCGTATGCAAGCCGTGTTTGTCAATATTATAGCCCAAGTACGTAACACTTTCCTTAAAAAACTGACATTTACTAAAATTAATACGAAACCCATTCTCTTTGAGTCTCTGTAAAACAGCTTTTAAATTAGCGATATGACTTTTCCTATCTTTTCCGGTCACACAAATGTCATCCGCGAACACTGCAGTGGATGGTAAGCCACTCAGTGTCTCTTCCATAATTTTTTGGAAGTTTTCGGGAATACATTTAATACCAAATGGTACCCTACGGTATACATACGTCCCCACGTGAGTAGTGATAGCTGTCATTGCCTGAGATTCCTGTTCTAGTAGACACTGTTGGAAGGCATTCGATAGGTCTAGTTTAGTATACTGTTCACCCCCTCCTAAGGTCGTGAATATTTCTTCTATTCGCGGTAAAGGGTAGTGGTAATCTTTAAGTATCGGATTAATAGTTATTTTATAGTCACCGCAAATTCTGATATCACCGTTGGATTTAATAACCGGTACTATAGGAGTGCCGTACTCCGATCTCTCCACCTTATAAATAACACCTTCTCGTTGCAATCGGTCCAGCTCCCTCTTCACTCGGTCTCGTAACGCTAGCGGTAAGGGGCGAGCTTTCACAAATACAGGTTTTTTATCTTTAAGGTAAAGACGAATACGTGACTTACAGGTGCCCAAACCTTCCGCAAACACATCAGGATATTCAGCTCTTAAGGAGTCCGCCATCGGGTCACTATCGGTTATATTGTGACATTGCGTTATTGATAAATGTAATTCTTTTATCCAGGTGCGGCCCATAAGCGGGGGTCCACCTTTCTCAATAATATATAACTGGAGTTTAGCGGAATTACGGCCGCAGCTCACTTGAACATCAATATAACCCAGCGCAGCGATAGCGTCTCCCGTATAAGATTTTAAAATTAACATTTTTTTATGCACAGGTAAATGTGGAAAATATTTATTATAAAAACTTTTCGAAATTGCTGATATTTTACTACCGGTATCAACTTCAAATTTACAAGTAATATTATTCACTGTTAATATAATGTAATAAGGTCCATCGCTATCACCCTTTGTAACCAAATTGTAGAACTGGCAATCCGTGTCGTCTGATTCACTACTATTATTTAAAAAGTACTGACCTTTAGACGCTTTTCTGTCCGGTAAGTCACTGGTCTCACCTCTATTTATACACATTATCTTCAAATGACCCTTAACACCGCACGAGTCGCACGTAAAATTTTTATATCGGCACTTGTTTGCCGTATGAGTAGACTTCCCGCAGCGCGCGCAGGGCGCCCGCCGCACGCTCGGGCCGGCGCTGCCGGCGCGCGCGCTGTCGCCGCCGCCGGCCCGGCCGCCGCGGCCCGGCGCACAGTGTGTTATAGAAGCCGATTTGCGGACATCTCCGTTTTATAAACTCTTCATAAAGAGAATTTTGAGATAAACTACTTAAAAAAACTTTCGTTGATGTACGTGTCATACTTTTTGAGAAATTAAAAAAATCGAGAAAAATCCATAGAAATCAGAAAAACTTTATAGCTGATTTCTTTATGATTTTTAACCATATTTTTTTTATAAACATGATGAATGTTGACCTAAAGAACAAATGTACACATAAATAATTGATGACTGGAGTACTAAAAAAAAGAAAAAAAATATTTTCTATGATAACTTAAATATTTTTTTATTCGAAAACTATTGCATTGTAGCATTTGTTTCAAATTGAATTATATGTATAATTTTAATATGTATTGCCACAAAAAAAACCAGACGCGTAAAACACGGGTTTCGTAAGATATGATTTTTTAAAAATCTTGCTTAGGGTTGTCAAAAATTAAGTTATTGTGTGAAATGTACCATTTATGATCCGCAAAGTTCTTACTGATGACTCATTATTGACGTTATAGGTAAATATTATGTACTTATTGTAAATATACTATTCTCATGGCAAAAGATATGCTACCTGGCAATTTTCTTTTATGAAGGTCATCGTGTGGTATTGGGAAGGGTACCGCCCTCGTTAGGCATATGCTAAAACCCAATATCAGTACACGATGACTGGAGAAGCGGTTTGGAAATAGATTCTAAAAAGTTTAAAGTATTTTGCTATGATCTCGCCACTAGATATGTGGAACACTATAAGTGGTTTTATATGTCACTCACCTTGCATAAAATACTGATACATGGTAAAAACATTATAGAATCGATTTCCTTGCCGATTGGTATGCTTTCAGAACAAGCCGGTGAATCGAGAAATAAGTTTTGGCGTTATGATCGCGAGCATCATACGCGAAAATTAAATCACCAAACTACCTTTCTTGGTTTATTTCTCGAGCTTTGGAATCCTCAGATCCAAACATAACAACCATGTTCGTTGACTTGCGAAAGAATAAAAATAAACGCACAGCCCTACCCGAGAAGGTCCTTTCTCTGTTAAAACCCTCGACAGAAAATGTTACGCTTCATAGATTTGTCTTGAGACACTTTCTTTGTCATCAGAAGAAGTATTAATTCACTCCGATGAGGAGTCCGAAAAATGAAAAACAAAAAACTTATTATTATTTTTTATATTTACTTTTGGAATTATTTACCACGTCAACATGGAGTTGGTGCTACAATCTACATAAACCTCTCTCCTTCCTTAATCTCTTCTCAACCTTAATCTCCTAAAAACTTTGATTTTAATATTTGTAATTACCTAATTAAATGTTGACAACCCTATTTCCATAGAAATTTCTAAAAAACTTAGAAACGCTTTTTCTCCTTTAACCTACGTTTGAAGTTTGTGAAATTTTAGTATATTGTAGACGACACTATTGTGCATAGTAATAACCAAAAATAAAATGCTACAACGCTAATGTACAATTATCAAAAATATAATTGTGAAAAACAGAAAATATTTAATATTTCTCAGACTACTAAAGCTACTGTCTTCTACTTTTTAATATAAATATATAGCATACAGTTATACTACTCTGAGTGCTAATAAAGTGTAATGGGGTCATAATTTTCCTAATAAAAATAAATAAAGATTTTCTTAAGGTCATTGACCTCTCATAGAAAAATTAATATCTCTAAAACTAGAGAAGATTATCGTATCGGGATTTCTGTCAATTCTTCATCACGATGGTGCCCATCAAATAGACATATAAACCACACATGTCCGCAAGTCGGCTTCTATAACACACTGTGCGGCGCGCCCACTCGGTGCAGGCCGTCCTCGGCCAGCGCCGCTGCGCCACCGCCCGCCGCACTCGCGCTGGCCGGAGCACTCGCCGTGCTCGCGTGCCGCTCCGCCGCCTCGAGTGCGCTGGCTAACTCCAAAGCCCTTTTATAATCAATGTTTTTCTCGGCAAACAATCTCGACCGCATCTCCTCACTGTAAAGCCCAGACACGAACTGGTCTCTTAGGTTTTCTTCGAGATTAGCACCAAAGTTGCAAGTTGTAGCCAAGTGTTTCAATCCTTGTAGGTAGACACGTATGCTTTCTCCTTGCTGTTGTGTTCTCTGCCGAAAAATGTGCCTCTCGGCAATCTCTGACCTAACCGGTTCCAAATGATTCCTTAGTAAACTCACTAGTTCCTCGAACTTTTTACTCTCCGGATGAGCGGGTGAACACAAGTCACACAAAAGGTTATAACAGTCACCGCCGACCAAAGTTAACAACGTGGCGACTTTGAGTTCGTCCTTTATACCGTTCAACGTTATGAACTGTTTAACGCGACGAACATAACTGTCCCACTTTTGCGATTCAATAACAAACGGTTCAATTTTTCCGATCGGCATGTTAAATATTCGAATCACTAACAATTTTACACGAAAGTAAAAATTTTAATACCGACTGCGCCAATATTACGTCAATGAAAGGCAGAGATTCCAAGCTGACTGGTTTATTAATATAAAATGTGCAACTACCTACATATACATAACAGTGTTATGGAATCTAGAATGCGGATAAACATACTTATATACTTCTTATTTTTTTGTAAATACATACATATTATACATAGAAACACCCAGACCAATGCAAATAGCCATATTCATACATACAAATATTTGCACTGAGCGGGAATCGAACCCGCGCCTCCTGCGTGGCAGTCGCGTGCACTACCGCCACGCCACGAAGACCTAAACATAAACTGGCGAAATGTGGGTGCTAGCACCTCTGCCTACCCCTTCGGGGAATACAGGCGTGAGTTCATGTTATGTTATAAATGAATTTTAATATTCGGTCGAATTTGTAAATTCATCTGTAAATAATACTTAACAGTTACTGTTATTACCGTAATGAAGTTATTGAACGGTTTTTTTAACCTGCTTGTTAGGTCACTATTTTTTCGGATAACACTACAATTTCAATCAATTAAACATAACATAAGCTAACGCCTGTATTCCCCGAAGGGGTAGGCAGAGGTGCTAGCACCTACATTTCGCCAGTTTATGTTTAGGTCCCAATGTAATAGGTAGCGAGCCTATTGCCATTAACCGGGCACTTATGAACCTGCGATAAATACACACATAACTTCGAAAAGCATCGAAAAGTCATTGGTGTGTGCCATGGTAAACCTGGGATTGAACCCGAGACCTCGTCTCAGCAGTCCATTACCCATATCACTAGGCTACCGCAGATCAATTAAACAATTTAATTAAACAAACTAATTACTTAATTTATAAATATTAATAAAGAACTCTAAGACAGTGTTATGAAGAAATGCAAAGGTTGAAAATTATTTGCATTTCTTTTTAATTTTTTTGTTTGTAAGTTGCAAAATGTATATAAAAAATATATGTCATAATACGTTTGACAAATTATATGAATTGAGCAACATCAGTGTAATTGTGTGTGTGTTTATAATGTGTGTAGGGGTGTCATGTTTTCGTTTATTAATTTAGTTAACTTCTAAGTCATTTTTATATAAAACCATTACATATTTCTTCTCTATATACAATTTATTCATGTTAAATTTCCAGTTCACCCGTTTGCATAAGCTTCACTACAAATAATAATAGAGACATAGAGTCTGTGAAAAAATTACCTCACCGCTCGATAGATGGCGATGTACCGGTTTTCTGTAACCAGTTATGGTTTCGTTACCGATGTCGTTTTAAAACCAATGACCTACACTGGTACTCCGTCCTACTCACATTGGCGAGAAATTTTAATTTACCAATCGTACCGGCCAATGTGTGTACGAATATATTACTATATTCTCATAAATCTCTAGTCTCTAGATCTGGTAACCTAGTGTTATGTACACTAACGAACTTCTAGGAGACGTAGGACTAGTATAATGATTGTAACAATTTAATTAATTATAATTTACTAGAACTTTATTTTTGAATTATTATTTTCACAATTATTATTTTTATTCACAAATTTTATTTATATATAGGTATCTAGATTTTTTATTTTTAAACTTCACTAATGACTCGGTCAGCGTTCGAAAGTGTAATTTATAGAAAAAAGAGACATCAAAATTAAAATGACAAATGACTGTCTTTATAATACATAATAAAATTATACTTAATAGTAATCATTATTTCAAATTCAAATACCATAATTGTTGTCGGACTCTAGAGAACCTAGAGTCTATGAACGTAGTGTTACATGGAATTAGTAAGTCGATTGTTTATAGAGAGATAGAGAACATTTATAGCAATATAAATAAAGCTTAACTTGCTTGTGTTATGGAATCTAGAATGCGAATCTTATCGCGACCAAACATAGCCTATGTCCTTTCTCATGGTCTAATCTACCCCTATACCAAATTTCATCAAAATCGGTTCAGTGGTTTAGGCGTGAAAGCGTAACATACGACAGACAGACAGACAGAGTTACTTTCGCATTTATAATATTAGTAGGGAAGTAGGGATTTCTTCGTAATTGCCAGTAAGTATAAAATAAGCAGGCATTGTTAAATGTAAAAATAATCATTGAATTTTAAAACAGAATAAAAAATTGCCGCATCTGATTCTGTTTTGATGCCTACTTCCTTCAACGGGAGAATAGGTTAACCCTTTAATAAACTATCTTTTCAAGATATACCTACTATCTTCGAAAAATATCGGAAAAAATTAAATGCTCAAGTGAGACTTGAACTCACGACCTTTCCCTTACAGGGAGAATGCTCTTCCATCTGAGCTATTGAGCCACACCTGAATCATTTCAAATTTTCCTTCTCCTTATATCCGTCTTTAAGGGCGACGGCGACGGTGGAGCCATTTACCAACATTCTTACGAACTGTTGGAAACAATGAATGATTTTTCAACCATTTATAAACATTGAATTTTGATGACTCGGCCCAAACATTTTTATGATTTTTATAGCATTTATTATGCTAACTTTTAAGTTCGAAAAATATAAAAAAAAATGAAATGCTCAAGTAAGACTTGAACTCACGACCTTATAATCATAATCATAATGATAATCATAATTTTATTTGCGAATACAGGTACAGTAAGGTTTACATTTGAAAGTCACATGATCATTCCATATTCCACCCAATGGGCATGCAAATTTTAGTCAGAATCGAGTGAAATGAATTACATAAATATCAAAATTAGAGAATGTCAGAATAACTAAAATCCAAATTTAATGTGACACTGATAATCTTGTCAAAGCCGTAAATTTTCAATCAGATTTCGAAATAAAATAAAATAAATTTAACAAAAGGCCATTTCCTTACAGGGGGAATGCTCTTCCATCTGAGCTATTGAGCCACACCTGAATCATTTCAAATTTGCCTTCTCTTTATATCCGTCTTTAAGGGCGACGGTGGAGTCATCTACTAACATTCTTACGAACTTAAAACAACATTTTCGAACTTAAAAGTTAGCATAATTAATGCTATAAAAATCATACAAATATACTATGTGTTAGTGTGTTCACCGACTGTATCGTTTCTAAAGTGAACTATAACTCAAGCAACCCTTCTCACTCTAACAGACGCACCTAATAGCGACTCATTTACGAAATCGTTGTACAGAGACACATTTCACAATTCATTTACAAGTGTTTTTTTCTTTCGCATTATCTGAATCGATTGCTATTTCAGTAACTCGCTCACATATGTTTCGTAATTTAATATATCGTAAAAAATATTTTTGACGTAGTATTTTTTACAATAAGTACGTGACATTATTTTTATGGCAGCTTTTTCTTTTATTTTTTAAGAAATAATACGTAATGTAACCTACATTCAAAATCTATAATGTCACTTCAAAACAAACCTTTCCTCCTGTAGATAAGACTCACAATAATTTATTGTATTTTGCTTTAAAAAAGCCGCTACCTAAAACCCATCAAAGCTATTTATTGGCTTTTTAATACAATTATCTACATAATTATTATCCCTTTTTTAACAAAACCATTTAACTTAGTTTTTTTTACTTGTAAGGTACGTAACCCTAAAAATAGCAAAATTTCACAAAATAATCATTGCAAGTCAACCAAGTTATCCTGAGTATTAGTTTTAAATATATTATGAAGCTATTCTTGGAAAATAATGCGTTTTTTCTTCGAATCTCCCGAAGGAAATCTTTGGAGCGTGGAAAGCTACGATCGATGTTCATAATAAAGTATATATTTATCAGTAAGAAATAATATCTCAGTCCTCTTTTCATCCCTTATTTTCGTGAATAAACCCCCCTGGGGTGCACAGGGTTAAAGAGGCTTGTCGGTGCCTATTTTGGAATCGAACTGACTATAAGCAGACGGTGTTTCGATATGGGAGCGTATTGTGGCCCCATGTATGGCTTAGAAAGGAATTCAAATCTCAAGAGCGATCTCTCTTGTTGTTAGCGTCCCGGCTGCATACAAAGCAGACCCTGGGGTCCACTCTCCTACTTTTTCTCTTCATTATCTTGGCTCTAGATTATATTAGGCTTATCTTGGCTCGAATACATAGGGAAAAATGAAACTTCTTGGGCGGGACTCGAACATGCATGCATGAATTACCCTTACATGAATAATGGGGAATGCCTTGACCAACTCGGCTACTGAGACACGCCCGATGTGATAAATATTTCAAGTTAGCATACTAAATGCTGTAGATTTTATTTAACTTATCTTGACTTTTACGGGAGCGAATAATATCTGACTTTTCAACCCCAAGAAGAAGCCGTTTCAAGTAGGCTAGGCTATGGAGAATATTGCCTAGCCTACTTGAAAATCCCAGCATAACTTGGTCTTTTTTATACCCTAATAATAATAAATATATTTATTAAAATTCTAATACTTTTATGTGGTAATCAGAGTTGTCTTATTTTAAGTATTACGAGTGAAAAAAGCAGTACGACAATGTAAGGGTTATATTATTAAAGGACTCCGAAACTAAGCAGAAATTTAGTCTCTATATACGCTTCAACAACGTCTATTGTTGAAAACGGTAGCGAACGCGTTGATGACCGATGACCTGTCACAAATCAAAAATACTAACAAACTCCTGCACCACACGTTTGCCACCACTGCCAAAACGTATGTAAGTGGCCATTAGGAAAGATTTTTTTTTTATACCATTTTATACCATTTAAAGTGTACCTACTTGGTACGTATTAAAAATAAAACTTAACTAAACCTAAGTACTTACAGAGATTGCGATAGATATTTGGAGAGTCCAAGCTTAGATATCTTGCTCCCCTTGATACCTTCATTGACTATGTTGGTCACGGTCAGAAAGTTCTTCGTCATCGTCGACTCCTGTGACGTCACTATTGTCACACAAAAAACCACAAAAATTAAACCACTTACAACACTTTTATAAAAAGAAAACACTTGCTTGAACACTTAAATTGGTAACACTTGTAACTTAGTAACACTTACTTTTTAAATTGACAACCCAACATCGAATTCTATTTTAAAATTTTCAATCGCAACAAATAACACGCGCAATATTTCAACTTTTAATAGTCAACATAAAATAAAAATAAACTATTTTTTAAGTGTTTGTTTTTCTGTTTTATTTTTATTTTGTTTTTGTTTTCTCTCGTTTTTATCACAGACGCTGTTTCTCGATGTTTTTGTATTTTGCTTTCTACAACGTGAACCTGAAAAGGAAGGTATATTTGGTTCATTTTCTACAAAATTACTTGAACATTTCGCAAAAGTACTTTGTGTAGAGCTTGCAATCTTCGGGTACTTGCTACCGAATGAGACTATTCGGGATTTAGTTTTGTATTTTCATATCATTTTAGATAGATCTTGTTTCAATATATTATACTGTTAAAGATACTATGAAAACAGATAAAGAAATCTCAGTGTTCGAATTGTTTGTTAAATTAAAATAAGAACTGTTTAGTAAAGAAATACATAGGAATAAAGAATTAGGGTATCTTTTAATAGAAAATAATAGAATGGAAAAAGGCTTCTTTCGAAATTGGCAGTCTTTCTGTTAGTTGGATTAGACTAATCTCTGAAACGGTTTAGCCAATTTTGACGATACTTTTATCCATATCCATATCCATACTAATATTATAAATGCGAAAGTAACTCTGTCTGTCTGTCTGTCTGTATGTTACGCTTTCACGCCTCAACCACTGAACCGATTTTGATGAAATTTGGTATAGGCATAGGTTAGACCTTGAGAAAGGACATAGGCTATGTTTGGTCGCGATAACCGACATCCACGCGGGCGGAGCCGCGGGCAAAAGCTAGTAGGAGTATAAATCAGTTACATTTTTATAAGTAAAAATAATCCACTTTTATTTTTAAAAAGATTTAGCAGGGGACATAATTGCGTGAGGTGCCCACCTCTAGTATTTATTAATCTATTTGAAATACAAAATAAATAATTCAATATCAATCAATTTAGTGAGCTAATCAGTCAATTATGAAAACAAAAACAATTTACATTTCACTCATTTGATTTCAGCTTACTGAATTGTTAAGAACAAAACAAATTTCCTTCAAAATAAACAAAACTCACTCGTTTCGAGTCACTCAATTAACAACAAGTCGTTAGCTACGCTCGCGCCCTCTGCAGTGACCAAAAAGAATCGCATTTTCCTTGATTATACGATCTTTCCGTCATGATATAAAGTTAATAGGCTTCCGTATTAAAAGGGTACAAGGAAAACCTTTCGTTGTGATATCGTAATAATATTATAAATGTGCAGATGTGTGTGTGTGTGTATGTGTATAGATGTTTGTTGCTCCTAAAGGCAAAAACTGGTGAACGGATCTGGATGAAATTATGTATTTGATAGCTGATGTCTTTTTTTTCGTGCTGAAATCCTCACGATTACTTCCCCCGCCGGAGTCGGACGGGGAGGTTATGTCGACCTCGAACTGACTAAAACCCCACGCCAACTGAGGGTCGTGGTGCTAGGCCGGAGGTGGAGTGTTCTTAGACATATCCCTCGCACCCCGGCTGACCTAGGGCCATGCCTTACGGTCTGGCCCTCCTCGGGAGGGAGCACAACGGTGTGTCGGACTCGCTCCCGGAATCCTCCGGGTCATATCTCCGGTTTTACTCAACCGATTGCGATCAAACTTACCTACGTAAAATTTGAAGTTTAGCTAAGGCCATCTAACTCCAGGGTGGACAGCTTTAGGCCCCCTTTATACGGTCACAGCTCTAACGCGTGACATCTTTAGACGCGCGCTCTGTCACACACACATTCGGTATTCCCTCGGGAGCCGGGGTGCGAGGGCTATGACAACCTCAACTCCGGCCTAGCACCAGGACCCTCAGTTGGCGGTTTAAGTCGGTTCGAGTCCGACATAACCTCCCCTTCCGGCTCCAGTGGGGAAGGTATCCGTGGGGATATCCGCATGAAAAAAAAGGAATCCCTCGAGATAGACTGTTCATGCAAAGGGCGCTTTTGTCGCCAAACGGGCACTTCAGTTTTAATGTATTCATCATCACGTCATTAGCGAGAAATATTCCTAAGCTAAAAATAACTACAACGTAAACTTGAAGATATTCTGCCAAGTGCAAGTGAAATTCGCGCTCTATGGTTCCGTAACACCAAATGTTCATCATCATCATCGTACATGTATTTACAATTTGCAATATTATTTTATTATTATAATATTATTACAAAGACACACAGATAAACAAACAAATAAGTTACGGACAGAAATGTTCTGCCATGATACCATTTACACCCATTTGCAAATCATAAATGTTTTTCCTTCATGTCCGTGACATCGCAGATAAAATGCAAGAGAGCCGCCTCCGCTGCGCTGGTGCGGCCACGTCTTGCGGAAACCGCCCAGCTCCCACCCGGTCCAGGTAGAAGGGGTAGGCCCAAGAAGTGCTGGCTTGGCGTCGTGGAGGGTGACATGCGTGAAAACGGTTTCACTACCTTGGACGCCCAAGATCGTGCGAAGTGGAGGAGGAAGAGCCGGAAGGCGGACCCTGAGCTCCGAGGGCACCGTGGCCTCGGATGCAATCGGGACTAACGTCTTTATGTGGATGATGATGATGATGCAAATCATAAAACTCCCTCATGGGTACCGCCTGCTATAAGTATCAAACTTGTTACAATACTTCTCGTCTTTTTGTCTGTTTTCCCATGATCGACAATGGACACAATGCTGAACGGAATTTAAAGTAGTTTCTGATTGGAAACGGTTGTGTGAAACCGAAGATATGACCGAACGTCGGGATAATCTACACACAGACATAGGTTAGGTTGTGCTATATACATAATTAATTAAGTACTCTTGAAAGCGGCGGAACCAAACTGCCGACAAGCGACCTAATTGTAAAGTTTAGAACAAGTTAGCTATCACGCTGTGTGTGTAATGGGCTTGGCAGGGATGTTGAAAAGTTCGTCTTTGTGGTATGTTTAGAGAGGCGTGGTAATGTTTTGGTTTAATAAGTATTATATGGGTACGCAGAGTTGTACGTATATTATTTTCAACATTTCACCAAATTCATTCATTCATTGTTTCTTCATTCATTCATTCATTCATTCAATGATTTAGCCTTTAGCTTACCAACAGGCGAGATGAAGTCAAATCGAAATGTCCTTTTTTACAAACACCTAAAAGGGGCGAACCTATTGTCGTTAATGGGGTACTTTTATCAGGGTGCAAACTCCCTCCTAATAATGGAGTCATTAAAACTTCTAAACTTTTTTGGTTGGCTGTAATTTTTTTTTATACCACTTAGGTGGCAGACAAGCACACGGCCCACCTGATGGAAAGTGGTTACCGTGGCCTATGGACGTATGCAACACCAGGGGCGTTACACTCGCGCTGCCTACCCTGAAGAAACCTTCAATTATTTAAGACATAACTTTGTTTGTTTTTGAGCTACCGAAATACCTACTCCTCAAAATAAAAGGAGAATTCGGGACCATGGTCCCGGTCTTGAAAGCCCCCAGACCTGTCTAATAGATGTAGGTAACTTTATTGTTTATCCCGGGGTATAACTCTTTTTAAAAATTTTGTGTTATTGGGACTTCAATAGGAGCGACTAACATTTGACCTCAAAAGAGTCACCCTCGCTGATGAGGTCACGACTGACAAACACCGCCTGGCTAAGTGGGTAGCAAATGCCTGGCCCGCTGGATTTATATTGAAGGGATAGACCCAAGAAGTCCTGGCTCAACGTCGTGGAGGCCTAAGGCCAATGGTCTCACTACCATGTACACCCAAGAATAGCGAAGTGAAGGAGGAAGAGCTGGATGATGGACCCTGAGCTCCAAGATCACCTTGACTTCGGATGCAATCAGGAAAACATCTTCCTATGAGGTTGATGATAATGATGACTACCATTTGACCCGATACGAAAACCAGTTCAAGAGCCTCATGCGTCACACAGTAGATGTACCAGCTTAAAGATGAGGTTGACCTAGGCCTGAGAGTTTTTGGTGCAGCCCTATATATCCCTAAATATTACATCTGAAAACTTTCAAAAGTATTAACATTAAACAAAGGAATTTCCCTAGTGTTGAAATATTAATATCTACATTAAAATGATAAATTAACCTATCTACTTTATAGTTAATGGTTTGGAATAAGGATTGTGGCGTTGGCGGCCATTTTTAAATTCAGGCTTCTAAAACAGCGAGAATAGGACTAAACGCGCTTACGCAAAGTCCGTCAAATTATTTGCAGCCTATCTAAGTATACATAAAATCACGCCTGTTTGCCATATGAGTAGGCAGAGATCACGGATCTCCATTTGCTACGATCCTGACATACTATTCTCGCTTCATTCACTCTCATTACATTCTTCATGCATGTTCGTCGGTTTAGGGTACTCCTGACCTGTCCTATTTCTAACACTTCCCCGATTTGGTCCTGGTATGAGCGCCTAGGTCTTCCTCTATGAATAAACTGTTTTATTTTTGCCGTGAGCACGATTGCCGTATTAGTTCCCGGTGGAGTAGAATAGGACCACCCCAACTCTTCCTGTGGGTGTCGTAAAAGGCGATAAGGGATAGGGCTGTTCTCCATCCGACAGTAAACATACAGCTCAATACAAAGAGCTTGCTAGACGGCAATAGTTTTGCCCCCTATTACGCCGTGGGACTGAAAATTGGCGAAACGTGGGTGCTTATACACCCCTGCGGGGATTTACAGACGTGAGTATTGGATGCTTTATTTTGATTAAGTTATTGATCAGTATTCTTCCTCCGTCTTCAATGAGCACAGATAGCGACAAGTGGAGCCGTCTGTCACCTTAGCAGGCGTATGGGTGGCGACAAGATGCACGCTGTCCGGGACATCATGGTTTTTCACCCGAAGGTACCATCTTGAAACCGGAGAAAGCCCTGGATCAGCCGGGGTGCGAGGGATATGTCTCAACGGCCAACCTTACACCCTGTGTAGCTGGAGAGAGGTTCGAATCCAATGTAACCGTCCTCACCGAATGGCGAAGATTTTTCTCCGTGGGGTGTCTTTCTCACCACGAAAACACAGTCTATTGATCCGTGTGGATAATGGTAAGGAGACGGCGGAACGGGAGTGGCGGCGTGAGCGATACAGACCCGCTGACTGCGCCGCCCGCGTGCGTAGGCAACTCGCTTGTGTCGGAGGGCATAGCCTGACCTCCATCCCCCGTGAGCGTGGGCCTCGGTTTGATGAGTGGAACCGCCTGTCACCCCAGCAGAAGCAGACCACGGCGGTGGTCCCGGGGGCGAGTTGGGGACACCGTTGTCCCTCTTCCGATTAGGGCCAGACCGTAAGGCATAGCCCTAGGTCACCGGGGTGCGAGGAATATGTCAAAGACAATCTCACCTCTGGCCTAACACGATGACCCACAGACGGCGTGCGGGTTTAGTCGGTTCGAGTCCGACATAATCTCGATTGATCATCCACGGAGCCCAGGGTCTTTTTTCCAACGTTTCATATTCCAAATCGCTTGTTATCATAGCGTAGTTTCCATTTGCATCTGGAACCCTGAACTCAATTTATTCTTTCTCCTCTTTTTGATTTCACTTTCACGGTTTTTATGGCAACAAAAGCGCTGTGTGACCCTGTAGGTCTACTTAAGGCCAAATTAATAGGTATATCTAAAAACGAATCTACTAAACTCTTTTGCAAAAAAAAACGGGCACTTTAGATTTTTTTCTCTACTTCAATGAAGAAGAACAAGAAATAGGTTTTGTTAATTTGACGATGTATTGGCATGTTTTTTTGAAGCATCCTGGCATGATTCTTTACGTTCCAAATTTAAAATTTGAAATTATTATAAGAAAAATAATGATTATTGTGGATTATTCTAAAATTGCTTTACTAATGGCGCGAATTGCTGAAACGATTTTTAACTGATTACGATATTTTAAAACTTTTTGGATATTTTCTGCAAATTAAACAATTTAATCTTTCTTTTTACATTAAATGGCACTTTT
This sequence comes from Eilema sororculum, assembly GCA_914829495.1. Taxonomy (NCBI): domain Eukaryota; kingdom Metazoa; phylum Arthropoda; class Insecta; order Lepidoptera; family Erebidae; genus Eilema; species Eilema sororculum. The sequence goes on from OU618561.1 coordinate 4,956,018, forward strand.
TGATATGAGTGATAAAGCGATAAGGGCCGGTAAAATTATAGCCCTACTTGAAGAAGGTTGTTCGCAAACTCACGTGTCTCAGCGGCTAAATGTGAGTCGTTCAACTGTCCAGAGGACTTGGCAACGGTATCAAGAAACTGGTTCGGTCAAAAGAAGACCCGGTTCGGGAAGAAAACGATGCACAGAACCAAGAGATGACCGCTTTCTGGTGAGTCAGGCGTTGCGTAATCGTAAGGCGTCAAGTGTGAACCTGAAGAAGAGCCTTGAAGAAATAAGAGGAGTAGAAGTTAGCTTGTGGACGGTCAGGAGGAGGCTTTTGGCTGCCAATATCAAGAGTTACCGCCCAGCTCGGGGCCCTAAATTACTCCGTGAGTACCGTGTTGCTCGACTTCAGTTTGCTCGGAACTGTGCTTCATGGACTCTGGAGGACTGGAATAAAGTATTGTTTTCTGATGAAGCTAGAATCTCTTTTTTTTTTTTTTTTTTTTTACACAGGACACGTCAATTTGACTTCACCTCGCCTGATGTTAAGCTAAAGGCAAAGTCTCGGAAAGAGGGTCACCATCGTAAACATTTACCATGTTAACAGTGGTGGCACTCAGCTTGACGGCCTCAACTTTTTGTGTGGACGGACTCTTTGTGTGGAGAGGACCGACGCCGGCGAGTGCTGCGAAGACCACGGGAACGCTATGCGGAAGTGTGTTTCGAAGAAATCACTCCTTATGGCGGAGGCTCCGTTATGTTTTGGGCAGCAATGAATTCGACGGAGCGTACGGAGTTAGTTTTCATAGAAAATGGAACATTAAATGCACACCGGTACATAATGGAAGTCCTTATTCCATATGCACAACCCACATTGACTGCACTTGGGGAAGATTCCATTTTTATGGACGACAATGCTCGCCCGCACCGTTCTGGCGACGTGGAAGCGTACATGCAAGAAGTTGGGATCCCTCGTTTAGATTGGCCAGCTCGAAGTCCTGACCTCAATCCAATTGAGCATGTGTGGGATGTTCTAAAGAGACGGGTAAGATCAGTGCAACCTGCTCCACAAAACATAAGGGAGCTAAAAAGAGTCATTGCAAAAGAGTGGGAACGTATTCCTCAAAACGTTATTAAAAACATCGTGGAAAGCATGCCCAGAAATTAATTTACACGATTATAAGTATACAGACTACGTCAAAGAAATAAATTTCATTTAATTAACTAAAATCGACCTTAGAACGTAAATTTCCTTAGGTGCTCGTTTTTTTTGCAAAAGAGTGTATTTGTTCTTATTCTATTGTTATGTTACAATTCAAAACAGTATCTTGTAACTACAAAAGAAATAAATGGTGGCGTTAACCCCTACACTTTTATTTTATGGCCACACTTCTAAGCAATAAAACAGTTAGAATCCCTCTTCTGGGTTATAAACGACCGGTCTGATAAAAATGGATACATTAAGTACATATCTAAGTTAGGACAGTATCTTACGGGTTTTAAAGTTGAATGTGGAGTTTTAGAATTATCAACAAGTCACGGTTGGTAAATCATCATCATATCAGCCACATATAGTCCACTGCTGGTCTATGGGAGAGGCCTATCTCTCCCATAGACCTCCAGAATGACCGATCTGAAGCAGCCCGCATCCAGCGCTTCCCGGCGACCTTGATGAGGTCGTCCTTCCACCTGGCCGTTCGTTGGGCGTCCCACACTACGTTTGCCCGTACGCGGTCGCCATTCCAGAACGTTTTTGCTCCATCGGCCATCTGTTCTGCGCGCTATGTGTCCCGCCCACTGTTTGGTTGGTTAATAACTATTTTTAATTCCAAATTAAGTAACTATTTCAGTTGGAAGAGCATTCCCACTGTAAGAGAAAGGTCGTGGGTTTAAGTAAGTAAGTGGTGACAGTTAGCATTATAAATGCTATAAAAAAATAATTCAAGTAAAAACAATGTTCACGGGAATTAACGCGATCATGGTATACCTTTGATTTACCTGACGTTTCGACCAGGTTACACTAGCCGTGTTCGCGATAATTCCCGGTAAACTTACTATACTTACTATACTAGCTTTTGCCCGCGGCTCAGCTCGCGTGAATGTCGGTTATCGCAACAAAACATAGCCTTGTTCCTTTCTCAAGGACTAATCTACCCCTATACCAAATTTCATCAAAATCGGTTCAGTGGTTTAGGCGTGAAAGCGTAACATACAGACAGACAGACAGACAGAGTTACTTCCGCATTTATAATATTAGTATGGATCATGGAACGCGATAGCGTATAAGTTTTTCTTGGTAAAGGGCCTCGATCTTTTCTCTTTGAGTACGGTACCTTAAAATGCATAAAAAGTCCACTTTTTTAAAACCAGATAAATGATAGTGTATCATAACTACAATCACAGCAACCTAAGAAATAAAAAAGCTAGAATGTAACACAGACTAATAATGTTATTGTCGTAAAAAGAACCCAGGACCATAAACAAAGTTTATAGGCTGGAAATATAGACCAAATATGGTGGAATTCGTTTCTATTCCTTAGAAGTACAGTCAGCAGCAGACAGATCGAAAGTACTCAAAGTGACTTGAATGAAATTTTATAGCATTTATTATGCTAACTAAACAATTCGAATGCATTAGGAAAAATTAATTCCTCAGGTGGGCTTAAACCCACGACCTTTCCCTTACAGGGGGAATGCTATTCCAACTGCGCTACTGAGTGACCTGAATCAATTCAAATTTCCCTTCTCTCTATGTCCGTCTTTAAGACGACGGTGGAGTCATCTACCAACACTCTTACGAACTATTGAAACCAATGAGTGATTTTTCAACCATTTTAAACATTGATTTTTGCGTTCATTTTTAAACATTGTTATAAATTGAATTACTGAGGTGGGACAGGAAAGGTCGTGGGTTCAGGCCCCACCTGAGTAATTCATTTTTCCTAATGTAATCGAATTGTCAAGTTATCATAATAAAAGCTATAAAATTTCATAGTAATCAAAAAATATTTTTTATAAATGGTTGAAAAATCATTCATTGGTTCCAACACTTCGTAAGGGTATTGGTAGATGACTCCACCATCGCCTCAAAAACAGATATATAGAGAAGGGAAATTGGAATTGATTCAGGTGTGGTTCAGTAGTTCACTTGGCAGAGCATTCTCCCTGTAAGGGAAAAGTCGTGGGTTCAAGACCCACATGAGTAATTCATTTTTCTTGATGTAACCATACTCAAAGTAATCTTAATGCTTTGTTTTCCCCCTTCCTGTTGACTTCTTGCTGTGTTGGTTCCCGGTGGAGTAGAAAAGGACCAAATCCAGCTCTTTCTGTGGGTGTCGTGAAAGGTGACTAAGGGATAGGGCTGTTCTCCATGCGGCAGTAAACATACAACCCAAGACAAAGAGCCTGATAGATGGCAATAGGCTCGCCCTCTATTACGTCGTGGCTCCGAAAATCATATTCAGTGAAACATGGTTGTCAATATACCTCTGCTTACCTCTTATGGGATTTACAGACGTGAGTATATGTATGTATATAAATAAATATGTGGTACACCTTTATTTCGGATAATAATACAATTGAAAGAGTTTTAAGATCATTTTGAGATTTTGTAGTCAAGGTATTTCTGAGCGCGTGGTTCCCGGCAGAATAGGATTTGGTCCACCCCATCTCTTCCTATACGGTGTCGTACAAGGTGACTAAGGGATAGGGCTGTTTAACATCAGACAGATATATACAGCCCAGACTCAGCCTCAAATGCATGGCTCGAGTCAACAATAGTGCCCGGAATACGGCAATAGGCTCAGCCCCTATTACGTGGGACCGAATACAATGATTGGTGAAATGTGGGTGTTAATTTCACCTCTGTCTAACCCTCAGGGGATAAAGGCGTGATTCTATGTAATGTAATGGTATTTCAGAAGCTGACTGTACCTACATAAGAAGACATTTTTCAAATGGATCTCATATCGCCTGAGATGATACCTATTTTTTTCTTCAAATGTATCCTAAAATATCTCAAGCTGTGACTTGAGAGCATTGTGTTTGGAAATATTTATCACTGTGTATAAAAGGTTATGAGGATTCTCCTAAATATAATATTGTAGGTTATGTTTGTATCACAATCATTGAAAGGTTCCACAGTCTGGGGTCAGCGTACTCTATCTTTCTGTTCAAATTTGGATTCGGTTTTAATGGGAGTGACTCCAGTCAGAAAACTTTACCGTGGTAACCACTTTCCATCCTATGGACGTGTGCAACATCACGGGGTGCCGACCCTGTAAGAACGGAGAGTTTCTGTGCCGTCAGTGCAGAAGACAAAACAGGACAAAGGGTAGGTCTTCCCACTGACAGCACAAAAACTCTCCAGTGAGCTCTGGCTACCCTACTCACCACTGAACACAACACGAGGTTATTATGACCGCGGTATCCTGTAGGGCGGAGGGTACTTTCACAAGCGGACTGCTCTATCGGGACAGGAATACGGATTAATGACTTCCTTGGCCATATCAGTAAAGCAATATATATATAACTGGAAAGACTCTAGTCTAAATATAATATATATAACTCAAAGGTGACTGACTGACACAGTGATCTATCAACGCACAGCCCAAACCACTGGACGGATCGGTCTGAAATTTGGCATGCAGGTAGATGTTATAAAGTAAACATCCGCTAAGAAAGGATTTTGGAAATTCTGCTACTAAAGGTGTAAAAAAAGGGATGGAAGTTTGTATGAAAGTCCGTCATTTTCAGAGTTAGATGCACTAAGTTTTATAAAAGATCTGTGTCCTTTAAGAAATAAATAAACACGTGTGTCAGCGTTTTTTCAAAATTTTATTAATAAGAGGGTAAAATAAGTGATAAACTTTTGTATGGAAAGTTCGTCATTATCAAAGTTCAAAGTCAGTATCAAAGCAGGAAACTTCGTACACCTTCGTCTTTTGAGAAATGCTTTGTCGCGATAACCGACATCGGCGCGGGCGAAGCCGCGAGAAAAAGCTAGTAAAAAAAAAATTAAAAAAATTAAAATTTATTTATTTATTTCTCTTACAAGGGGTAAACAGTTGACAACGATACAATGGTCTGAAACTAATGTATGTAGAACTAACTACATTGTAAGAGCTGGGTGCTCGTTGAAGGTCTAAAAGACCTGTGTTACAAGTCACCTAAAAAGCTAGTATATTATAAAGACCTCAGTCTCTTTCAAGAAGTCTATCCTAACGCCTTCATGTTTTATTCTTGAATCACAATATTTTCTCCACCCAGTAATCACAACTTATTATTTGCAACGCACCGTGTGTACGCAAAGTCACAGGCAACCTGTAAATGCCTGCGGATTTTTATATCCACCCTCTCGTATTCAGGGTGCGTGCGTAAATTTGTCGGTAAACCGAAAGGGTTAAGCCCTTCCCGGGTCGGGAATAAATTATTGTTAAGAAGGTTGAAAGTTAAACCGGTTAACGTGTACACTTGGAGGGTACTGGACCAAATTGTTTAGGTAACGAGGTAAATTAGGTTTTTTTTTGTATATATGCTAGTCTTGTAGCAAAGTGAGTTTAATATTATAAATGCGAAAGTAACTTTTTCCGTCTGTTACGCTTCCACGCCTAAACCACTTAACCGATTTTGATGAAATTTGGTGTAGGGTTAGATTAGACCTTGAGAAAGAACATAGGCTATGTTTGGTTGCGATAACTAACATACACGCAGGCGGGCAAAAGCTAGTATTTTTTCTAAAAGGACACGTCTTTTTGCCTTCACCTCGCCTGTTGGTAAGCTAAAGGAAAAGTCTTGGAAAGAGAGTCACCATCGTTAACATGTACCATGTTAACAGTGATGGCACTCAGCTTGACGGCCTCTTTAGATGCCTTTTCACGCCCCGCTTATAGTTGGTTGTTGGTATTTGTAATGGTGAAACTTTGCCGTCAGCATACTATCAGACTCTCGATTCTACTGAAGCAAAACACGCGAATAACACACACACACAGTCACTGCAAATAACAGTATTAAATTTTAGACCTTATTACTACACTCTTAAAGTTCAATATGAAATGAAAAGCGTTTCATTACACATTTTGTACTTTCACTGCATTACTTTAAAGTTAACAATTTAATGCCATTACTTGCAGTAGTTGCAGTTCAACAATGATGTGGTTTTTCTTTAGTAAAATCGAGGCCCAGCTGAGGTGACGTCATATTGACATGAGCTTTAAAACAATATCCTGGCTAAGAAATGAAGCTTGAAGACCTTGGTAGGAACCTAATCCTCCCGAGGAGGGCCAGGCCGTAAGTGATGGCCCTGGTTCAGCCGGGGTGCAAGGGATATGTCGAAGACAACCTCACTTCCGGACGGCAATTTTAGTCGATTCGAGTCCGACATAACCTCCCCTTTCGGCTCCAGCGGGGGAGGTATCCGTGGGCATTTCCGCATGAAAAAACAAATGGTCGGAACCTAATACACCCCTTTTGATACAAATATTGACAGCTACTGTATAATGTTATACAGTTTTGTTGGTACAAAGTGTATAAGCGGTAAACAAAAGAGGCCTTCGTAAACAATGACCGAGGTACTGTTACCAAGTGTCTAACCACTAAAAGCCACGCAAAACAACTTCGGACCCAAGAATCTAAAACGAAACTTTAAGACAATAAATACAAATTAAATAAACCTTTGAGCTGCGTCCTCGATGATAGCGGAGCGAAGGCGGTAGCGATTACGCTACAATACAGTAGACAAGATGATTTAGCCCGCATAATTTTATTCTACTACAAAAACTAATAATTGGTATACCGAATTTTTTTAAACTAAACCCACACATGAAAAAATGCAAATATTGTAGTGTTTCCGAATTATAATTTTAAAACATCAATGTGAACCTTTGAGAATGCCGTAAGGTGAAACCGGTCAGGTCTAGAAATAAAGTCAGTGGAAAAGTACAAGTGTGTTATGTGTTATTCAATATGTGTAGCAGATTCCACCAAGCGCCATCAATCTACAGTATAAACAGTCTAATAATGCTGTTCAATCAATCGTGGAAATATTACCTTCTTAATGAATATAAAGTTTAGTAGCAGTATATTGTCGGTGAAACTGCCGTTTGATCTCTTATGAGAAGAAAGGTTCGCCAGAACCTCGTACTAAACAGGTGCATCGACTTCTAGGAGAGGTTGGCTTGTCGTAAGGTTATTCAAGGTTCAATATATGCTATATATACCCTATATATGATAAAGGAATTATTTTTTCTGTATGTAAAAACGATCAGATCAGATCAGAAAAAAGTTATGTGTGTATTTATCGCAGATTTATAAGTGCCCGGTTAATGGCAATGGGCTCGCCACCTATTACATTGGGACCTAAACATAAACTGGCGAAATGTGGGTGCTAGCACCTCTGCCTACCCCTTCGGGGAATACAGGCGTGAGTTTATGTTATGTTATGTAAAAACGATCAGCAGTACGATTGTGTCGCACTTGGTATTGCAACATCTATCAGGCCATGGTAATAGTAATAGCTTCATATCAGGTGGATCGTGTGCTTGTCGGCCACATAAGTGATGTAAAAAAGTGAATTTTTTATTCATTTAAGATTCACATGGTGGCGGAGAAAGAATAGAAGTATTACAACCCCATCTCATTCGATGCCACACGCTAAGAGGCGACAAACGCAAAATGTAAACAATATCACTGCGAGAGAAGGAAGTCTGGTCAACGTGGAAACGGTAGGCTAAAGCCTCCCAACATTGGGAGAGGCCTATGTCCAGCATTGGACTGTGATAGGCTAATTGATTGATTAATTTAAAATCACATATTTTGTGTGCGTAAAAGTAAAAATAATACTCCGCTCTCGCTGTCGCTTCATCTCAGCTTCCATCGAAGCCACATCCTAAGTTAAATTAAGAACAAAGAAATACGTGGAGAGTCTGAAATGTTTAAGTCCGTGATATTTAATGGACAGTAGAATTATTTTGAAAGTTACTTTTGTACGTAAAGTCTTGTTCCAACTTGTTTTATCAAAGAGCAGAGGTAACTACTCTGAAGTACTCTGAACAAACTTACCAGTGTGGTGAATTGTAAATATTCTTAGTTACCAAGAGATGTTTATTACTTTAAAGTTATAAATAAGGTGTATTTTATACATCTTTAAAGTTCTATCGAGGCCCTTTTTTTATCGTGCGATAATTCCCCACGGATACCACCCCCACGGAGCCGGTGGAGGTGGTTATGTCGGACTCGAACCGACTAAAACACACACCGTCTTGGGTCCTTGGTTGCCGGAGGTGTGATTGCCAAAAGCATATCTCTCGCACCCCGGCAGACCTCGAGGCCCTTCTTCCTACAGTCCCGGGTCCTTAGGCGGGGCGTGAAAAAGCATCTGCTAATGCTGTTAAGCTGAGTGCCACCATTGTCACTTTATTGATTCTGTGGTGTTGTGGTGAGCCTCTTTCCTGAAAATTGTTTAGTTTACCTTTCAGCCGAAGTGGTTATATTGAGATTTAGTTAAAGCCTTTTCGAACTTTGAAAAAAAATCAACATTATTCTATTTTTTTTTTTGGAGTATTAGAACCGAAGTTACTAACATTCCCTCTAACCCCTCCAACTAAGCTAAATTGCTTGTGCTAAGAGTGGGTTCACGTCGGTAGTATAATGGCCAGGATTCGAACCCGGGACCTCTCGAAGTAAGGCCGACTCCTTAACCACTAAGCTACTGACGCTTTAAATTTATTATGCTTCAATACTTAACCTGTATTAATGATAAAGTATAGTACAGTGCTACCGAATGCGTAAAGTCGTAGTTTCAATACCCGATTCAAGCAAAAACTAATTTGGTTTTGCAGTTAAAATTTTTTCGAGGTTTGAAAAAAAATTTTTTTTCATCCCGTATAATTTCATCGTGCATTCAAGCGAGCACTGCGTCATTGGTTATTGAATATCGGATAAAGAATAGCCCTATTCCTTAGTCACCCTAAAAAGATAAGAACACCCTATTTTACTCCACCGAAAACCAACAAAATTACAAAATAATGGTAGTTACAAATTACATCTCTACCTACCCCTTTAACAGTAAACAAATAAAAAACGGAACACATTACCGTTAACACGAATAGAAACGAAATTATCAACTCTTTGAAACATCTCTACGAAAAAAAGAAATTTTCTACTGAGTGATTATCTTACTCGGTGTCAAACGTAACTCGTACCACCCGGGAACCCCCTCCCTACTGTAGGGGGAACCCCCTGTTATGTCACCCTTGTTGAAGCTGCTCGTATGCAAAAAAAAAGTAAGCGATATACGTCACAGAGACTCGGGAAATTCTGTTTTACGTTTACTGTTCGCCGAAGGGATAAATTTAAGTGAGTTACAGAATGTTTTTTTATTCTGTTCTGGCAATATTGTAAACTGATATTGTGGTTTGTATTTTTACCCACGACGGAACGGAGACGGTATATGCGTTTGGGGTGAGAGGATGTTTGTGTGTTTGTTTGTTTGTGCAAATCCATGTTGCCAATTTCTCCGAAACTACCTATCCAATTTTGATGCAGTTTTCAGTTTTGGGTTCGGCTTTAATTGGAGCATGTTCTTAGATAGGTGTTCAACTCAACAGGAGGCGTTACAGCAAGCATTTTTAATGCAATTCAATGTTGCCAAAAATACAAGTCCGATTTTAATGCAGTTTTTTTTAATGAGGTTTTATACGTCATGAGTTTTTTTTTAACTTCTTAATTTTATTACTTGTAACAATTTGTACACATACATAAGCACGCCTTTATCCTTAGAGGGTAGGCAGAGGTGAATTAACACTCACTCAATGTATTCACAAGGTGCTGTACAAGGCGACTAAGGGATAGGGCTGTTTAACATCAGATAGATATATAAGGCGTACGACACCACAGAGATAAGGTGGCCCAAATTCTACTCTGCCGGTAACCACGCAAAGTTCTTGAGAATGATGATGACAATAAATGTATATATGATGGAATACACTTGATGGAAATCAGCTCTCCTATTATGTGGAAGCGAAAATTATAGTTTCCGAAATGTAGGCGTTAATACACCTCTGCTTACTTCTCTAGGGACTTCAGGTGATTACCGGACACGGGTGTTTCGGGAGTTACCTGTGTCGGATCCGGAAGGAGCCAACGTCCGAGTGCCATCACTGTGATGCGAGCGAGGACACAGAGCTGCACACGCTGACCGAGTGCCCGGTGTGGGACACTCCGAGGTGAGTCCTAGTGGCGGCTCTGGGGGTGGGAGTCCTCACATTCGCCACGTTGCTCACAGCGATGGTACAATGCGCGAACGCTTGGGGTGCGGCCGCCTCCTTCTGCGAGCAAGTAATGTTCGAGAAGGAGGTCGGGTAAGGACTAGACTCCGGGCCCGGGAAGCCCGCGCAGAGCGAAGGCGAACCGGACGTCGGAGGTCACAGAACGACCTCCGTCCCTCCCTCCTCCGTCATGAGCGCTGGCCTGGGGGTGACCGGTGGAGCCACCTGTTACCCTAGCAAAAGCAGGCCGCGGTGGCGCTCCCCGTAACCGGGGCTAGATGGTGACACTGTGGTCCCCACAACCCGAAGGGGGCCATCTCGAAAGAGATGGTCCTGGGTCTGCCGGGGTGCGAGAGATATGCTTTTGGCAATCTCACCTCCGGCAACCAAGGACCCAAGACGGCGTGCGTTTTAGTCGGTTCGAGTCCGACATAACCACCTCCACTGGTTCCGTGGGGGTGGTATCCGTGGGGATCTAACGCACGATAAAAAAAAGGGACTTAAAGCATACAAATATAGTAATTTAAGATGTCAAAATCCATATCCATACTAATATTATAAATGCGAAATTAACTCTGTCTGTCTGTATATTACGCTTTCACGCCTAAACCACTGAATCGATATTGATGAAATTTGGTATAGGAGTAGATTAGACCATGAGAAAGGACGCTATGTTTGGTCGCGATAACCAACAAAAAAAAGCTAGTCGTTTAATACAGATTTCTTTTTTCGGTTATGGGTTTCGACCCCCGATCCTTCTCTTACCTTACAGGGAGAACACTTTAAGCACTAAGCTGGAATCCCTTCTATTCTAGACCGACATATTTTTTTTACTACTTATCTAATCGATTTTGATAATTAGCTATGTAATAATTGTTTAAAAGTGTCTTCAAATTTAAGTTTTATGTAATTTAGCTCAAGTTAATATTGTAATTGGTAATTAAGGTTTAATAACTATAAATAATAATTAAAAAATAAAATACAGGAGTGAATATATCATGAGTACAGTCAGCGGCAGAAATATCTTGACGACGAAGTCTAAAAATGATTTTAAAACTCTCGTATTAAGAGCAAAATCAAACTTTTATTGATTTAAATGCTATTATTGTCCAAACTAAAGGCGTGTACTAAATATCAAAATAATTAATTTCATAAAAAAAAAACAAAATTAAGATCATTTTGAGTATTTTGTACGTCATCAACTTTCAGATGCACTGCATAGATACACTATGTAAATAAAACCTCCAGTTTTTCCACACATAACTGTTCTAAAATTTACCCTTATCTACTATATAAAAATAAGTCGGGTTTTCCTTCCTGACGCTATAACTCCAGAACGCACGAACCGATTTGGCTAATTTTGGTCTTGAATTAGTCCAGGAAAAAGTCCAGGGAAGGTTTGTACGTTGAGAAAAATTTGAATAATTGCCGGGAACCGACATCCACGCGAGCGGAGCCGCGGGCAAAAGCTAGTACTACATATAATAGACTAGATACTAGACTATTTAAATACTGCCAATTAAGAACCCTTTCGAGCAAGCTGTAGTCAAGACCTTAATTATAATTATAATTAATGTGCAAACGATCGTCTCACTAAAAACAGAATAGGCTTTTTAGAAAGTTAATTTATTTCATATTAACTTTTTATCTTTGCAGAATACCCAAGAGTTCATTGTGGATTTTTAACATGACTTAGGCATTTTTACTCTTTTCATTTTCAATGTTTTACGCGCTTATATAATTTTGTTTACGCAGGAGGCGCGAGTTCGATCACCGCTTTAAGTATGTTACATGTATGGACCCGGAACTGAAGGAAGAAGGAAACACGTGAGCTGGCAGGGAATTCCAGGTCTTAATGGTGCGGCAAAGGAAAGCGTCATTAAATCGCTTGGTTCTTGAATGTATAATCAGCCCGAATTCAGTTGATTGTTTTTTATTTGTAAGTCAACAGTTTCGGAATTCACTGATATCAGATCTCCCATTCTGCGCCAGTCTTAACCTTCAATCGTTATTGTACCTATTAATTGAAACCGAACGTTTTGATAGATATATCTGTACACTCATATTTATCTATAGGTACATATAAAATTACTTGTCCCGACTGACTGAAAGATTCATCAACGCCGAGCCTAAACTGCTAGACCTACAAACTTGAAATTTTGACAGTAGATGCATTTTATGATGTAAGCATCCACTAAGAAATTATTTTTGGAAATTCTGCTACTATAGGGGTAAAATAAGTGATGGAAGTTTGTATGAACGTCCGTAATTTTCGGAGCTAGATACACTAAATTTTATAAACCTGTGTCTTTTAAGAAATAAATGAACTTTGAATTCTGAACTGTGAATTTTGAAAAACGCTGACACAGCGTTTTTCAAAATTTAACAACTAAAAAGGTAAAATAGGTGATAAACGTTTGTATGGAAAGCTCGTCATTTACGCCACGATCAAATATGGAATACGAAATTTTCTCGGGCGAAGCCGGGACAGTTCAGCTAGTTAAAAATAAATCCAATAAAACGTCTTTTTGAAAATGCATACCTACTATTAAAACAAACAATAAAATAATAGGTACCTACACTTCGAATTATCAACCATCTTCTTTTAAAACATAAGAACAAAATGGCGAGTTACGTATTTTAATAGTAATTAATTCTGTAAAGCCTGATTGACATTGCTGATTGAATCCAAATATTAACTTTACGCAAATCCAATTTTCATAATAATTTTGGATACGAGATCTCTAGTGCTAACAGCCCTATACAAGTACTATATAAAAGAGAGTATATTGCGTATGTGTGTGTCTTGAAATTCAATTTTCTAAATTTCAGACGCTAACAAGAACTACAACATGGTTAAGTCTATATGAAGTGATAAAAGTGTGTGTGCGTGTGTGTGTGTGTGTGTGTGTATGTTCGTGTGTATACACGTGTATATGTGTATGCGTATTTCTTTCTTATGAGGTCTTATCGGTAGCTTAATGGTTAAGGAGTCGGCCTTACAATCGAGAGGTCCCGGGTTCGAAACCTGGCCATTACACTACCGACGTGAACCCACTCCTAGCACAAGCAATTTAGCTTAGTCGGAGGGGTTAGAGAGAATATTTGTAATTTTGGTTCTAATATTCTTTAAAAAAAAACAAAAGCAAGGGTTAAGTTTATAGATATGAAGAGATGATTGTGTTTGTGTGTATACTCGCATGGGCGTACATGTGTCATTTTTATCACTTAACAGGACTTTACACGGGCAAAGTTCCTCGTCTACAAGATGCGATTATCGAAACAATAAAAAACGCTGCTGCGCCTAAACATTCGTAAAACAATAATTGCTCGCTCTTCCACTTTGTCAACAGTTGCCTCGCTATTGAATATTGATAGTATCCGTTTTAAACAGAATGTTAAAGCACTATTTTGATATCTTTTTTTTTCGCGCGTAAATCCCCTCCGAAACTTACCTCCCACGCTGGAGCCGGAAGGGGTGTTTCTGTCGGACTCAAACCGACTAAAACCGCACGCCGACTAAGGATCGTGGTGCTAACCCGGAGGTGAGGTTGTCTTCGACATATCCCTCGCACCCCGGCTGACCCAAGGACTATTTTGACATCAGGTGATAAGTCATTTTGCGAATCTCTTATGATACCTAATCGTAGGTGAGAAGAGTTTGCCTGTATGAACACATTCTGATACGATAATGGTATGGAGATTATTACTAATGATATTAGCGTACGATTTCTCTAGCTGAAACTTGCGAGAAATTATCTCCGTCTAAATGGGCCTTAATACAATTTTTTTACAGAAAAAAAACAATATTGTGAAAGATTCAAAGCTAGTAAAAATAGCTCATAAAATATGCACAGACAGACAACCTATACCTACAAAATAAACAAATAAAAATTGTAACTAAAAAGGCTATAACCATTTCCCTTATAACTTTTTTAATGTCGTGTTTACTCGCCAAAGGGCCATGATTCAGGCTGGAGGATTTGTTAGGTCACCGTTCGTTGTTATAAATCCGTGTCAATGACTTCTTTGTTTGCTTTTACTGGAGTGACTGCTTCTTTGTAAATGTTGTGGAAATATCTTAGCGATGGTTGTAATGTTGTGAATAATGAGTCAGAGGAAATAGTGAGGAAAAAAAATCTGATAATTTTTTTGAAAGGTTTTGGTGTACTAGTAGTCTCGGGGATAAGTTTGAGGGTTCGTGGTCCCCTTTCTTGAGGATGACGCTGGGTCCACCGAGGGGCGAGACATAAATAATAAATAAATAGTAAAATACATATTCCACAACAATCTACACAACGCTATCTTTTTTTTTTCGTGCGGAAATCACCTTGGATACCCCCCCCTTCCGGAGCCAGAAGGGGAGGTTATGTCGGACTCGAACCGACTAAAACCCGACTGTGGGTCGTGGTGCTAGGTCGGAGGTGAGGTTGTCATCGACATATCCCTCGCACCCTGGCTGACCCAGGGCCATCCCTTACGGTCTGGCACAATGGTGTCCCCAACTCGCCCCCGGAATGGGGAGGCGCGCTTCTCAGCGCGCCGCCGCCGTGGCCTGCTTCTGCTGGGGTGACAGGCGGCTCCACCCGTCACCCCCAGGCCCGCGCTCATGGGGGACGGAGGTCAGTCAGTGCCCTCCGACGCCCGAGTTGCCTGCGCGCGCGGGCGGCGCGATCCGCGAGTCTCTCTCGCTCGCGCCGCCTCTCCCGTTCCGCCGTCTCCTTCACGACCATTACCTGCTCGCTGAAGGAGACGCCGGCCGCCCACGCGTCCGCGCAGCGGACCATTGCTGTGAGCATGGTGGCGAGGGTGAGAACTCTCACTCCCAGGGCCGCCACTAGTTCTACACAACGCTATCTAGACCCATGGTAAACTTACTACGGGAAATACCCTTAAAGACGGATATAAAGAGAAGGGAAATTTGTAGTGATTCAGGTATCGCTCAACTGAGCAGTTGGAAGAGCATTCCCCCTGTAAGGGAAAAGTCATGGGTTCAAGTCCCACTTGAGCGCTTCTTTTTCCCGATGTATTTCGAATCCATACACATACATACTTCAAATGATAATCATAGTTAAAGCCAATAAAATCATATTAAGAAAGCAAAAATGACCCAACCCAAAAAGCCTCCAAGCTATCAAGAGATTATCATTATCAGTCCAATTAAAAAATAAATTAACGGCTGGCTTAACCCTGCGAATGACATCGCTTGACCCATGTCACATGAGACTACTGTCATAGGGCATGCAGGGGACACTTCCCTGACCTCTATAGGGACTATCTTATATAGATTAGGATTTTGTATAGGCCTTTTGTAGGTGATTGTGATTCTGATGTCATATGTTTCGTTAAAAGGGTATAATACCAGTAGAGTAGTTTATAAAAAACTAGCTGACCCGAACTTCGTACCGTTAATTTTTTCCGCCCGCGTGGCGTTCGATCCCGTTCACGCTGTACCCTCTACTATATTAAGCATGTATTATACATATAAACCTATTTCTTGAATTATTGTACCTATTAAAAGAAACCGCATCAAAATCTGTAGCGTAGTTTTGAAGATATAAACATACGTAGGGACGGACAGACGCGGTAAGCGATTTTTCTTTATATTAAGTAGTGATTATTTACTTTTAAACCGACGTTAATGAATGTAATCAATTTTAATGTGACTTTTAATCAATCGATTTGTCTATCGCATCGCAGTCCACTGCCAGCAGTGCCAGTCCAGTGCAGCTATGTCCAGACATAGGCCTCGACCAATGTTGGGAGGCTCTGGCCTGCTGTTTCCACGCTGGCCAGACGGGTTGGTACAGGGTTTTATTTCGAGTGTTCCTTCTCTCACAGTGATATCGTCTGCGTATGTTTCTGTTAGTCGCCCCTTACGACACCCTTTGGATGAGATGTGGTGGTACTACTTGTATTTCACCATCAATAATGTGGCTGGAGTGTTCAAAAAACACACGATAGCTTAGTGGTTTAGGTGTCGATCGATCGAGAGGTCCCAGCTTCGAGTCCTGGCCAGTACCTATTCACTACCAACGTGAACCCTCTCCTAACAAAAGCGGTTTTAAATTGTAGGGGTTATTGTAAATACTAGTCTCACTTGAGCATTTCATTTTTTCCAATGTTTTTCGAACTTAACAGTTAGCATAATAAATGCTATAAAAAAAAATTCATTCAAATACTAGTATTTTCAATTACTAGCACTCTTTAAAAAGAATAGGCTTCAATGTCTTGACTTCTTCAATTTGAATTTACACAAGGATAAAAAGCAAAATTAAAAATTTTGAAACTACCCACGACGAAAACATAATTCTAAAAGTGTTAAGGTACCGCAGCGCCCCCTAGTGGTAAGAACATACACCAATCAAACCCAAACCAATAATTGAAAACTGCATCAAAATCGACCTAGTATTTATGGAGAAAATTGGCAACATTGATTTGCATTAAAAACGCTTGCTGTAGCGTACCCTGTTGAGTTGTCATTGTAACACCTATCTAAGAACATGCTCCAATTAAAGCCGAACACATAACTGAAAACTGCATTATGATTAGATTGGCAGTTTTGGAGAAAATGGCAACCTGAATTTGCACACACAAACATCCTCTCACCCCAAACGCATAAATACTGTCTCCGTTCCGTCGTGGGTAAAAAAATACCTATCAGAATAAAATATCTCAAATATTCGTATATCAAATAGCTCAGTATTTGGACTCTTTATTTATTCCCATAACTTTTGTAACACTCCGCCCTCTTTCCTCAATAACGTTCAAAAACTCTTGTATGTATTTACATTTCCCATATGAGTACAGTCAACAACAAAAATTGCATTGAAATAACAATATTTTTATGACGTCATTATGTTTTGTTGATTGAATTTATTTTTTCTTCAGTAGAGTAGAGGTAGCATTTTTTATACCACATAGGTGGCATAAAACACACAATACTCACCTGATGGAAAGTGGTTACCGTGTTGGTCTGTGACGTATGCAACACCTGGCTTTACACTCGTGCTGCCGATTTTATAGCATGGTGCAGGCCCCTCGTAAATTGCTATAATTACAGCATGGTACTGTATTAGTTACGTGACTTATTTGTTACATTATGTAACTTTGTTTTAATTCTTAATTATAAAGAGTTTTATATACTTGTAGACATTAAGCTTTAAGAAAATAAATATTGTAAATTGACGTCCAAAAAATGCCGCAGTGGAGTTTGTTCCGCCGTTTCTTCTCCACCAGCGCCTTGGAAGCGGTGGTAAACTTAGATTAAGTAGAATTAAAATTGACGTCACTAAGAAACAATTTTATTGTTCTATATTGAAAAATAATGACTATGACTATGACTATGACTATAGAAACCTTCTAATGCCGTTCTTGAAGAACCCCATATTTTAGTTGCTTGGGAATACAACAGCAGGGAGTGCATTCCACAGTATTAATGAACATTAGAGTTAAAACGATTTTTAACGGTACGCATATAAATGACTGCTTTGATATTTGATATTTATGTGATAAAGTAAGCTGTTGCCTATGAAGGTCGGTTATCGTGACCATAGGCTCAAGCCTTAGTCAATCCCAGTACCAAATTTTATTAAACAACTTCAGTGATATAGGTATAAAAGCTTAACAAACATACAGAGCTACTCTTTCATTTCATTTTATGATATAAGTATTAATTTTAATGTTGCCTCTCGATTACTTTCAGCAATTTTCTTACTGACTGTACTGTGAACCCCCTACGAAGAAAAAGTCTACATGAAAACTCAATATGATGCAAAATGCAAGAAGCAATGTTGTCCCGTATTTGGGTCAAGCCTTTATCGGTACAGGCGAATAAAACGGTGACGTCACGGGTAGTGCAACGAGTGACGTCATTGTCACGACGTGAGAGATTTATGCGTTGCTGGTGACGTTTGAAATTAACGTTCACGTAGATTGCTTGTCTGTTATTAGTCGGGTATATCTGACCTGGTAAGCAGAACACGACGGTATACCCGTCCCAATTCCAACTGAGCAGTCTGACTGGGGAAGTACCTTCAGCCTACAGACTACCGCAGCCATTTTTTTTATCGTGCGCAAAATCCCCACGGATACCACCCCCTGCTGCCACCACTGCTTGGAAGCAGTTATGTCAGACTCGAACCGACCAAAACGCACGCCGACTTGTGTCCTTGGTTGCCGGAGGTGAGATTGCCGAAAGTATATCTCTCGCACCCTGGCAGACCCAGGACCATCTCTTTCGAGATGGTCCCCTTCGGGTTGTGGGGACCTTAGTGTCCCCATCTAGCCCCGGGTACAGGGAGGCGCAATTTGCGCCGCCGCCACGGCCTGCTTCTGCTAGGGTGACAGGCGGCTCCACCGGTCATCCTCAGGCCAGTGCTCATGGAGGACGGAGGTCGTTCTGTGACCTCCGATGTCCGGTACGCCTTCGCTCTTCGCGGGCTTCCCGGGCCCGGAGTCTAGTACGGACCCGATCTGCCGCCTCCTTCTCAAGCATTACTTGCTCGCAGAAGGAGGTGGCCGCACCTCAAACGTTACGGCCATAATAACCTTGTGTTGTGTTCCCGATGGCGAGTAGGGTAGCCGGAGGTCACTGAAGAGTTTTTGTGCTAACAGTGGGAAGGCCAAAGGCTTGTTGTCCTTACTCTGTCTTTAGCACTGACGGTACAGAAACTCTCTGTTCGTACAAGGTCAACAGCACTGTCTGCTATCTAAATGGTATGAAATAAAACTCCATCAATGGTGAAAAGGTAGTGCCGTGTTGGTTCCCGGTGTAGTAGAATAGGGACACCGCAACTCTTCCCGTTGGTGACATATAAGGTAACTAAGGGATCGGGGTGTTCTCCCGCCGATGGTGCACGTATAACCCATGACTAAGGGCTTGAGGGCAATAGGCTCGCTCTCTATTAAGTAGGACCGAAAATCATTGTTTGCGAAAAGTAGGTGTTAATTTCCAATGAGAAGTTGTTACCGTGGCATGGACGTGTGCAACACCAGTGGAGTCACACTCGTGCTGCCGACCCTGTTAGTACAGAGAGTTTCTGTGCCGTCAGTGCAGAAGACAAAGCAGGCCATACCTTTGGTCTTCCCACTGACAGCACAAAAACTCTCCAGTGAGCTCTGGCTACTCTAATCGCCGGGAATACCCAACAACACGAGGTTATTATGGCTGCGGTATTCTGTAGAGCGGAGGTACCTCCATGTTAATGTTTTAAACTAGTTTAGCTTGTTGCTAGTATTTCGTCGAATATTATATTATACCTCTAATGGTACATTCGACCAAACGTGAGTAAAGTTTAATCCTAGAATAAACAGCCAATATGTGGGTGATATTGCCTGTTTATTCTAGGAATAAACTTTACCCGTTTTTGTACGAATGTGCCATAAGAGAAATATCTGGAGAAACCAAATAACTGAAGTCATATATATTTGACTAATTAAAACAATCTAAATACAGTAAAGCATTAACATATTAAACCTGGGCTACTATCAGTAGATATAGGTAAACTAAGCCTAAACTATGCTAACTAAAATACTACCTGTAATATAAATATAAAAATGAAAAAAGAAATTCACAGTAATCAGTAGCGTGTAAAGACAATACAAGCTAATCAGAATACTACATTTATTTTAAACGGTCAAATGTGTCCCCAAATAACACTTGGGTGACACAAGGGTTGAACCCGATACGCAAACGAATTTAATAAAATTTTACGACTTAACCCTTAAAGATTCATTGCCCTGATACAAAACACAATACGAAATGTACTTATTTCAGTTATATCTGGATATCTGCCGTACCCTTATTACAAATGCGTATTTTTCGGTGTAGGATACACCTAACCCTGAAAATACGGGTAATACGGGTTAATTTTTTTTCCAAACGGTATCCAAGTGAATTCATATGATCCCTTATTTTTTAAACATTCAGTTCGTCAAGTGACTGCCACTGTAAGATGTTAAAAAGTTGAAGTGCAGACCAGAAGATACAAATCACCATTTCTGACAATTTTGATCTAAAAAATAGTGTTCTTTAACTTGACGGCCTCAGTAGATGTTTTTTACACATCGTTCGAAGAACCAAAGATTGCAAGAAGAGGTATTATCAGGCTTTTTTTTTTAACCGTGGGGGAAAATCCTTCATGGATGTTATGCCGGACTCCTACCGACTAAAAACCCCCACGGTAACGCCCAGAAGCCTATGGATGGGAGCCCCGGGTAAGCCCTCGTAAGGATGTCCCAGGACTCCCATCAGACCTACGGCTACAATTGCGGCCTCGCCTTGGGGGTGGTTGGTGTGCTATCCCGCGTCTTTGTTGGGCTTTTCGGGTGTTATCCCGCTTCTTAGGGGAGGGGGCGTGCGTGAATCCCTCACGTCACGCTGCCGTCATGGGCCTGGATCTGTAGAGACGGTGAGCAGCCAACTCACCGTCCTCAGGCCCCCGTCACCGTCCTCAGGCCCCTGACCAGGTATTATCAGGCTTATTATGAGGCTTTCATTTCGGAGTACAGGGTTTATTATATTCCTTTTTTCTAGATTAGCTTACACTGACCTCAAATCCAGAAGTCCGTTAATCAACAGGTATGCCAACATTTTTTCTTAGATCCCGCACATATTGGTAAGGTTCCGTAATGTCCATTACCTATAATATGTTTGAAGAATGTATTCCAAATTTACCTTTGTTTTGTCAGTGATCAGCAATTTCTCTTGCTGTCTGTACAAATATTTTCTATTAGAAAAATAACTTATCGATCTTTGTACTCGTTCATAAAATGTCATAAATCAGTTTGCTATCGAAACACATCCATCAACTTATACATAAAAATGTCTAGACAGAAAGAATATCGAAAGAATAACAGTGCCTTACCCGATCACAAACTGTTTAAAAAATACCTATATTTTCCTTCGACATTCCATATCAGAAATATTTACATAGATCTACAATGTTATGCAAATAAATAAATCTTTGGTTAAGGTGCACTCACACTCACACCATATTATACTTATACTAAGGTTTTTAAAAACA
The DNA here is from genome assembly GCA_914829495.1 of Eilema sororculum. Classification (NCBI taxonomy): domain Eukaryota; kingdom Metazoa; phylum Arthropoda; class Insecta; order Lepidoptera; family Erebidae; genus Eilema; species Eilema sororculum. The sequence goes on from OU618561.1 coordinate 4,977,292, forward strand.
ATAATTATTAGAAATATTCTAATGAAGCCAATCCCAACTGAGCTGGGAAAAGGAATTTTTCGACGCCTGAACTCCCGCCCCCCTTTTTCGAATTCTTTTATATTGTTGTAAATATTTTAGTTTACTAAATTACTTATTAAAAAGATTATAAGTACCACATAGTATGAAGCAAAGTCACTTTCCTCGCCTGTCCGTCCCTATGTATGCTTATATCTTCAAAACTACGCTACAGATTTAAATTTAAAAAAAGTTAAAATAATATTTTAAAATTTTATTGTTATTGGTTTCTGTATATTCAGAAATTACACGTTTTAAGCACGTAATGTTCCTGAATGAGGCTTCTAGTCAAGTCCAGGTAGCACAATTCATATAATATTGCTGTGATTTACTGTGGTCAGTCTTCATCCTGTAAGGGATTGGTCGTGGGTTCAAATCCCGTCTTGAGTATTCACTTTTTCCAATCTAAATTGATAAATTAACTCGAACACAACGATTTGTACCTCACTATTCCATAGGTCTGAACCAAACCTAAATTTAATAAATAGGCTAATATTGCTTTTGCTTTTGTTATTTTAAAATCGTATTAAGTTTGATTTACACGAAAAGTTGGTAGTACAAAATTAAATTAGCATGCAAAATAATGTTAGAGGCGGCCTCCGACTTATCGATTGATTTTTATTAAGTTAAACTTAGAATCGTGATTTTAGTAGTACTGTGTTTTGGATTCGTAGTATGGTGTAATAATGTAATTATGTCTTCTTCTTCATCTTAGCGTTAATCCCAGTCGCATTCGAAGCATTCAGCTTGTATTCTGGGTTCCGTTTTACCAGTCTAACTGCGGATTTGGCTAAACTTTGATATTTTCTGTGAAGTGATTGCCATCTGTCCTCCACAACCCAAGGATGATATCGAAGCATTGCATGTGATGGCTCTAACTACCCGTAACGACTGCAATAGATGTTCATATGGCAACCGGGACCAACAACTTAACGTGCTCTCCGAGGCACGACCAGACCAATGCAAATACCCATATTAATCTATACAAATATTTACTTTGAACAGGGATCGAACCCACGCCTCCTGTGTAATAATATGTATATGTATTTAGCTAGAAAACCCCTACTGGGAAAGTACCTCCACCCGACAGAATACCGCGGCCATAATAACCTCTTGTTGTTTTCCCGGCGGTGAGTAGGGTAGCCAGAGCACAGAGAGTTATTGTGCTGTCAGTGGGAAAACCCCTACTGGGAAAGTACCTCCACCCGACAGAATACCTCGGCCATAATAACCTCGTGTTGTTTTCCCGGCGGTGAGTAGGGTAGCCAGAGCTAACTGAAGAGTTTTTGTGCTGTCAGTGGGAAAATCAAACTCTTGTCCGGCTTTGTCTTCTGCACTGACGGCACAGACACTCTCTGTACTTACAGGGTCGGCAGCACGAGTGTAACTCCCCTGATGTGCACACGTCCATAGGCCACGGTAACCACTTTCCATTTGGTTGGACTTGTGCTTGTCTGCCACCTAAGTGGTTATAAACAAATACATAGATATATACGTATACCCCCGCCTACAAATCCCTGAATGGGATAGGCATAGGTGTATTAACATCCACGTTTCACCAATTTTCAGTTATAGGATCAATAGGGGGCCTGTTGCCGTCTAGCGGGTACTTTGTCTGTATGTTTACTGTCGGATGGAGAACAGCCCTATCCCTGAGTCAGCTTTTAGGACACCCACTGGAAGAGCTGTGGTAGTCCCATTCTACTCTACCGGGAAAGATTTTAACATTTCTCCGAAGCACCCCCGAAACAGTCACCCATCCCAGTAGCAACCGCGCTTAGGTAGCTTAACCTACTGATCGTTTGACCGACTAACCTGGCCACGAGAGCTTCAATCCAGACTTTCTGAATTTCACAATCGAAATTTCAACAAACGTCAATACAACGGAAATAAATTTATCAAATAATTTTCCAATGTAAAATTCCTTTCTGTTTTCCTTATTTTGACAGATAAGACAATTGCGACTCGAGAAAATACTGAAAAGGCATTCCGAAGCTGCCACGGAATTTTATAAGTATTATTGCTGAAGATATTTACGAAAATGCTTGCAATTTCTTTACAATTATAAAAGCGATTGTACTTTTAGATTGAAGATTGTTGGGTGAGATTTTATCTCACGAGGCGTAGTTGCGACTCAGACATCGGAATTAACCGAAAGGGGGCCACCTCGAAAGAGATGGTCCTGGGTCTGTCGGGGTGCGAGAGATATGCTTTCGGCAATTTCACCTCCGGCAATCAAAGACCCAAGACGGCGTGCGTTTTAGTCGGTTCGAGTCCGACATAACCACCTACACCGGCTCCGTGGGGGTGGTAACCGAGGGGATTTTTCTCACGATAAAAAAAGACGTAGGAGTCAGCTTAACGACCTCTGCCGTTCATGAATGCAGATCTATGGGTACCACCTGTCACGGTGGAGGCGGTAGTACCATACCTGTCTTCCATTTCCAGAGGCAAGATGGAAACAACATGGTTCCCATATCCAAGGGAGTCACGGAACTGAAGATGGGTCACCCCAGCCGGTTATGAGAGAAAAGTTTTTAGTTATTAGTTAACCTGTAACCCGATGTTAGGCAATCTTACACCCCGGTAACTGAAGACCCAAGATGGCTTGCAGTTCCAGTCGTCCAATTTTTGTTTATGGAATAGGGAAGCAAACAAGCAGACGGATCGCCTGATGGTAAGTGATCACCACCGCCCATGGACACCCGAAATACCAGAGGAATCACAAGTGCGTTGCCTTCCTTTTAAAAGAGAGTACGCTCTCTCTCTCTCTTTGATTCCTATTTATCCCGATATTCCCACGGAAGCAGGACTTACGCGGTTGAAACCGCAGGGCAATGCTAGTATTTTATAAAATCGCTCGCTCGTAGAATTCAAAAGGTACCTATTTATAAACCGCTACAGTAAAACCAAAAGTTTTGATAATTCCCCGAAAATAAACCGCTGGCCGGGGAATTACCTTTATCCCTTAATGGCTAATGATTATCTTGTTATATGTTACGTGTTTCGACTTAATTGGATTACTGTTTTCATTCATTTAGGTACAGGCAAAATATGCTTTAGGAGTAAAGCACTTCAGGATTATTTTTGTTTTACCTTTTTTATACCGCTTTTCACAACCTCTGTGGCGTAGCGGTAGAATTTTCAACTACTATGTCAGAGGTAACGGGTTCGATTACTTTCCAGCGCAAATATTTATATGCAAGAATATATATCAATTTGCACTGGTCTATTAAAAATTTAGTGTTGTATGTAAAATGTAAAAAAATATAAAAAAGAATGCACACCTCCATAGGCCACGGTAACCACTTTCCATCAGGTCCTTGTCTGCCACTTAAGTGGTGTAAAAATTACTAATATAGCCTCCTACCATTATAATATTATATACCGTTAAAAATAACAAAAAAATTAACACAATCAACAGCATATATAGGAAAATAGTTTTATTTTATTTATCTGCTTTTGTTAAAAGATGTTTTATTGAATCAAACATACAATATATTATTATACATTATGTCAATAAATAAATTAATCAAATAACCCGCCCCTGACCGCTCCCGGCGCAAAAGTGCCCATCACACTCGCCGCGTTGCCACGCTGGATTGCAATGGCCAGCCTTTGCACCAGGAACGCTCCGGAACGGGAGTCACCAGTTGTTTCTATAAGCCTGTTTCCTATTTCTTTTACAAGGCTTTTGGCCTCCTTGCTCCAGCATCCCAGGGTTTCTTATCTTTTATTTGTATTAATAAACATGGTCAGGGTCTTTTATTTGTATTAATAAACATGGACAATGAAATGGGCTGCTTCTTATCAATATAACGGTAAATTCATTTTCATTACCCTAACTGGCGACCATTGATAAAGGTAAACACCAAGTGATTGGTATTCAGGCCATCCCTTCAAGGGTTTATTGGCTGAGAAGGGCTAACAAGCCGTTTTGTTTACTTTCTCTGAGTCGTAGAGGTTAGTTTTAATTTGATTTGGACGAGGTATTGTTAGGAATATTGCAGACTAATAATTTTAAGGGTTACTAATATACAGCCTAGACTCAGCCTCGGATGCACGACTTGAATTAACAATAGTGCACGGAATGCGGCAATAGGCTCACCCCATATTACGTGGGCCTAGATGTTTCTTTTCTTTTATTCTATGTATTTTATGTATGTATTTACAAAAAAAAGTATCTAAGTATGTTTATCCGCATTCTAGATTCTATAACACAAGTTAGTTAAGCTTATCATTAAACCTATCCTAACTGTTACTATAGAGATCTAGAGAGGCCACATGGCAGCCTCTCGTATCGACTGAGGCAGATTATCACCGGTCACGGGTGATTCGGGCGGTATCTGCGTCAGATCGAAAAGGAACCAACGTCCGAGTTAGTAGCGGCCCTGGGAGTGAGAGTTCTCACCCTCGCCACCCTGCTCACAGCAATGGTCCGCTGTGCGGACGGGTGGGCGGGGGTCTTCGAGCAGGTAATGGTCGTGAAGGAGACGGCGGAACGGGAGCGGCGGCGTGAGCAAGAGGGACTCACGGATCGCGCCGCCCGCGCGCAGGCAATTCGAGCGTCGGAGGGTACTGACTGACCTCCGTCCCCAATGAGCGTGGGCCTGGGGGTGACGGGTGGAGCCGCCTGTCACCCCAGCAGAAGCTGGCCACGGTGGCGGCGCGCTGAAAAGCGCACCTCCCTATTCGGGGGTGTGAGGGATATGTCGAAGACAATCTCACCTCTGGCTTAGCACCACGACCCACAGTCGGCGTGCGGTTTTAGTCGGTTCGAGTCCGAGATAACCTCTCCTTCCGGCTTCGGCGGGGGTGGTATCCGAGGGGATTTCCGCACGAAAAAAAGGGATAATTTACCATGTTATTTATTACGAGTTTCCGATATTTCGGCGCTGTTGCTAGCAATATGACCGCTATTCCTCCATGATCATGGTGCTTGTAACAGCGTCGAAATATCGGAAACTCGAAACAATACCACATGGTAGCTCTAATAGTAATGTGTAAATGAATGTCCATGGTAGTGTAAATCCAACTCTAAACTAACCCGTTTCAAAAAGCACATTCCATATAACATCTAATTCAACCCCACTTCAGCCAAACTAAGCTATTTCAAATTTATACATGAGCTAACAGTTTAGGAACGAACTATGACACACCGACTCGTAAAATAATTCAATGGTGGCCTCAAAAAGTACCCATTTCCCTGAGAAGGGTTAGAATTCGGATGGTCTGTTGGAATTTTGAGATGTAACCTTCGCTCGCTCATTTCTGTTTTACGATCTGGTCCAATAAAATGGTTTTGTTTTGTTTTGTTTGGACGTATATTTATCAGTTTGGGGTTAGGTAGAATATTTTGACTAAGATATGTGAATGATGTAAAATTATGCCATGATTTCTGAGTAAATTTTTCACTTTCAAATTTGAGTCAAGAAAATTCAGCTGTTTTTTTATACTGCTTAGGTGGCAGACAAGTATACAACCCACCTGATGGAAAGTGCTTACCGTGGCCTATGGACGTATGCCACACCAGGGGCGTTACACTCGTGCTGCTTATCCTGGAGAAACCTTCTAATGCCCTTCTTGAAGATCCCCATATTTTAGTAGCTTGGGAAAACCACGGCAGTTCATTACACAGCTTGAGCGTGCGTGAGCGTTTAAAAATGATTGTAAAATCATTCATTGGTTCCGATAGTTCATAAGACTGCACCGGTGCCTTAAATACGGATATAAATCCATACTAATATTATAAATGGGAAAGTAACTCTGTCTGTCTGTCTGTCTGTCTGTATGTTACGCTTTCACGCCTAAACCACTGAACCGATTTTGATGAAATTTGGCATAGGGGTAGATTAAACCATGAGAAAGGACATAGGCTATGTTTGGTCGCGATAACCGACCCTCACGCGGGCGGAGCCGCGGGCAACAGCTAGTACAAGATAAATTTGAATTACATCGGGTGTGTCTCTGTAAGGGAAAGATTGCGGTTCGAGTCCCGCCCGAGAAGATTAATTTTCCCTATCTATTCGATTTGTATATTTAGCATAGGTACTTAATGCTATAAAATTCATTAATATCAAGTCAATTTTAAAAATCACAAGCTGAAGATGCCTGGACTTAATAAGAATTTCAAAAAGCGCAAGCTTCAAATTATATAAAGTATCATAATGCAAACTCAGTCTTTTTCCATTAATTTCCGTTTCGTGGCGCGGGTTATTGAGTTTCCATATTGTGACATATCATTTTTCAAGATCGCTGAGATGAATCTATATGAAATTTTAAAGTGGCAGCTGGTAGGTTTAATATTGGTTGCAATTCACTTTAAGAGTGTATAAATCTTGAAGATTTTTAATAGGATACGCTTGGTGAGTAACCACCTAAGCCATATGGTTTTTTTTTTTTTTATATAGGACACGTCAATTTGACTTCACCTCGCCTGATGTTAAGCTAAAGGCGAAGTCTCGTAAAAAGGGTCACCATCGGAAACATGTACCATGTTAACAGTGATGGCACTCAGCTTGACGGCCTCATTAGATGCCTTTTCACGCCCCGCTTAAAGGACCCGGGACTGTAGGAAGAGGGAAACACGTGAGCTGGCAGGGAGTTCCAGGTCTTAATGGTGCGACATAGGAATGAGTCACTGAAACGCTTGGTTCTAGCAAGTATACTCTGCACCGTAAATGAATGGCATCTTAGCCCTGCACGTGTCGTCCTGTGTAGGAAAGGAGAGGGAATGAACTAATTGGAAGAGCTCGTCAGAATATTCACCATGGTAGAGACGGTAGAAAACTGCCAAAGACGCAACATCTCTACGCATCTGCAAAGGCTCGAGGGTGTTCGTGAAATATCAAAGTACGAGAAGGCTTGTTACGAAATTCTTCATATTTATCACCTATTTTACCTCTTTGGTAGTGGTTTTTTTTATTTAAATTGGACATGTCAATTTAACTTCAACTCGCCTGATGGTAGGCTGAAGGCAAAGTCTCAGGAAAGAAGGCCACCATTACAAACACGTACCATGTTAACAGTGGTGGCACTCAGCTTGACAGCCTCATTAGATGCTTTTCACGCCCCGCTTAAAGGACCCGGGACTGTAGGAAGAAGGAAACACGTGAACTGGTAAGGGATTTCAGGTATTAACTTTCAAGGTGATATTCAAAAAACCTGTCTTAATCGATGATTTACCATAAATATTCAAGTTTGTTGCTGCCAATGTTATAGATTTGAATCAATGAGTCATATACATTTTATATTATATTACAATACACAAATTACAACAGATCTTTACATATACACGGGTGACTTAGATAAACTACCACATGACAGTAATCTACCCTATCCCTGTGATGTCCACGATAATAACGCACAGATTAACTATGATAGCCGTAATAAAGCTTGAAGCTCAAAGGTTACAGGGGTTTATTATTTATTTATCTTGAAGTGACATAAAGAATAATTAATGTGCCAGAGTTTGAGGGTACCCAGCAAACTCTGGCTCTTAAGTGTAATAAGTTTACTTACATTCATGTAGAAGGAAATGATAGCGGAGTTGTTGCAAGGCAATCGAGTCACGTGGCATCCAAACGTCAAATGGACTCATTCGGTAGGAACGTTATACCTATGAAGTCCTTCGACTTTTGACACCCCGCGTGTCTCACTTCCAACCCGCATTCGGCGCGCGTTTTTATTAGAAGAAATATCAATGGGGCATCTCCGTTACTTAATCATATTCTGTCCTCCGTGCTTACATTATATTAAATACTGAAGTTTATGTTATCTGTGTGGCGAAGTAAAAAGAATTCAAGTATCATTACCTTCTGCATATCAATGACATGCTCTGTAACGGAAACATTCACTGCTATGCAGACGACAGCACCTTACACGGGAGTTATCACGCACGTCCTGCGGCCAAGCAGTCTGATATCGCGGAAAAAAGGCAGCTTCTTGTCACAGAGCTGGACCGGATCCTGGACCACATTTCTCAATGGGGCGCTAGGAACCTGGTCGAGTTCAATGCCAAGAAGACCCAGGCATGTGCGTTTACAGCTAAGGTGTCTCCTTTCCTTCCCCTTCCCACTCTTCAGAGCACACCACTGCCACTGCAGGATCACCTCACTATCCTCGGTATGGATGTTCGCTGCAAACTGAATAACAAAAACTATATCGAGAGTATCATCAAATCAGCCTCGCGTAAACTCGGAGTCCTGAACAGAGTGAGACGTTTTTTCACGCCGGAGCAGCGGTGTCTTCTATACAAGACCCAAATTCGTTCCTGCGTGGAATACTGCTCACATCTCTGGGACGGCTCCGCAAAGTACTTATTAGATGCTCTCGACAGGTTGCAGCGACGTGCGGGCCGCATTATTGGGGATCCTGAGGTCACGAACACCCTCGAGCCTTCGCAGATGCGTAGAGATGTTGCGTCTTTGGCAGTTTTCTACCGTCTCTACCATGGTGAATGTTCTGACGAGCTCTTCCAATTAGTCCCACCCTCCCCTTTCCTTCACAGGACGACACGTGCAGGGCTAAGATGTCATCCATTTACGGTGCAGAGTATACCTGCTAGAACCAAGCGTTTCAGTGATTCATTCCTATGCCGCACCACTAAGACCTGGAATTCCCTGCCAGCTCACGTGTTTCCTTCTTCCTACAGTCCCGGGTCCTTTAAGCGGGGCGTGAAAAGGCATCTAATGAGGCCGTCAAGCTGAGTGCCACCACTGTTAACATGGTAAATGTTTACGATGGTGACCCTCTTTCCGAGACTTTGCCTTTAGCTTAACATCAGGCGAGGTGAAGTCAAATTGACGTGTCCTATATAAAAAAAAAAAAAAAAAAACCCCATCTCATCGGCGGGTGTTGTGGTGATTAACGAAAAAATACGGAGACGATATCACAACGAGAAAAGGAAAACTCTGGAAACTGTAGGTCAAAGGTACATGAAGGTACATGATGAACCAGAACACACGTCTTATAGATCATTCCTTGAAGTTAACCAAACCTCCATGTGCTAGCAACCCCAGAACACACTTCTGTCGAGTGAAGAACTTGTGGAACTCTCTCCCGGAAACTGTAATAAGTGCTCCAACAGTGAACTGTTTCAAAAATAGACTTGACAAACATTTAAACAATTAAGAACACAAGTGCAGTGATATACACGTATCAGCTCGTAGAGCTGCTAGTGTATCAAATAATAATAATAATAGGTAGCTTGATCACTCCCACCCCTGTATCCGATACCGGTGGAGCACTATTTTTTATGTTTTTAAATATTATGTTTTATTTTTTTTATATGTATTTAAAATTGTAATCAATAAGTACATTTATAAGTGAAATAAAGAGAAATAATAATAATAAAGACTCCCAACATTGGGAGAGGCATATGGCCAGTAATGGACTGAGATAGACTAATAATCTAATATATTATAAAATTCTCGTGTCACAGTTTTTGTTGCCATACTCCTCCGAAACGGCTTGACCGATTTTGATGAAAACCAACATCTATTTGTCATCCCCCTAAATGTTAGGGGTAGTCCACTCCTAAATTTTTATTTTTTATTTTTTAGACAAAATTTTTAATTTCTATTTTTTTATGATACAACATACAAAAATACATGCAATCCTCAATTTTCACCCTTCTACGATCAACCCTTATTTATTAATAGCCATTTTAGTAATTTAATCGTTTTTTCTTTCCGGTAGAAAAATTATCAATCGTCATTTAATTATTATATATTTTTCATCCCCCTAAATGGTGCAGCGGGAACGGGATCTGACGCCACGGGTGCAGGGAAAAATTGGCGGTACGAAGTTCGCCGGGACAGCTAGTTGATTTATAAAATACTAACTTTCCCGTTAGATAGCTTCTGTGGCGTAGCGGTAGTGAACGCAGACGCTACGCAGGAGGCGCGGGTTCACCCTCAATGCAAATATTTTATGCATGAATATGGGTATTTGCATTGGTACCATCGTGCCTCGGGGAGCATGTTAAGCCGTCGGTCCCGGTTCCCATACGAACATCTATGACAGTCGTTACGGATAGTTGGAGTCCTCAAAAGTCCAATGACTGGTCTAGCTGCAATGGTTCGGTATCGCATTTGGGTTGTGGATATCAGATGGCAATCACTTCACAGAAAATATTGAAGTTAAGCCAAATCCCCAGTTAGACTGGTAAAGCGGACCCCAGACTCCAAGCGCTAAGATGAAGAAGAATAAGTTTCTCGCTAACTTATTCTCGCTGGCGCAGTTGGGTAAAAAGGAGAGTAATTATATATATCATGTTTTCTCTCGCTGTATAAAGCTTATTTTATATTTCTTTATATCCTTAGTATTAACACCCTTCACACGTCACTTCTTTGTGAACGTACAATCTTGTGTTTCATCCTAGACAAGACTAAACACAACGTATAATTAATCTTAATTACTGAGCAGCTGTCTTATATTTAGTTAATTACTTCATCTGAAATTTGATAATTATTCTTTTTACGAAAAAAAAAACTGGTAAAGTAAACTGGTAAGGTAAAGTAAAGTTCAATAAAAACTGGTAAAGTTTGAGTCGTATTTGCATACAGAGGGTTCTGTATTATCATACAAGAAATACCGGTAATATCAGTATTCTACGAGCTTTTTTCCGATTCAGATGAATAAGACTTTTTTTTTACAGGACACGTCAATTTGACTTCACCTGATGATAAGCTAAAGGCAAAGTCTCGGAAAGAGGATCGCCATCGTAAACATGTACTATGCTAACAGTGGTCGCACTCAGCTTGACTGCCTCATCAGATGCCTTTTCACGCCCCGCTTAAAGGACCCGGGACTGTAGGAAGAAGGTAAGACGTGAGATGGCAGGGATTTCCAGGTCTTAATGGTGCGGCCTAGGAATGAGTCACTGAAACGCTTGGTTCTAGCTGGTATATTCTGCACCGTATACGGATGACACTCAGCCTGAATCTCGATGTATTGTGTCTGAGGACAGATTGTACCTTTTTTAATTATTTCTTATTTTTTCGTGCGGAAATCCCCTCGGATACCCCCCCCCCCCCCCTGCCGAAGCCGCTCATTGCAAATATATTTGTATACATGAATAAGGCTATTTGCATTGGTCTAGGTGTTTCTACGTATTTACAAAAAAAATTATCTAAGTATGTTTTTCCGCATTCTAGAATCTAAAACACAAGCTAGTTAAGCTTACCATGGGTCTAGATAGCGTTGTGTAGAATGTTGTGGAATATTTTTATTTATTCATTTATTTAAGACTAGCTTTTGCTAGTCAGGATGATGATTCCCGGCAATTATTCGATATTTTCTCACCTTTTAAAGAACCTATTCGTTTATTGCATATCTAAGAACCAATTCGAGTAAGGAACCCTAGAAATACGAGATGAAAATGCTGAATTTATGTGTCTAGTTCATCTACATTTTGATAGCTACTTGAAATTCAATGTTAATTTATATTAAGTGCTACGTTACTTTATAAGTGATTGCTCAGCGGGATATTTGAATGATCCAATATTTATATTATACAATGCACATTTTCTACTCCAAACTCCATCCTAATACGAGTAAACGAGTTACTTAAAACTTTTATATTTTTGGTTGGACCATATAACCACTCCAAACTCCATCCTAGTGGAGTCACTAAAAACTTATATGTTACAAGCTTTTGCCCGCGGCTCCGCCCGCGTGGATGTCGGTTATCGCGACAAAACATAGCCTAAGTCCTTTCTCAAGGTCCAATCTACCCCTATGCCAAATTTCATCAAAATCGGTTCAGTGGTTTAGGCGTGAAAGCAACATACAGACAGACAGACAGACAGACAGACAGACAGACAGACCTACTTTTGCATTTATAATACTAGCTTTTGCCCGCGGCTCCGCCCGCGTGGATGTCGGTTATCGCGACAAAACATAGCCTATGTCCTTCCTCAAGGTCTAATCTACCCCTGTACCAAATTTCATCAAAATCGGTTCAGTGGTTTAGGCGTGAAAGCGTAACATACAGACAGACAGACAGACAGACAGACAGAGTTACTTTCGCATTTATAATATTAGTATGGATTAGTATGGAAGTATGGATACTAACGATATTTATAAATATTTTTTTCCATAACAAATTTAGCATATTTCTCTTAATCATAAATAAAATATATATTTAAGCATAAAATAAGCATAAACGAGGTGGTAAAATAAAAAGAAGTCGGGTTGTGTAGTAACGGATCATTCTCACTAGTTCCACCAACAATTAGTTCCACGGTATGAACATCTTTGTTGACACTATATGATTGTAATTTTTATGCTGGATTGGCTTCTTGCATTTTGAGTTTTTATACATATTGGATAATGATATTTTCTGAAGTTTACGCGAATGTCACTCATTGAAATAAAACCACTTTTTACGGATTCTATTGCGATATATTTGTTATTGTTACTTTTTAACCCGACGTTTCGGCTGCTGTGCAGCAGCCTTTTTCGCGGTGTGACTCACGATGGTAGTTGTCACAAAGTTTGAAGTATAAGTTATCTCAAAATACCCGAATCATGGTGAATTATTGGTGTTCGTATTTACGCAGAATGAGCTCACTGTGTTGTTAAGTCTTGCTGGGTTTTGCTGCTTAATGGGTTTGATTAAGTGGATGACTGGGTCCCAAGCTGGCGGTACGGTTCATCCATCCTCTCTATTAAGACATTTCTATCGGCATCAAGGCCCAGATGAAATATCTGGGGCTCGTGCTTGACGGCCGGTGGAACTTCGGGGAGCATCTCCGAAGACTGGCCCCCAAATTGAAGGACACAGCTGCCGCTTTGGGGCGGCTGCTGCCCAACATGAGGGGGCCGGATGACTCCTGCAGGAGACTCTATGCGGGAGTCGTGCGGTCCATGGCCCTATATGGGTGCCCAATATGGGCGGACACCCTGACGGTCCACAATGCGCGTCTGCTGCGTGGACCGCAGCGTGCAATGGCCAGCAGGGCCATTAGGGGGTACCGCACGATATCCTTCGAGGCGGCGAGTCTCCTTGCCGGATCCCTACCGTGGAACCTGGATGCGAGAGCCCTTTCGATGCTATATCGGTATCGTAAGGAGGCGCGGGAGCAGGGACGGGAACCCGAGCCCGAAGAAATTCGGGCCGTGAGGTCTCAGCTCCACAGGGACATGGTAGCGGAATGGGAGCTACGACTTGGGCGACCAAGCGCAGGGCACGCCGTTATAGCGGCGGTAAGACCCATCATGGAGGAATGGCTAGAGAGGCCACACGGCAGCCTCTCGTACCGGCTGACGCAGGTGATTACCGGACACGGGTGTTTCGGGAGTTACCTGTGTCGGATCCGGAAGGAGCCAACGTCCGAGTGCCATCACTGTGATGCGAGCGAGGACACAGAGCTGCACACGCTGACCGAGTGCCCGGCGTGGGACACGCCGAGGCGGGTCCTAGTGGCGGCTCTAGGGGTGGGAGTCCTCACACTCGTCACATTGCTCACAGCGATGGTACGATGCGCAAACGCTTGGGGTGCGGCCGCCTCCTTCTGCGAGCAAGTAATGCTCGAGAAGGAGGCGGCCGGTCGGGTCCGGACCAGACTCCGGGCCCGGGAAGCCCGTGCAGAGCGAAGGCGAACCGGACGTCGGAGGTCGCAGAACGACCTCCGTCCTCCATGAGCGCTGGCCTGGGGGTGACCGGTGGAGCCGCCTGTCACCCTAGCAGAAGCAGGCCGCGGCGGCGGCGCAAAGTGCGCCTCCCCGTAACCGGGGCTAGATGGGGACATTTTGGTCCCCACAACCCGAAGGGGGCCATCTCGAAAGAGATGGTCCTGGGTCTGTCGGGGTGCGAGAGATATGCTTTTGGCAATCTCACCTCCGGCAACCAAGGACCCAAGATGGCGTGCGTTTTAGTCGGTTCGAGTCCGACATAATCACCTCCACCGGCTCTGTGGAGGTGGTATCCGTGGGGATTTATCGCACGATAAAAAAAAAAAAAAAAAAAAAATCCTCTCTATTAAATGGGTGTTTTTTAATTTCAATAGCCCCGCGGATCATTCTAGGAATATATCGGTGTTCTTTGGCGAGTATCTGTGGTTTATCAAACCTTAGGTAATGGTTGGTGCCTTTTTGCGCGTGTTCACATACAGCTGACTTTGGATAATTTAATTTATTGTACTCATTCATTGTGATGACTGATTCAGCCTTTAAAATTTATGCAACTCCTTCTTATGGCAAAACATATTATACTAAATGATAGTTATGCTAATATTTGCATTATGCCAAAGGATTATTATGCAGTAGTATTATTATGCCAAAAAAAGTATGCCAAATTCATTATGCCAAAACATATTAGCCTTAAAATTTTATTTTTTTAAGAGGAGGGATCCCAATAGATCTTCTATATCGTAACGTTAATCCCGGTCGTATCCGAAATTTTCATCTCTAACTCTGGGTTCTCTTTTTCTAATTTAACTGCGGGTTTAGCTGCTCTTTGATTTTTTCCGTAAAGCGACTGTCATCGAAGTATTAGTTACATCAGTTGGTGGACTTTTGAGGGCTCCAACTACCCGCAACGACTGCCATAGATGTTCGTATGACAACCGGGACCGATGGCTTAACGTGCTCTCCTAGGCAAGACCAGACCAATGCAAATAACCATATTCAGGTGTACAAATATTTGAACTGAGCGGGGATCGCACCTAGGAACCTAGCTACGCCACGGAGGCTGTCAATCCCATGCATTGATTCTTCTATTCTTCAAACGAATTGTCATCAATTTGCTTCTTGTTTAGAGAGGTTAAATGGAGGTAGAGACACGACGGTATATCGATCCCAATTGAGCAATTTGACTGGGAAAATACCTCCATCCTACAGAATACCGCGGCCATAATAACTTCGTGTTGTGTTCTCGGCAGTGAGTAGGGTAGCTCACTAAATAGTTTCTGTGTTATTAGTGACCAAAGGCTTGTCCTGCTTTGTCTTCTGCACTGACGGCACAGAAACTCTCTATTATTACAAGGTCAGCAGCTCGAGTGTGACTCCCTGTTGCACACGTCCATCGGCCACGGTAACCATTTTTCATCAGGATTCAGGTGCCTGTGCCCACCACAGCAGCACGAGTGTAACGCCCCTGGTGTTGCATATATGTACATTCCCCGCGGTAACCACTTTCCATCAGGTGGGCCGTGTGCTTGTCTGCAAAGCGGTATAAAAAAGTACGAATCAGATTAAAAAAAAATAACATTAGCAATTGAAATTATTAATATTGCCTCTAACCCCTCCAACTAAGCTAAATTGCTTGTGCTAGGAGTGGGTTCACGTGTGTAGTGTAATGGCCAGGATCGAACTCGGGACCTCTCGATCGTAAGTCCAACTCCTTAACCACTAAGCTTCCAACGCTTCGTCGTATTTTAAGTAGTAATTTTCGTACACAGATTGAAGTAAGTAGTTAAAGAAAAATATGTCGTCATGACGTCATCACCGCAGAATGTAATGAGTAGATACTAACGTATACTTTCATCAAGTTTACGAGGATAATTTCATTAACTTCGGTAGTTAAGTAGTTGCCAGATCTGCTTTATAACGTTCAGGCAGAAATTCAGTATTAGTCAGCAATGGGCATATTCAACATGTTATAATGTGGAAAGGCATAATTATCTATAACTTATCCTACAATCTTAAAGCTAGCAAATAAAATCTAATAGTCAAAGTGATGATGAAAAAAACTGTTGACGTGGATTAGACAAACCCATGTGTTTCCTTCCTACAGTCCCGAGTCCTTTAAGCGGGGCGTGAAAAACCATCTGATGAGGCCGTCAAGCTGAGTGCCACCATTGTTAACATGATACATACCCTCTTTCCGAGACTTTGCCTTTAGCTTACCATTAGACGAGGTGAAATCAAATTAACATGTTCTTTCATAAAAAAAACCTGACTTATTAAACGTGAAAAATGTAAAAAGATAAGGTTCTGTCTTAGATCCTACATAATAAAATTAGTCTCTCGCAGTCCAATGCTTCCTCGCTGGCCAGACGGGTTGGTACAGGGTTTTATTTCTAGTGTTCCTTCTCTCGCAATGATATCGTCAGCGTATGTTTCCGTTAGTCGCCTCTTACGATACTCTTTGGATGAGATGGGGTAGTGATACTTCTATACTGTCCCTGTTACTATAAAAATAAATAATGAGATAAAAGTGTCGTGTGACCGTGTTGGTTCCCGTTGGAGTAGAATAGGATCATTCCAACTATTCCTTTGGGTGTCGTAAAAGACGACTATGGGATAGTGCTGTTCTCCATCCGACAGTAAACATACAGCCCAAGACAAAGCGCCCGCTAGACAGCAAGAGACTCTCCCTCAATTACGTCATGGGACCGAAAATCATAATTGGCATACATAATTATAATACACCTATGCCTACCCCTTCGGGGACTTACAGACGCGAGTCGCGGAAGACATCAGAGTTGGTATGGAGAACGGTGAGCTGACAGTTCTAACTCTGTTAGACTTCAGCAACGCATTTAACACCGTGGACTTCGACATCCTGCTGGGCATACTGCGCTCTCTTAACATATCTCCAACAGCGATTGACTGGTTTCATAGTTACCTGTTTGGTCGCCGGCAGCGTATTAATATCGAAGATACCCTCTCCTCTTGGTGTAATACATCTGCTGGCGTGCCACAGGGTGGCGTTTTATCTCCACTACTTTTCGCAATGTTCATAAACACCATCACAAATAATTTAACTTCTTCCTACCAGCTGTACGCAGATGATCTCCAAATTTACTCCCAAGCCCCACTGAACGAATTGAACAAGGCAGTTGATACTGTGAACGCTGATTTGAATGCAATTTGCAAATGGAGCACATCGTACGGTCTGAAGGTGAACCCGAGCAAGACTCAAGCTATCATTGTAGGCAGCCCTTGGATGATCGCAAGGATTGAGTGGTCAACGCTCCCACAGGTCACGTGTAACGGAACTTGCATCACATACAGCGACAAAGTCAAGAACCTTGGGATACATATCGATAGCTGCTTATCCTGGGGCCCTCAATTACAAGAACTTAGCCGTAAAATGTACGCAGCTGCGGGATCCATGCATAGGCTCCGTAATTTCTTGCCTGTTGCCACCAAGATTGCGCTAGTACAGACGCTTCTCTTTCCCATCCTTGATTATGCAGATGCCAGCTATCTAGATCTCACTGAAGACCAACTGAATAAGCTTGAGAGACTCCAGAACTTCTGCATAAGATTCATATTTGGTCTACGCAAATATGATCACATTTCCGAATATCGAAGAAAGCTCAAGTGGTTGCCTATCCGACTTCGCCGGAATACTCATATACTCTCACTATTGTACAGCATACTCTTCAATTCTGCTACCCCCTCTTACCTTAAAAACCGATTCGAGTTTCTGGACGCTACACATTCCAGGTCTCTGAGATCGGCAGAGAATTTGAGACTGAAAATGCCGGGGCATTCCACAAAGTTCACTGACAAATCCTTCTCCGTCCAAGCTGTTCGCCTGTGGAATGCTTTGCCGGTAAGAATTAGACGTGCACAATCCTTACCAGTTTTTAAAAAAACTGTGTATGATTACTACCTGCGGGACATCGGCTACATGTAGACACATTGGTCACACCTCCATAAACCGTAAGATAGGTTATGTATGAGTGTACGTATGTATGTGTATGTGTGTATGTATGTATATGTGTATGTATGTATATATGTATGTATGTATATGTGTATGTATGTATATGTGTATGTACCTATATTTATTTGTATACTTAGGTATATTGTATAAAACGTGTCCTAAGTACAATACACTGTAAAATACACCAATATTGGGACTTTGTGCACCATGCTACCCAAACATGGTTTCTATCTCTTTCTCCATCCAAAGGTTGCCTGTAAGAGATTGCCACTGTGCGATAAGGCCGCCTATTGTCTATACCTAAAATGTACCTACCTACAAACAACACATGTTTTTATCCTTGGTGTACACAATAAAGAGATACTTTACTTTATATGGATGGATAGATATATTTTTAGGGGTTCGTGGCTAAAATCATATTTGGTGAAACGTGATTGCTAATACACCTCTGCCTACCCCTTCGAGGATGTATAGGCGTGAGAATATGTATGTATGAGATAAAAGTCTAAAGTCTCTATGGTCTAAAGATAAAATTTCAACAATAAATAAACGCACGAATAATCTATGATTCCTCGTCTGTGATAAACCAACACCACCGTGAACAAATTTTGTGGTCGTCAGCTATTCAGGCTGGCACTTTTAAGTAATTGAATGCGAGGCAACCGCTCCCTCTGGCGGAAATGACGGCTGTGAAATTATCCGTGTGTATACAACGGGTTGGTTTATCGTTTTTTAGGTAGCTATGGTCAGTCTATGAATCATTACGTGTGAAAAGCCTTACCAGTAATGCTTGAGAAGGAGATAGTGGAGCGGGCCCGGGGAAAAATTAGGATTGTCTCTGCTGGCCGTGGAGGTAGGTGGAGCCCCCTATCACCCTTGCAGAAGCAACCAAAAGCGTATTGCACTCTTCCCCCCCTTTTCGGGGGCAACATAAATAAATAAATAAATAAAATAAATACTCCACAACATTCTACACAACGCTATCTAGACCCATGGTAAGCTTTTATAGCTTGTGCTATGCAATCTAGAATGCGGATAAACATACTTACATACTTTTTTTTTGTAAATACATACATATTATATATAGAAACACCCAGACCAATGCAAATAGCCATATTCATGCATATAAATATTGGCACTGAGCGGGAATCGAACCCGCGCCTCCTGCGTGGCAGTCGCGTGCACTACCGCCACGCCACGGAGGCTGTCGGTGGTTGCACCATGGTGTCTTTATGTTGAGGAGGCCATTTTGAAACCAGAGATGGTACGCGTAGGCCTCTTAGGTCATGGGACACCCTAACATCTGACCCCCTCCGGCTTCAGCGAGGGAAGGGGTATCCGAGGGGATATACCACACGTAAAAAAAGCAGTCGCTTTCAGAAATCAGTAGTTGAATAATCTAGGTTTAAAATGCCTCTTTGTTGACTAGACATGAAACTACAATGGAACTATTAGGTATATATCTTATGGAAGCTTCAGGTCACGAACACCCTCGAGCCTTTGCAGATGCATATAGATGTTGCGTCTTTGGCAATATTCTACTTTACTTACAAATATTTGTATGCATGAATATGGCTATTTGCATTGGTATGGTGTTTCTGTGCATAATATGTATGTATTTACAAAAAGAAAGTATGTTTATCCGCATTCTAGATTCCATAACACAAGCTAGTTAAGCTATGCCTACCATGGGTCTAGATAGCGTTGTGTATAATGTTGGGAAATATTTATTTATTTATGAAATACATATCCTCTGATAATCTGATGGAACTGATCACTTCTAGTATTAGTGTTATCTCAGTTGCTTATAACTCAGAGTTTCAAGTCCACTAACTCTTTCTTCTCGAGTGACTGCCAACTGACCTCCCAACCATGAGAGAAAATCCTACACCAAAGCTTCGTTCGTAAATCAATAGGTGTATTTATTGGCTCACAAGACTAGCTTGTTCCTAACACCACATATGCACAAACCGTCTCTACCATGGTGAATGTTCTGATGAGCTCTTCCAATTAGTCCCACCCTCTCCTTTCCTTCACAGGAAAACACGTTCAGGGCTAAGATGCCATCCGTATACGGTGCAGAATATTCCTGCTAGAAACAAGCGTTTCAGTGACTCATTCCTATGCCGCACCATTAAGACCTGGTTCACGTGTTTCCTTCTTCCTACAGTCCCGAGTCCTTTAAGCGGGGCGTGAAAAGGCATCTGATGAGGACGTCCGCGTCAAGCTGAGACCCTCTTTCCGAGACTTTGCCTTTAGCTTACCATCAGGTGAAGTCAAATTGACGTGTCCTTTAATAAATAAAAAAAACCATATCATGTTGCACACCTTTCTACGTTCTTCTGAATATACCTACATCATAGTACAAACCTTGCCTAGCTTGTACTTCGAATTCGCTTTAGTTTTGAACATTGTCTCTTCTGTCGCCAACACCGGTGTCGTAGTTAATGTTCCTGCTGCAAACTTTCGGAATGAGCAATAAATCTTGGGCCGTAATGAGGCTGTTGTACAGCTTTTAAACGACATCTCTGCTTAAGCCTGCCTGCTGCATATTAAATGAATGAAAATTGTGATTAAAATGTAAAAATTTTAGTTCTGCAATGTTTAACAAAAAGTCATCCTGTGATGGTAAACTTTTCTCTGAAAATTCTTGTTTGTAAGATGTTAATTGCAAAGTATCCGTCCTACTAATATTAAAAACGCGAAAGTATGGATAGATAGATGGATGTTTGTTACTCTTGCACGTCTAAATGACTGAGATTTTAGTAAAATTTGGTATGGAGTTAGCTGATACCCTGGATTAACACTTAGGCTATGTTTGGTATCTGCAAAATTATGGTACAGATTTTGATACGGTTCCTTTCAATAGATAGAGTAATTCAAGGATTATATGTATAATGCATGATTACTATAGTAGAGGGTGCAACAGGACCGGTATCATACGCCACGCGAGGGGGGGGGGGGCGGAATGGGGGGGGGGGAGAATTGGCGGTACGCAGTTCGCCGGGTCAGCTCTTGAAAAATAAATGGAAGCTACAGTATAGTTCTTTTCATCTTCATGTTCTTTTTAAAATGAATGCTAAACAATATTTGAAAATTCTATTTTTCACTAGAAAGAAGTAGTTTTCATAATAATTCATGCTACTGAGTGAATTTTTCTAATAACTTAAGTTATACTGTAGAAAAATTAGTGAAAGCTACTGTCTAGATGAATTTCCTTTAACAATTTCTTTGTTACTTTGTTTATTTTATGTCTGTCTAGCGTCACAAAATGCTCATAATATAATATTTTGTGACATGACTGCCTCTGTGGCGTGGCGGTAATGAATGCGACTGGCACGCAAGAGGCGCGGGTTCGAACCCCGCTTGATGCAAATATTTGTATGCATGAATATGGGTATTTGCATTGGTCTGGATTTCTATGTATAATATGTACGTATTTACAAAAAAAAAGTATCTAAGTATGTTTATCCGCATTCTAGACTAGCTTTTACCCACGGCTCCACACGCGTGATCATTGCTTTCCCTTGAGTAGTAGGGTGATGATATATATAACCTTTTTTCATATAATATTACAAAAAACAGCATCTTCTACATGTTTCATGCCCATTGGACGGGACGTTAGAAATTCATAAGTTTAGATTTCAGGGATTTCCTTTCATTTAATTTACCATGTTTGTTAGACAGATTTGATCCTTATGATTGACACTATCAATTGAAGCCATAAAAATACAGGTTAGATTTTTTCGGGTTTTAGTCGGTTCGATTACCGTGTGTGTCAAGCGAGTTTTCGAAAATCTTTGAATGCAGTTTTGTTTCTTTTTAAAAATAAAGGAATGTTTCCTTTGAGTGAAATTCTCTATCTCCAGTATTTCGAGTACTTCCCCTCCAGGGGGCATGAAAATCATCCACCTTGTATGTACAAAATATATTATTTACGAGAATATCTTCCAATAATTTAATGTTAAGATCTACAGATCACCTGGGAGCACTCCGAATAGTTTCCTCTAACAAAACATAACTAATGGCCTGTCACAATACAAACCAGAACACCTGTTTCCCCAAAAGACCCTATTTCCAAACGTTAAAGGAGTCTGCGAAAAAAAAAGACAATATGTAATAAGACATTTATTTGATAACGGCTCTTATCCACAGACACAGTAAGGTTTTTGTGCTAGTGTTAGCGGAAAAGCGATTAATAACAGCGATGTTCATAAGCGGAACGGAAAGCAACGGGAACGGAACGGTGGTGCTATTATTCGAGAAGATCCATACTTAATATAATTATTATAAATGCCAAAATAACTCTGTTTGTCTGTCCGTATGTTACGGATTCACACCTAAACCACTGAACGGATTTTGATGAAATTTGGTATAGGGATAGATTAGACCATGAGAAAGCACATAGGCTATGTTTGGTCGCAATAATTGACATCCACGCGAGCAGAGCCGCGGGCAAAAGCTAGTAATAATTATTATAAAGGCCAAAATAACCCTGTTTGTCTGTATGTATGTTACGGTTTCACACCTAAACCACTGAACCGATTTTGATGAAATTTGGTATAGGGGTAGTATAGACCTTGAAAAAGGACATAGGCTATGTTTCGTCGCGATAATTGACATCCACGCGAGCGGATCCGCGGGCAAAAGCTTGTATCGTATAATAGAACTAGACATTTTCCATTTTGAATTTGTAATCTTACTGAACTTTCATGTGAACAAACGTTCATACACAGGCACCCACAACCGTCCATTCTCAACTATCACTTTAGTTTAAAGTAGAATAAAGGATACTTCAATAAATCCATTGCTTACACAATAAATCACCTTTGCACATGCAGTCGTAAAATCGTCAATTTTTATTCCCATTTATATTTTTCTCTTGGGCAAAAAAAATTGCAAGCTCACAATACTTTATCTTCTCGCTGTTACTGATACAATAGCCTTACGTGATCGGCATCTTCTTTTAGCTTTCAATGTATAAAGAAACCTTTTATTTTCACATATTTTTTTCATAGACAAAAATACAAATATTTTGAGAGCTTTTCTAGTACTTACTTGTTTCATCATATTAGGGACCAAACAAATACAAAACCCACCTATCGGACTCGAACCGACTAAAATCGCACACCGTCTTGGGTTTTCCAATGTTGAGTCATTTCCCAACTCAACTGAGATTTCTCAACCCTCAGAGAAAAGGATGCGTTGGAGCTTGTCTTAGCCCTCGCGGATGTGATTCAGATAATGGAGGTTGATTAATAACCTCGGTTTTCCATAAACGCAGGCCTGGGAGTGACAGGTGAAGCCGCCTGTCACCATATCAGAAGCAAGCTGAGGTGGCAGTCCCTTTCCGGAAGCAACTTACGTGGCAGACAAGCACATGACCCACCGGGGCGTTACACGTGCTGTCTACCCTGAAGAAACCTTCTAATGCCCTTCTTGAAGAACCCCATATTGTAGTCGCTTGGGAAAACCACGGCAAGGAGTTCATTCCACAGCTTGTCTGCGTGGGATGAAGTTTCTTTACTTTGGAGACCCATACACACAAGTTATTACAATTTACAACCCGCTTCAGAGATGATTCGCATCTGCAGATGACTCTGCAACCAGGTTATAACATTTTTCAGAAACATATACTCCCACCTATATATCCCTGAAGGGGTAGATCGGTATCACCCTGGTGTTGCATACGTCCATAGGCCATGGTAACCACTTTCCATTAGGTAGGCCTTGTCTGCCAAGTAGGTGGTATAAAAAAAAACCTTTTTACCAACTGTGATTTTCGACCCCACGCCATCACGTCCTCTAGCGGGCACTTTGTCATGGGCTCCATGCTTACTATCGGATGGAGAATATTCTGCAACATCCACGGGAAGAGATGAGGTGGCCCTTTTCTGCCAGGGAAGACACGGCTTTTTACGAATGAAGGCTTTTTACAAAGCCGGTTCGGGTAGGGCACGCCGTAATAGCGGCGGTAAGACCCATCATGGAGGAGTGGCTAGAGAGGCCACACGGCAGCCTCTCGTACCGGCTGACGCAGGTGATCACCGGACACGGGTGTTTCGGGAGTTACCTGTGTCGGATCCGGAAGGAGCCAACGTCCGAGTGCCATCACTGTGATGCGAGCGAGGACACGGAGCTGCACACGTTGACCGAGTGCCCGGCGTGGGACACGCCGAGGCGGGTCCTAGTGGCGGCTCTGGGGGTGGGAGTCCTCACACTCGCCACGTTGCTCACAGCGATGGTAAGATGCGCGAACGCTTGGGGTGCGGCTGTCTCCTTCTGCGAGCAAGTAATGCTCGAGAAGGAGGCGGCCGGTCGGGTCCGGACCAGACTCCGGGCCCGGGAAGCCCGCGCAGAGCGAAGACGAACCGGACGTCGGAGGTCGCAGAACGACCTCCGTCCTCCATGAGCGCTGGCCTGGGGGTGACCGGTGGAGCCGCCTGTCACCCTAGCAGAAGCAGGCCGCGGCGGTGGCGCAAAATGCGCCTCCCCGTAACCGGGGCTAGATGGGGACACTGTGGTCCCCACAACCCGAAGGGGGCCATCTCGATAGAGATGGTCCTGGGTCTGCCGGGGTGCGAGAG
The DNA here is from genome assembly GCA_914829495.1 of Eilema sororculum. NCBI lineage: Eukaryota > Metazoa > Arthropoda > Insecta > Lepidoptera > Erebidae > Eilema > Eilema sororculum. The sequence continues at coordinate 5,001,559 of OU618561.1, forward strand.
ATATGCTTTTGGCAATCTCACCTCCGGCAACCAAGGACCCAAGACGGCGTGCGTTTTAGTCGGTTCGAGTCCGACATAACCGCCTCCACCGGCTCCGTGGGGTATCCGTGGGGATTTTTCGCACGATAAAAAAAAAAAAAAAAAAAGCCGGTTCGGGTCTCTGGTTCAGGGAGCAAAAAATTTAGAAGTTTTTAGTGACTCCTTTATTATAATTGAGTTTGGAATGTGGATAAACGAGCCAGTCAAAAAAACATTATAATGGCCATTTTATGGATTTTTTAAAAATGCAAATTGATAGTAAACCAGATCTATCATTCCTCTACAGCCATCCTACAGAATACTATACGCCCCTGCAACCTTGAACAACTTCCAAACAGTACAACAGACACCTAACCAAAACCTCACGCAACCAAAACCATTTAAATTTTAAATGCTAATGGCCCTACTGAGCACGCCTCTCGGTCTTAACCCGTCAAACTTATGCCTTGATCACACAGCACAAACACACTTGACGAGACAGTGCACTTAGCTCATGCTCGTTGCGTGTGTACAGTACCAAGTATTTTGCGCGAACATCGCACTCGGCCAGGCATTATGCCTTGATCACACGCACCGAGTGTAGTGGCGAGTCAGTAAAATGTAACTCGGCCGAGTCTGATGTCAGCGAGTAGCTGTTCACACGTGTTTTAAAATATCACATAGATAGTAAAGTTTTATTGAGAGTTCATTTCGAACATACGTACAAATAATCGCGCCTTTATCCCCAGAGGGTAAGGTAGAGGTGAATAAACATCCACATTTCACCAATTCTTGGATTCTGTTCCAATTAATAAGGGCAAGCTTATTGCCGTGTTCCGAATACTTTTTTTTTACCGTGGGGGAAAATCCTTCTTGGATGTTATGATTCCGGCATAACATCCAAGAAGGGTTTTCCCCCACGGTACCGACTAAAACCCCTACGGTATCGCCCAGCAGCCTATGGTTGGGAGCCCCGGGTAAGCCCTCGGAAGGATGTCCCAGGGCTCCCATCAGACCTACGGCTAAAATTCGGCCTCGTCTAGGGGGTGGTTTGGGTGCTATCCCGCATCTGTGGGGGGTTTCCGGGTGCTGTCCCGCTTCATAGAAGGGGACGTGCGTGAATCCCTCACGTCACGCTGCCGTCACGGGCCTGCTTCTGTAAGGACGGTGAGCAGCCAACTCACCGTCCTCAGACCCCCGGTCATGGAGGCTTCCGAATACTATTGTTGACTTGAGCCATGCAACTGAGGCTGAGTCTAGACTGTAAATCGTTTGTTACGGGAACGATGATGGATCGCACGGCCGTGTGGCGAGTGATTTTTTTTTTTTTTTTATATAGGACACGTCAATTTGACTTCACCTCGCCTGATGTTAAGCTAAGGGCAAAGTCTCGGAAAGAGGGTCACCATCGTAAACATTTACCATGTTAACAGTGGTGGCACTCAGCTTGACGGCCTCATTAGATGCCTTTTCACGCCCCGCTTAAAGGACCCGGAACTGTAGGAAGAAGGAAACACGTGAGCTGGCAGGGAATTCCAGGTCTTAGTGGTGCGGCATAGGAATGAATCACTGAAACGCTTGGTTCTAGCAGGTATACTCTGCACCGTAAATGGATGACATCTTAGCCCTGCACGTGTCGTCCTGTGAAGGAAAGGGGAGGGTGGGACTAATTGGAAGAGCTCGTCAGAACATTCACCATGGTAGGGACGGTAGAAAACTGCCAAAGACGCAACATCTCTACGCATCTGCAAAGGCTCGAGGGTGTTCGTGACCTCAGGATCCCCAATAATGCGGACCGCACGTCGCTGCAACCTGTCGAGAGCATCTAATAAGTACTTTGCGGAGCCGTCCCAGAGATATGAGCAGTATTCCACGCAGGAACGAATTTGGGTCTTGTATAGAAGACACCGCTGCTCCGGCGTGAAAAAACGTCTCACTCTGTTCAGAACTCCGAGTTTACAGACAGACATCCGAGACAGAATCGTTCAAACCTGCCGAACAAGCGAGCGTGACAGTACCGGGTAGCGGGAGAGTTGACTCTCCACCGACTTGACCGAGTAAGTAAAAGCTACTGACTCATCGTTTTACTCGGTCGATCACACGGCGCTGTGTTCATACGTACCGAGCACTGGGTCGAGTGCACTGACTTGCCATTCCACTCGGTGCGTGTGATCAAGGCATTAGTGCCTCATCTTCGTACATATTCGTGTACAATGTACAACACATGTACTTACATATGCGTACACTTAATAAACCAAAAGTTATTAACCTACTTTGTAAACAAGTTTGAACATGTTGTATTTAAAACGACAATCTTGAAGTTAAGACTGTGACAACTTAAAATATTCGTAGCTCTGTGGCGAAGAGTGAAAATCTTCAAAAAGGAAACTGGTGGAAAAATATCTAATCTCTGTAGGACGATCATAGCATGACTGGAATTTTAGGTTTTCTAATTTCACTTTCAGTTTCAATTTTCTCTTTCCGAAACTTTGCCTTTAGCTTACCATCAGGCGAGGTGTCAAATTGACGTACCCTGTATCCATACTTCCATACTATAATAGTATAAATACGAAAGTAACTCTATCTGTCTGTCTGTCTGTCTGTATGTTACGCTTTCACGCCTTAGCCACTGAACCGATTTTGATGAAATTTGGTATAATGGTAGATTAGACCATGAGAAAGGACAAAGGCTATGTTTGGTCGCGATAACCGATATCCACGCGGGCGGAGCCGCGGGCAAAAGCTAGTAAAAAATAAAATAAAAAATGTATGCCAATTATGTTTTCGGGTCCCATGACGTAATAGGGAGAGAGCCTCTTGCTGTCTAGCGGGCCCTTTGTCTTGAGCTGTATGCTTACTGTCGGATGGAGAACATCCCTATCCCTTAGTCGCCGTTTACGACACCCGCAGGAAGAGCTGGGGTGGCCCTATTACAATCCACCGGGAATATTTATATATAAATGCCCTAAATATATCTATGTACTTAATTTCAACAAGATCCATTTAGTAATTCACGGTTGAGTTGGTAAGAAAAATCCATTCATCTAAAATTTCACATTGATTAATCATAAGATTAACCAATTCAACAAAAAGTTTCAAACAAAATGACACGGCTATTTCGATTTCTTAATGTATTAACTGTTGCCGATGACAGCACTTCTGCTAACGACAATGTGCAGTGAGATTAATGATTCGTTAGAGAGAAAAGAAAATTAATTGCAAATTTACTGGTGTGCTGATATTGTTACAATACTCATTGAAATCAAATTATTGAGAAATAGAAGAGTGCGCCTTGTATTCTGTGACAATACTCTCGGATACTCGGCCGTGTTGGCTATGGGTTTGAATCGATTAAAACCGCGTACTGTCTTAGGTTTGGTGGTGCAAAGTGCGCCTCCCCGTAGCCGAGGCTAGATGGGGAGACTGTCATACTGAATTTCGAACTTCAAAATTGCGATGATCTGTAGCCTTAAAGTACCGAAACGCGACTCACGGTAGTGCGAAAGTGTATCACATCGATACACATACACTATGGTCCCCACAACCCTAGGGAGGGGGGGCATCTCGAAACAGATGGGACCGGGTCTGCCGAAGTGCGAGAGATACCTGAGGAGGGCCAGACCGTAAGGGATGGCCCTGGGTCAACCGGGGTGCGAGGGATATGTCGATGACAACCTCACCTCCGGCCTAGCACCACGACCCACAGTCGGCGTGCGGTTTTAGTCGGTTCGAGTCTGACATAACCTCCCCTTCCGGCTCCGGCAGGGGGGTATCCGAGGGGATTTCCGCACGAAAAAACAAAAAAAAAAAGGGTGCGAGAGATATGCTTTCGGCAATCTCACCTCCGGCAACCAAAGACCCAATTGGAATTTGGGGGATTGAGAAAAAATGCTGTCTTAGGTTTCAATACATACACTCACGCCTGTAAATCCCCGAAGGGAGCAGAGGTGTATTAACACCCACATTTCGACAACTATAATTTTCATCCCACGTAATAGGGGGCGAGCTTATTGCGGTCAAGCAGGCAATTTATGGGCTGTATGTTTACTGTCGGATGGAGAACAGCCCTATCCCTTACTCGCCTTCTACGACACCACGAAGAGATGAGGTACCCCGTATTCCACCGTACCGGGAACCTGCGGCGGCGGCGCAAAGTGCGCCTCCCCGTAACCGGGGCTAGATGGGGACATTTTGGTCCCCACAACCCGAAGGGGGCCATCTCGAAAGAGATGGTCCTGGGTCTGTCGGGGCGCGAGAGATATGCTTTTGGCAATCTCACCTCCGGCAACCAAGGACCCAAGATGGCGTGCGTTTTAGTCGGTTCGAGTCCGACATAACCACCTCCACCGGCTCTGTGGGGGTGGTATCCGTGGGGATTTATCGCACGATAAAAAAAAAAACTCTACCTGCTTTAGCTCGGGTGAGAGGTGGCTTCACCTGTTACCCCCAGGCCCGCGATCATGGAGCACGAAGGTCATTAAGCAATCTCCGAAGTCTGAGTCTCCGTGCCTCGTGGTATAGCGTGCCCTCGGCAACTAAAAGACATACTATTATACTATTGACCAAAAGGTCCTAAAAAAGTGACAATTCAACAGCTTCTCCATGTTTTCCTCTTCTTACAGTCTCGGGTTCTTCAAGCGGGGCGTGAAAAGGCATCTGTCAAGGCCGTCAAGTTAGGGACCACTCGTTTACGTCCAATAGCATCGAGAATGGTGGTCTGTATCTTCTGGACTGCACCTCGGCTTTATTAACCTCTAGCGGGGGCGAAAATCAATTGACGGACCAAATCCATATTAATATTATAAATAGGAAAGTAACTCTATCTGTCTGTATGTTACGCTTTCACGCCTAAGCCACTGAATCGGTTTTGATGAAATTTGGTATAAGGGTAGATTAGATCATGAGAAAGGACATAGGCTATGTTTGGTCGCGATAACCGACATCCACGCGGACATATATACTAGCTTATGCCCGCGGCTCCGGGCATAAGCTAGTATCTATATAAAAACGCTCATTAGACCACTAGTACGCCATCATAATACATTTAGTTTGCCTGGTTTTGGCTGACAAATATTATCTTATTTACTCAGACCAACATCAAAGCGTAATACCGCCTCTAATTGCATGTCATAAGCCCTGGATTACGAACACGGAACACATATAATGTACATAATAAAAGTGGCTGTCCCCCCCGCAGACATAATAAAGGTAGCTACATATTTTTGTGTTTGGTAGTGAATATGTGGGATACATCTAAATATACATAACTCAAAGGTGACTGACTGACTGACATAGTGATCTTTTAACGCACAGCCCAAACCACTGGACGGATTGGATTGAAATTTGGCATGCTGGTAGATGTTATGACGTAGGCATCCGCTAAGAAAGAATTTTCATTAATTCTACCCCCAAGGGGATAAAATAGGGGATGAAACTTTGTATGAAACTTTGTCAATTTTAAACCGATCGGACTGAGACTTTGCATGTGTAAAGCTACTATGACGTAGACATCCCCTAGGAAAGGATTTAGAGATGCAGGCTTTGACTAGACTCAACACTAGGCGATAACCGACATCCACGCGGGGGGAGCCGCGGGCAACAGCTAGTACAACATACATATATTTTTTTATGTATTTCTATAGCAGTAGTATGCTGACTATTTAAATCGGTTCTGACAACCGGACGAAAGGAATCGGACGGATGATAAATCGGTAAATTGGTTCCGACAACATAGCTCGTAAGAGCGTCGGTAGATAACTCCACTATCGCCACAAAGACGGATATATAATATAATATATAACAACTATAAAATCAAATCATGCTTTTCGAAGTTATGTGTGTATTTATCGCAGGTTTATAAGTGCCCGGTTAATGGCAATAGGCTCGCCACCTATTACATTGGGACCTAAACATAAACTGGCGAAATGTGGGTGCTAGCACCTCTGCCTACCCCTTCGGGGAATACAGGCGTGAGTTTATGTTTTTTTTTGTTTTTTTTTTATAAAATCACCTTGTATCAAGAGACGGGAAGATTTGGTTTAGTTCGGGTGTGGGTCTGGTAGCTTAATGTTCAAGCATTCTCCCTGTAAGAGAAGGATCGCGGGTTCAAATCTCGCCTGGACCGATTACATTTTTTTTTCTTTCTAAATCGATTTGTAATTAAAAATTAAAAAAAAAAAAAAACAGCACCACTAAGACCTGGAATTCCCTGCCAGCTCACGTGTTTCCTTCTTCCTACAGTCCCGGGTCCTTTAAGCGGGGCGTGAAAAGGCATCTAATGAGGCCGTCAAGCTGAGTGCCACCACTGTTAACATGGTAAATGTTTACGATGGTGACCCTCTTTCGGAGACTTTGCCTTTAGCTTAACATCAGGCGAGGTGAAGTCAAATTGACGTGTCCTGTATAAAAAAAAAAACGATTCAGATTAGAAAATGACAATACTTGAATTGAACCCGCGATCAGGGGAAATCATCTGCCGATAATCCGACGGATAGTTCACATGATAATCATGTGGCACCAAATGGCACCTTCACCTTTCTAAAATAGAATTATCATCTTCAAGGGGTCCGATAAAGGTACAGAACCCTTCAAGCGTGATTCCGATTCCCACTTGGTCGGTTTTTTGGTTTTATTATAAGGGAAATAAACGAATTTAATCTACCTAAAACTGCCTTGTAACCCAATAAACACATGATTTATGAATAAAAATATTCGTATGGCCGAGTGTTAACAAAATCACACGGATATTTTAGCCCAATTTTGTTTTTAGATTTTAAACTATTTCTAACACCACTATAATGTAATGAGACACAAATGAACAAATATATAGCAGTAAGAAAATGTCATACACAGTAATAATAACACCAATTTACAACACATTATACTTTTTGCAACTAAAAAGAAGTCAATAAAGAATCTGAAATCTAAAAATAAATGCCATTTTCTAGGCGAAAATTCGTATCGACAACGTTATAAATGGCATTCGGAGTTGCAATTTATCGATTTTAAATCGTGGGAATGCACAAAAAGAGGTTTTGTTATTTTTTCTTATAGGTTAAATGAAGTCATGTATTGTTTAAAAGACCTGAAAGGTAAGTTTATTACAATTTCTTATTCTGTGGGAATATTGTCATAAATAAAAAAATGACGTGGCCTAGATAAAAAAAAAAATACCGGTTAGCTCCCTGTAGAGTAGTATAGGGCCCTGCCGGGGTGCGAGAGATATGCTTTTGGCAATCTCACCTCCGGCAACCAAGGACCCAAGACGGCGTGCGTTTTAGTCGGTTCGAGTCCGACATAATCACCTCCACCGGCTCCGTGGGGGTGGTATCCGTGGGGATTTATCGCACGATAAAAAAAAAAGAGTAGGTGTCGTAGAAGGTGACTAAGAGATAGTACTGTCCTCCATCTAACAGTAAACATACAGCCCATGACTAGGTACCCCTTTGACGGCAAAAGGCTCGCCTTCTACTGTTACGTAGGAATAAAAATTATAGTTGGCAAAAGGTGGGTATTAATAAACCTCTGCCTACCACTTCGGGGATTTACAAGCGTGAGTATTAGGAATATGTATGTACTAGCTTTTGCCCGCGGCTCCGCCCGCGTGGATGTCGGTTATCGCGACCAAACATAGCCTATGTCCTTTCTCAAGGTCTAATCTACTATACCAAATTTCAGCAAAATCGGTTCAGTGGTTGAGGCGTGAAAGCGTAACATACAGACAGACAGACAGACAGACAGAGTTACTTTCGCATTTATAATATTAGTAAGGATTTTACTCATTGATAATGTGGCATTCTAATAGTGAAGGAATATTAGGAGGGCCAGACCGTAAGGGATGGCCCTGGGTCAGCCGAAGTGCGAGGGATATGTTGAAGTCGACCTTAACTTCGGCCTAGCACCTCCACCCACAGAAGGCGCGCAGTTTTTGTCACACCCATATTTCACCTTTAATTGTAGTCGGTTCCAAGTAATAGGGAGTCAGCCTATTGCCGTATTCCAGGCACTATTGTTGACTCCAGCCATGCATCTGAAGCTGAGTCTGGGCTGTATATATCTGTGTGATGTTAAACAGCCCTATCCCTTAGTCGCCTTGTACGAAGAGATGGGGTGGCCCAAATTCTACTTTGTAGGAATCAAATAATGTCGTAAGTAAAAACTTATACCATGGTACATTTGTGCTAAAGAAAGAGGCGGTATTTTATTTTAAAACTTATGGTTAATTAGTAATCTAGTAGGTTAAGACATTGTTAAATTTAGTAACACTAGCCAGTACCTCTAAGAATGGGTGATTATTCTTGAGATATTAAGGCAGTATTAGGAATAATTGTAGCCCTAAAAAGCCTGACATTTAGTCTTATCTCAGAACTTCGATAGCACTAGTGAGTTATGTAGGTCAGATGGCAGTTGCTTCATAGAAAGAAGGCTTCGCTGTTAGACTGGAAAGAAGAAAAAAATAAAAAAATTCTCGACCCCAACTGAGTTGTATGAAAGCTCATAGAATAACGAATAATTGGTTTTCAAAACATTGAAAATAAACTGCGCTTTCAGCTTACCATCAACTGAGGTGAAGTCATATTGAAGCTGACGAGACTTTAATATCACTCTTGTGATATTGTTACTATTTTGAACGTAACAAAGAACTTGTATGAAATAATTAAGATCATACCTTCTTCTTAGCACGACATTTATACTTTAGGTCATAAATGCTATTAAAAAGTTAATAGATATAACTCTGTATACCCATTTTGTCATAAAGAATAGTAAGTAAAATAATAAGTAAGTAAAATATTGACACCGCGGTAAAACAAACGTTATGATGTTGTTTTTATATTTGTTAATTTTCTTACTGTGTTCCTAAAAAGAACAATTCAAAACAAAAAAAAAACAGGTTATTTAAATTTAGAATCATTCCAAGGCAAGCACCCGAGAGACTATTCAAAACAGACGTTCTAATTTCGACTCACAAAGTACCTTTGTTTGAAATAGTACACAAAAAATACACAACAAACCATAAAAGTGTTATATAAAATGTGTTATTTAAGTGTAAATATAACACTTTTAAGTTATAAATATTTATATAAAGTTATATACAAACCTATTACATAACCCGCGAAGTAAGATCCAAACAATAAAAATATTTTTTTTAAATAACACAAGAGACACTGAATTTATAACTTTTTTTTCAGCTTCAAGAGAAGTAGAGAAAGATTTTTTTTTTCACAAGAAGAGTTGGAAATTCGAGAGAAGGACACGGACAGCCTGTCTGTACCGCACTCCGAGTATCACTGAGAACCGTAGATGCGCGTAGCCGTTGCTACGGTTCGGTTACGAATCTCGTAGACGTGCTACGACGATTATTTTGATGTTGAATTTTTATATTTGTATTGTTGTTGTGAAAATATTTGTATGATTGTTCTTATAATGATAATTAATTTGTTTTATTGAGGTTGTTGAGGAATTCTGTATTTTCCTTTGTTCTAAAAATATAATAAACATTTTCTTGTGCCTATTAAATATATTGTAAGGTACTTTTTTTCTTTTTATAGACATTATTATTTATAAAGAGACAAAACAGACGCGGTAGATGTGTATTTATACCCAAAATCATAAATAAATCAACTTTACTGCTACTGAAAAATCTTCAACAGAAATACTAAAAAATAAATTACACGATCTAGGAATCGAACTCTGACACTCACACTATTAATCACTTTCTATAGAATACCTATACCATTGCGCTGTTGGAGCACACACTTCAAATTAGTTATACTAGGAGTAAGTTCACGTCATGTAACCCCCAGAAATCAAACCCAGGACATCTCAATCGAAAGTTTAGTCTATGAAATATACTCCATTACATTAATTACAACGTTACACTGTAATTAATCAGAAATACTGTGATTACATCCATTAATTATGGCATGATAACTTGTTACCTTCATACTACACTTTGCTTGACGAAGATTGATGATACAAAAAAGAAAATGGTAAGTTAAGGAGTGTTGTTAAGGTCTGTTTAAAGATGGGTGGCATTCGTATGGTGGTGGAGAAAGAATACTCTTGACTAACAGAAAAATACGCAGACGATATCACTGCGAGAGAAGGAACACTCGAAATAAAACCCTGTACCAACCCGTCTGGACAGCGTGGACACAGCAGGCCAGAGCCTCCCAACATTGGGAGAGGCCTATGTCCAGCAGTGGACTGTAATAAGTGGCAATTTAATTGATTGATATAGATGTGTCAGATGGAGAACAGCCCTATCCCTTAGTCGCCTTCTACGACACCCACAAGAAGAGATGGGGTGGCTCCAATATATTCTATCCGGAACCAACCCGGTTCTCTCGAAATCTTAAAAAAAAATCGAATACATAACATATATACATAAACTCACGCCTATGTTCCTATTTTAAGGGGTAGGCAGAGGTGCTTGCACCCACATTTCGCCAGTTTATGTTTAAGACCCAATGTAATAGGTGGCGAGCCTATTGCCATTAACCGGGCACTTATAAACCTTTGATAAATACACACATAACTTCGAAAAGCATCGAAAGTCGTTGGTGTGTGCCATGGTAAACCTGGGATCGAACCCGAGACGTCGTCTCAGCAGTCCATTACCCATACCACTAGGCTACCGCTGCTGCGAATGTGAAAAATTATAATATACTTGTATAGAAGCGACTATCGTCTGACCCTACTACCTTTACAGCCTCCGTGGCCTGGCGGTAGCGAATGCGGCCGCTACGTAGGAGGCGCGGGTTTGATCCCCGCTCAGTGCAAATATTTGTATGCATCAATATGAGTATTTGTATTGGTCTAGTCGTGCCTCGGCATCTGCCGTAGCCTAGTGGTATGGGTAATGGACTGCTGAGACGAGGTCTCGGGTACGATCCCAGGTTTACCATGGCACACACCAATGACTTATCGATGCTTTTCGAAGTTATGTGTGAATTTATCAAAGGTTTATACGAGTAAGTGTCCGGTTAATGGCAATAGGCTCGCCACCTATTACATTGGGTCCTAAACATAAACTGGCGAAATGTGGGTGCTGGCACCTTTGCCTACCCCTTCGGGGAATACAGGCGTGAGTTTATGCTATGTTATGTATACAACTGTAACCTGACCTCCTCAACCCAAAGGTGTTATCAAAGTGTTGCAGTTAGACCAATTCTTGGACTTTTTAGGGTTCCAACTACCCATAACGAGGTCATCATTATAATCCTAACTTATTTTCTCTATTGCATCCGAAAATTCTAATTTATCCCTAATAGAATACGAAAGCTTAAAAAAAGTAAATTAAATTAAGGTATTTTTTTCTCTCTGGCAACTTTGTTAAGTAAATTAAAAATGATAATGTTTACACTGTGTTTTTCTTTGCGAATTACGAAGAGGCAATATAGCTTTGCATTTTTAGAACAAAATTATTTTAGGCAGGTACGAAATTAAACAAGGTACATTGGTTTTTATTGTTATAAACAGAGGTCGTGGGTTCAGACTCTGTGTGTAAAGTGTTATATATGAAATAGCTTTTGCCCACGGCTCCGCCCACTTGGATGTTGGTTATCGCGACCAAACACAGCCTATGTCCTTTCTCATGGTCTAATCTACCCCTATACCAAATTTCATCAAAATCGGTTTAGTGGTTTAGGCGTGAAAGCGTAACATACAGACAGACAGAGTTACTTTCGCATTTATAATATTAGTATGGATATGGATAAATCTCCTTCTTAATCATCCTAGCGTGTATCCCAGTCAAATCCGAAGCTTTAACCTCAGAGTCTGGGGTCCGCTATACCATTTTCAATGCTCCAATAGCCTCAAATTTTTACAGATGATGTATATTGGAACTAATGCAAAAAAATAAGGGATAGGGCTGTTCTCCATCCGACAGTAAACATACAGCCCAAGACAAAGGGCCCGCTAGACGGCAATACGCTCACACCCTATTACGTCATGGGACCATAAATCATAGTTAACGAAACGTGGGTAATAATACACCTCTGCCTACCCCTTCGGGAATTTACAGACGTGAGTAAATGGAGATACTAAAAATATAATAGCAGGGAACTCTTCTTGTACGCCTCCTACTTTCTCCGAAGAAGTTTTTTTTATAAAGTACACGTCAATTTGACTTCACCTTGCCTGATGTTAAGCTAAAGGCGAAGTCGCGGAAAGAGGGTCACCATCGTAAAAATGTACCATGTTTTTTTTTGCTTTTTCATGCTTCTTCTGTTGCCTTTTCATGCCCCGCTTAAAGGACCCGGGACTGTAAGAAGAAGGACACACGTGAGCTGGCAGGGAGTTCCAGGTCTTAGTAGTGCGGCATAGGAATGAGTCACTGAAAAGCTTGGTTCTAGCAGGTATACTCTGCACCATTGTGTTGCAAGTTGTGTCTTTTGGTGTGAAATTATAATGTACACCGATGTATAGACTGTAGATTTGTAAAAATACACATGACATTCAGTCCACATATGCACGTATGCTTCAAGTTTATTAAAAAAAGCGTCAAAGAAGTCCTAATATAGCGGCGGGCGCGTTGCCAAGCCGGGGAAGAGCTGGCTAAACTCAAAGCTGTCTGAAGGGTGCGACGTGACATGCCGTCTAAAAGACTTTTATCTCGACCAAAGAGCATGATTAGATGTCTTGTTTAGCAGTGCAGTGAACGCTTAGACTATATTTACACTTATGTAGCCCATGATCAAGTCTTGTCGCATATTATTCAAAACTAGCGCGTTAAAGCGCTCGCATGTTGTAAATTATTCTAGTAAATATTTCCATTAGTACTACGCTCCTCTACTTTTATCACGATCTAAGCTTAAAGTCAGATAATACTACACCAGTTTCAAAGCAAAATTAAGTACATACTGTAAACCCATCAGTGTTAGTTAGAATGCGTGTGATTTCTTGTACCTATATTTTTTTATAGCGTTTATTATGCTAACTTTAAAATGAAATGCACAAGTAGGACCCACGACCTTTCCCTTACAAGGAGAATGCTTTTCCAACAGAGCTATTGAGCCACACCTGATTGACTTCAAATTTTCCTTCTCTTTATATCCGTCTTTAAGGGTGATGGTGAAGCCATCTATTCAAACTATTTTTTTTTTTTTGGAGGAGTTAATGAACATTACGCTGTTCGCAGCGCATCAGAGATGTTCGCGGAGGCCCGGCTTGATTGCTTTTACGCAATAATGAGGAAGAGATGCGCGTCCACGGTGCGTAGGGTGCGGGCGAGCGACAACAGCATCCTGAACATGATCGCGCGAAGGCTGGACTGCCTCCACACAAAACATTGCTGTGCCATAGCGGGGGGGTTGGTAGGGCAATGGCCCTTATAATAATATTATAAATATAAAAACTCAGATATAAGTGATACACTGCTGTTTTAATAAATAAATTATTCATTCATTCATTCATTTTTTCATTTGCTTTATCAACTTCAAGTATTTTTGGTTCGATGGCTTTTGATTCTGCCAGAGTATGAATTAACGCTTATAGTATAAGAGTGACACTAAACCTAGTACCACCACCAGGATTTTAACCTTGCAGTATAACTATTTTGTGTTCTCCAATTAAAGACGCGTCTGACAGCCTCCGTGGCGTGGCGGTAGTGAACGCGACTGCCATGCAGGAGGCGTGGGTTCGATTCCCGCTCAGTGCAAATATTTGTATGCATGAATATGGCTGTTTGCATTGGTATGGTGTTTCTGTGCATAATATGTATGTATTTACAAAAAAGAAAGTATGTTTATCCGCATTCTAGATTCCATAACACAAGCTAGTTAAGCTATGCCTACCATGGGTCTAGATAGCGTTGTGTAGAATGTTGGGAAATATTTATTTATTTATGAAATACATATCCTCTGTTAATCTGATGGAACTGATTACTTCTAGTATTAGTGTTATCTCAGTTGCTTATAACTCAACTTACTCTTTACTCTCGAGCGACTGCCACCTGACCTCCCAACCATGAGAGAAAATCGAATACATAGAGAATCTGACCTATTGATTTACGAACGAAGCTTTGGTGTAGGATTTTCTCTCATGTTGAAGGAATTTTTACAGCATTATATAAAAGCTTATTTTTAACAGCAGTGTATGTATGTTTGTGCATATGTGGTGTTAGGAACAAGCTCGCGTCATCTGACGTCTGATGACGCCACGTCGCCTTAAAGACGTATAAGATGGGAAATTCGAATCACATCGGGCGTGTCTCGGTAGCCGAATTGGTCAGGCATTCCCCCTGTAAGGGAAAGACTGCGGGTTCGAGTCCCACCCGAGAAGATTCTTTTTCCCTATGTATTCGATTTGTATAGTTAGCATACTTAATGCTGTAAAAATTCCTTCAACATGAGAGAAAATCCTACACCAAAGCTTCGTTCGTAAATCAATAGGTGTATTTATTGGTTCACGAGGTTAGCTTGTTCCTAACACCATATATACACAAACATACATACACTGCTGTTAAAAATAAGCTTTTATAAACGTGTATTGATAAAGAATTCCTAGTCACCATAACCGATTCAAAGGAAAGAGGTGCTGAATCGTTCAGTTCTTGATAGAATCTCTATTCAAGATTCACAAAGAAAAGCCTGTAAAGTCGTGTTCTATGAACCATTCACTGATATGAAGGTAGCTTAGAAAATATTTGCTGTAAACGTATCTATGTACAGCCTCTGTGGCGTGACGGTAGTATGTGACTGCTACGCAGGAGGCGCGGGTTCGATCCCCGCTCAGTGCAAATATTTGTATGCATGTATAATGGATATTTGTATTGGTCTGGGTGTTTCTATGTATAATATGTATGTATTTACAAAAAAAAGTATATACGTATGTTTATCCGCATTCTAGATTCAATAACACAAGCTATAAAAGCTTACCAGGGGACTAGATAGCGTTGTGTGGAACGTTGTGGAATATTTATTTATTATTTTTTATGTATTACAATTCAAGAACTGTATCTTTAACTTTAATAGACTTTGGAGTTTGGACTATACAAACGATGCAGCCCTGTTCATTTCCATAAAATACGTATTATTTTACTCACGCTTTTTTACCTGCGAGGTGAACAGAGGCCACAATGCGCCATCTCGAATAAATCAGGCAAAAGTGAATCGCTCGGGCGGGACTCGAACCCGTGATCATTCCCTTATAGGAGAACGCTCTAACCGCTAAGCCACCGAGCCACGCCTGAATCAATTCAACCCCAGCCTCTCCTTTCCTTCACAGGACAACACTTGCAGGGCTAAGATGCCATCCGTATACGGTGCAGAATATTCCATCAAAAACCAAGCGACTCGGTAACTCTGTACTATCCCATACCACTAAGACCTGGAACTCCCTGCCAGCTTAAGTGTTTCCTTCTTCCAACAGTCCCGGGTCCTTTAAGGGGGGCGTGAAATTTTAAATATTTATTTAAGAGCATACTTAATGCTTTAAAAAGATTATTCAACCCGCCATCTGCTTCTATCACTACATACGAGTTTCTTCGAGTGTCATTAAACCTTTTTGAAAAATTGATTAGAATGCTTAACCTCGTGTAAAAGTGAATGCGACAATGTTTTTAGGCTACTTAAGGTACATTCAACTAAACGGGAGAAAGTTTATGCCTAGAAACAGCCAATTTGTGACTGTTTATTCTAATAACAAACTTTACTGGCGTTTAGTCGAATCGGCCCTTAAATGGGTTCCTGTAGATCGTGAAATTGGGATCAGTATCCCAATATTTACTACCACAGCTAGTGGTTAATATTTTTAGGTTATTTCTTAATTGTGTGTTAGTCACCTGTGACTGCAGAATTATTTCCTTGAATCTTCCATAGTGGTTGTGCGTAAACTTACCTGTAACAATTAAAAATAGGTTAGCAAACTTTCACACACATATGGAAAAGGACCGGTAGTCTATAGGCAAACGAGTCCTGGAAAGGAGACTGCGAGAAGGCAAACGGAAGGTAGGACACCCCCTAGACAGATGAACTGACGAGCTGGAAAAGGTGGCTGGGACAGACTGGATGCGGAAGGTGGAGGATCGGGAGCTACCATGCATTGAGAGGCCTAGATTCAGCAGTGGATGTATAGGCTTATATTGCAGTTAACTGTTGAATCTAAAGCTCTTTGATTTTCTAAAGCCGCGTCCGCACGCTTGCCAAACCTAAACAAGCCGTCACAAATTCAAACGTGTGGATAAAGCGTTTGACTTGGTTTGTGTAGGTTTGCAAGCGCTTGTAGCCGATCCGTCAAGTGTCGGTTTTTATGTCACAAATCAAAGGAATTTGCCGCAAGCGCTTGCGACTCGTTCACACGTTTGCGTACACTCAGTCTCGATTGTGTACGGGCGGCGCACAGACGTATGGGTCGTCTTGAGTACAAATATGAGTGACTGTTCAAATGATCAAATGAAAACATTTAGAACTTCCTGGAATGTTACCAGGCAGAACCATGCATTTGGGACCCGGGAAATAGTGATCACAAGGACAAAAAAAAGTAGCTGATGCATGGTGTCGCCTTAGTGCAATCCATACCTACTAATATCCATACTAATATTATAAATGCGAAAGTAACTCTGTCTGTCTGTCTGTCTGTCTGTCTGTCTGTATGTTACGCTTTCACGCCTAAACCACTGCACCGATTTTGATGAAATTTGGTATAGGGGTAGATTAGACCATAAGGAAGGACATAGGCTTTGTTTGGTCGCGATAACCGACATCCACGCGGGCGGAGCCGCGGGCAAAAGCTAGTATTTAATAAGCCAGTTAAGGAACTGAAAAGTAAGAAGGAAATTCTTATGGTCACCTTTAGGAAGCATTTTTTTATTTTTCGTTTCCTTTCATTTATTTTCTTGTATTTATAATAAAAATAACTTAAGCCAAATGATATTGCCGCAATCACAACGTCCGTCATGCTTGCTTCTTCAGAACACAATGTCTCACTCGCAAGCACTCGCAAGCGTGTGGTGGTCTATCAAATCAAGCCAAACGTTTGTAGAGGTTTGGAGTTTGCGGCAAGCGGCAAGCGTGCGGACGCGGTATAAGGTTTTTGAAATGTTATAGCATTTATTATGCTAACTATACAATTCATTCACATCAGGAAAAATTAATTACTTAGGTGGGGCTTGAACCCACGACATTTCGCTTACAGGGGCAATGCTCTTCAAATGCTCAACTGAGCTATCGAGCCTGATTTAAACAAAAAATATTTAGTAGTACAATATTCTGGCACTAATTATATTATTTGTATTAATGTACATCCCAGTTGCATACACGACTTTACTTTCTAGGTCAGGGTCCGCTTTTCTCTTCTATCGTTTTTATTGGCTTATTTTTAATAACCACGTGGTTCATAGCAGAATAAAATTTGGGAAACTCCTTTTCTTCCCATGCGGTGTCGTACAAGGTGACTAAGGGATAGGGCTTAACATCAGACAGATATATACAGCCCAGACTCAGCCTCAGATGCATGGGTTGAGTCAACAAAAGTGCCCGGAATGTGGTAATAGGCTCACCCCCTATTACGTAAGACCAAATCCAATGATTGGTGAAATATGGGTGTTAATTTCACCTCTGCCTAACCCAAAAATGTGGTTATCCATACTTCCATACTTAATATTATAAATGCGAAAGTAACTCTGTCTGTCTGTCTATCTTTCTGTCTGTCTGTCTGTATGTTACACTTTCACGCCTAAACCACTGAACCGATTTTGATGAAATTTGGTATAGGGATGGGTTAGAATTTGAGAAAGGACATAGGCTATGTTTGGTCGCGATAACCGACATCCGCGCGGGCGGAGCCGCGGGCAAAAGCTAGTATGTATATATGTACCAATTGAGTAACTGTCATCTAACCTCCCAAACCCAAAAAGAAAACCTGCGCCAAGCCCCAGTTAATCAGCAGATGTACGTACTAAAATATGAGATTACCTTCATCCCTTATGTCATTAACACGGCCCCATTCATCCTTTAACCATCATCAGTCATTCACCTATCGTTATGAACTTCGATCCCTTCAGAAACGCATTAAATTCTACCCTTTTAAAGCGAAATGTAGTCAATCTTCGATATAAGACGTCGCTGTAACGACGCATGTGGGGATAGATAGGACTAATCACTTGAGAGATTGTGGGAACGAGAGATAATGCTTTCCTTTTTGGAAAATGTAAGTATATGTACGAATTTAGGTATAGTCAAGTCTCAAAATTATCTTAATAGGAAAATAATAAGAGTTGTTATTGATTTAAAAGTAATCTCAAGTGTACAATCAGTCAGTCATAAATATCTTGACGATGATGTCTCAAAATTATCTTAAAACTCTCCTTTTAAGAGCATCTGTGGCGTAGCGGTAGCGAACGCGGCCGCTACGCAGATGGCGCAAGTGCGATCCCGCTCAGTGCAAATAATACCCAGACCAATGCAAATATGGCTATTTGCATTGCCCGAGTAAGTCCGGTGTCCCACGGGTACATACCACAAAATATGGGACTTATAGTCCACCTGAAAGATGTTCTATGGGTGCCTAGAACACAATCTAGTACCCATGGTTTGAATATATTACCTATGTTAGAAGGTTCCAATACAATGTAAAATATATCATTTAATTACAAAGTTTGGATTGTTTACAATTAAAGCGTTATCGATTGTCTTTAAAATTTGAAATGAAGATCTGAACGTTCAAATATTTACATAAATAGCTTACACTAGTACCGGACAGAGTTAACTCGTAAAACTACCACGATCCGTAACTAATTGCCCGAGATTGTGGTCCAAACATTGTAGATCCCAATTGTTATTTAATAAAGAAACCTTTAAATGTTTTCACAAACTCAGGCTTTGCCCATGACATACTTACACTACAAAGGACAACGGGTGTATGGCTTGGATGTTACCGTATACGGTGTAGAATATTCTACTAAGAAAACTGTTTGCTGACTCAGTCCTATGCCGCATTATTACTTTTTGTTATAAAGGACTTCACCTTCACTTGAGGTGTTGCGTCTTAGGCAGTATTCTACCGTCTCTAACATGATGAATGTTCTGATGAGCTCTTCCAATTAGTCCCACCCTCTCCTTTCCTCCACAGGACAACACGTGCAGGGCTAAGATGCTATCTGTATAAGGTGCAGAATATACCTTCTAGAATCTATCGCTTCAGTGACACATTCCTATGCCGCACCATTAAGACCTGAAACTCCCTGCCAGCTCACGTGTTTCCTTCTTCCTACAGTCCCGGGCCCTTTAAGCGGGGTGTGAAATAGCATCTGATGAGGCCGTCAAGCTGAGTGCCATCATTGTTAACATGATAAATGTTTATAATGGTCTTTATTGAAGGCTTTTCCTTTAGCTTACCATTAGGCGAGGTGAAGTCAAATTGAAGTGTCCTTTTATATAAAAAAATCAGGAGTTCAAATCCTTAGCTGTTTTCATCGAAACTTGTCAATTTATTGATAATATTGTTATTTACATAATAAACATAATAATTATTATAGATAAAAATGTAAAACAAGACATAATATGTGCAAAACTGCCGGTTCAAGCGTCAAAGAATTCCTCCCCATCGACGTCAACTGGGAGGGTGGCCACTGTGGCCAGATGGCTGGCGGCATTGCCACGTTGAATCATCCTAGCTGTTATGTTCGATCTATATAGTTAGGCAAGTTTTTGTAACAACAGTATCGTCATCACTGTTTATTTATCCTTCTTCTTTACAAAAACAAACGATAAAAAATACGTCTGTATACGAGTACAGTCAGCGTCAAAACTATCTTGAGTACAGAGAGTCTTAAATGGTCTTAAAACTAAGATATCAAGACCAAATCAAACAATTTTACAGAGTTAAGTTGCGCTATTGTACCAAATATCGTGACAACGTCTGTGGCGTGGCGGTAGTGAAAACGACTGCTACATGCAGGAGGCGCTGGTTCAATCCCCGCTCAGTGCAAATATTAAAATGTATGAATATCGCTATTTGCATTGGTCTGTGTGTTTCTATGTATAATATGTATGTATTTACAAAAAAAAACATATGCATGTTTATCCGCATTCTAGACTCCATAACACAAGCTAGTTAAGCTTACCATGGGTCGAAATAGTGTGTGTAGAACGTTGTATAATTGCTTTTTCTACCGCCTCTACCACGGCGAGTGTTCTGAGGAGTTATTTCAACTGATCTCACCCTCTCCCTTCCTATCCAGAACAACACGTGCTGGTCTGCGGTGCCATCCACACATGATGGAATCTATACCCTCTCGCACTAAACGGTTTGAGGGCTCTTTCCTCTGCCGCACGATAAAGAGCTGGAATGCCCCGGGTTCTTCAAGCGGGGCGTGAAAAGGCATCTGTTAAGGCCGTCAAGTTAGGGACCACCATTTTACGTCCAATGGCACCGAGAATGGTGATCTGTATCTTGTGGACTGCACGTCAAATTCATTGCCGTCTAGCGGGGTGCAATCAATTGACGGGCCAAATATATATAAGAAAAAAAAAATATAATTATCACAACGTTAAGGGAAGGAAATCAAGGAATTAAGATCATTTTGACCACTCTGTTCGTCAACATCTTTCTGATGCTTACTGTACAAGTCAAAATATTTGTAGGAACAAACATAATAATTTGATGGGAGCACGTCCATTTCAATTTACTTCCATTTGTAATATTTTGCGGAGGAATTTTACTGTTCATACTTTAGTGAGCATTATCGTTTTGGTGCTGAGAGAAATACGAGGGGGCTGACATGAAACTTATAGTCGAAACTGGGGGCTCGTATGAAACACGAAAGATGCGACATTAAAGTATAGTGAGTATCAATAGTAGATAATCATTAAATAGGTCAAATGGCAGATTGCTCAGTGCAAATATTTGTATGCATGAATATGGCTATTTGCAATGGTCTGGGTGTTTCTATGTATAATATGTACGTATTTACAAAAAAAAAGTATCTAAGTATGTTTATCCGCATTCTAGATTCCTTATCACAAGCTAGTTAAACTTACCATGGGGTCTAGATAGTGTTGTGTAGAATGTTGTCTAATATTGGATAGCGATCCCTTGGATCTCCGGGTCCGCCTTCTGGCTCTTCCACCTCAACTTCGCATGATCTTGGGCGTTCATGGTAGTGAGTGTGTAGAATGTTGTGGACACTTTTTTGTTTTTTTTTTTTTCAAAATTCTTGTTTTTATATAGAAGTCATCAAATTGACATCACCTTACCTGATGGTGTTCGAAGGTAAAGTTTTAGTAAGAAGTACACCATTATAGATACCAGCCATGTTCCATTGGTGACCCTCGGTTTGACGGGCACGTCAGTTGCTTCTCCACGCCACGCTTAAAATACCCGGGACTGTAGGAAGAAAAACACGTGTTGCAGGTGAAGAATTCTAAGAGTTTATACCGCACCATAAAGTCTTACACGGCAGTCGGTACGATAAGTTTAAGGCCTAAAAAAGGTCCAACTGCAATGCTTCAAAACCTGCAGTTAGACTGGGATAAGCGGACTGGATAATTTATCACCCTTCGACACTGCTTCCTAAGGCTGCCCTCTTCTGGCCTCGGAGTGATCGGTGGAGCCGCCTGTCATCCTAGCAGAAGCAAACCGCGGCGGCAGGGCAAAGTGCGCCTCCCCGTACCCGGGGCTAAATGGGGACACTATGGGTCCCCACAACCCGAAGGAGGCCATCTCGAAAGACCCGGTGCGAGAGATATGTTTTCTGTGCAATCTCACCTCCGGCAACCAAAGACCCAAAGACGGCGTGCGTTTTAGTCGGTTCGATAACCACACCCACCGGCGCCTCCTCATCAGCTCAGTCACTCTCATAAACACTTATAAACCTAAAACATCCCAAGAAAGACCTCATAAACGAAATTACTCTCACATAAATGCAAAAAATATTCAAATTTAAACAAAATTCTCAAAAGACCATTTGCCGGAACAAAAATAAAATGAGCGAAAATATTCGTGAAATAAAACTGGAATTTTAGCTATGCCACTTGTCGACATAACACTGCCCTATTCGAATATAATTTCAAAGGGACGTCCCTTGTATAAGAAGGGTCGGTCGATTCACAGATTCGCTTAAGGAGGTCAATTTTGCAGGACCTAAGGCCTTCATTGCGAAATTTCGTCCTTTATCGTTCTATAATCGAACGATTTCAATTTATTATATGTTAGATAAGAGAATTCTCATTTCTTTTGTTCTGTGTTTATTATTAATAGCTGACCGGGCGAACTTCGTACCGCCAACTTTGTTCAGCCCGCGTGGCGTCCGATTCCGTTCCCGCTGCACCCTCTACTATATTAAGCATGTGTACACATAAACCTTCCTCTTGAATTACTCTATTTATTAAAAGAAACCTGATCAAAATCTGTGGTAGTTTTGAAGATATAAACATACATAGGTACATAGGGACGCGGAAAGCGACTTCGCTTTATACTATGTAGTGAATTATGTGTTTTTTTTATTATTGTTTAGTTTCTATGTTAGTTACTACCGGTATGAGTTGAATAGGAACACCCCAACTCTGTCATCATCCACATAAAGACGTTAGTCCTAATTGCATCCGAGGCTACGGTGCCCTCGGAGCTCAGGGTCCGCCTTTCGGCTCTTCCTCCTCCACTTCGCACGATCTTGGGCGTCCAAGGTAGTGAGACCGTTTTCACGCATGTCACCCTGCATGACGCCAAGCCAGCACTTCTTGGGCCTACCCCTTCTACCTGGACCGGGTGGGGGCGCCATTGCCAAGCATTTGTTACCCACGTAGCTGGGCGGTTTCCGCAAGACGTGGCCGCACCAGCGGAGGCGGCTCTCTTGCATTTTATCTGCGATGTCACGGACATGAAGGCTGCCGCGGATGCGTGAGTTCCTCACGCGATCTTTACTCGTGACTCCACACATCCACCACAGCATTTTCATCTCCGTGACACGCAGCATCTGCTTGTGTCGCTCCAACAGCGACCACGCCTCACAGCCGTGTAAGAGGACAGGTCTAATGATTGTTTTATAGACCTAGCGTATCTATAAGTCGAATAAGAAAATAACAAATTAGACATATCGGAACACAAAATCAATATTATCTCATTCATGTAAGTGTCTTTGAGAATCCATCTTGACGAACGATTTCTTTGTTATGTGACAAACAAGCGGGAAGATTCCGTTTTTCTTATCCGTTGGGAAGAAAATGAGAATGTTTTCGTTATAACTTAGTTCGATGTATTCCCAGGGACGGATCCGTGAACTTATTTACTTATTCGGGTATATTGTGGCGATAGTAAAAGCGGGCACTACACAGGAGGCGTAGGTTCTATCCCTGCTCAGAACAAATATTTGCATGCATGAATATGGATATTGGAGTATCTGGTCGTGCCTTGGAGAACACGTTAAGCCGTCGGTCCTGGTTGCCGTCAACATCTATGGCAGTCATTACGGGTAGTTGGATTAGTAATGCTTCGATATCGCCTTTGAGTTGCGTCAGATGACATTCGCTTCACTGAAAATACCAAAGTACAACCAAATCCTTTTTGAGTGGTAAAGCGGACCCAAGACTTCGAGGTCAAAGTTTCGGATGCGATGATGATAAGCGCTAAGATGAAGAAGATACCAAGCTTAATATTTTACTTGGAAAGTATACCGGGCGTAAGGGGATCTCTCCTGAAGCCGAAAACCTCCAGTAGTAGTTACTCCAGGCACATTAAGCCATTTATGCCAAAAGTGTTATGTACCTGAAGTACTAATAGGGGTTTTGGGCTTCGGGAGCGTTCCCCCTTACACCCAGTATTATCAA
The DNA here is from genome assembly GCA_914829495.1 of Eilema sororculum. Lineage (NCBI taxonomy): Eukaryota > Metazoa > Arthropoda > Insecta > Lepidoptera > Erebidae > Eilema > Eilema sororculum. Next base: position 5,025,345 of record OU618561.1, read on the forward strand.
AATGTCTATACAAGACTAATCTCCAAATCAAGTGTCCAAAATATCTGACTTTAGACACGTAGAACAGTCCATATTTTAAAATAACATACACCATCTCAATGAAGAACATCATCCCAATTTCATCAGAAACGTCTGGTCAACCACTTAGTGTGACAAAATTCTCTCTCTGTGACATAATTCACACTCAATAAGAGGATTGAGTATGAAGGATGGCACAAAAGGAGAATTACATTAATAAACAAAATAGAACAATAATAAATTTCAATCAATCAAATTATAATTAACGTTGGCTGTTCAAGTGGGCAATTAGGTTAAGTGCTGTCTGTATCTTTGATCTTTATAAAGTCGTCGTTATGAAGATTCAAAGGAATTCTTCCTATTTGATTGATTTTTAAATATACATTTTGTTAACTTCTTTTGTAATCATTTCTATGCTGCATCACTAAGACCTGGAACTCCCTGCCAGCTCACGTTTTTCTTTCTTCCTACAGTCTCAAGTCCTTTTTAAGAGGGACTTGAATAGGTGTCTGATGAGGCCGTCAAGCTGAGTGCCACCATTGTTAACAAGGTACATGTTTACGATGGTGACCCTCTTTTTCTAAGACTCTGTCTTTAGCTTACCATTAGGTGAGGTAAAGTCAAATTGAAGTGTCGATTCGCAGCTTCACTGCCGAGAAAGCTCAGGCAAGAAACTCGGTAGACTTTATTGTGATATTTCAGACAGAAGACAGAAGACTTCTGTATAAATTTCACAAGTTTTTTTTTCCGTGCGGAAATCCCCTCGGATACCTCCCCTGCCGGAGCCGGAAAGGGAGGTTATGTCGGACTCGAACCGAATAAAACCGCACGTCGACTGTGGGTCGTGGTGCTAGGCCGGAGGGGAGGTTGTCATCGACACATACCTCGCACCCCGGCTGACCCAGGGCCATCCCTTACGGTCTGGCCCTCCTCGGGAGGGGAATTTCACACCTAAAATACGAAAATATATGACGAAATCAAGTTAGGCTGACAATTAATTAATTATAAATCAACTCAACAGTATCCCAACTCCAAAAATAAACTCATTACTTACATCTTCGTAACCAATCCTCAAACGGATGATCCCACTACAGGCCACTGTCCAAAGAATTAGGTACGTATTAGGGTTATTAGGAACATCAACGTAATTCCTACTAATCCTACTAATCTCCTTAATGACCGGAGTATAAGTAAACTGATTCTTTATTCAAAAGGATGTATAATACTAGCTTCCACCCGCGGTTTCACCTAGATTTCTGATTCCATTTCGACTACCCTTCGTAACCCACTCCAGGTACAAAAAAGTAAGTCCACTGCAGCTGGATATAGGCCTCTCCCATGCTAAAAAAGTACACATATACTTATACTCGCGTCTGGAAATCCCCGAAGGCGTAGGCACGTTTCAACAATTATAATTTCCGATCCCATGATATAATAGTGGGCGAGCTTATTGCCGTCAAGCAGGTCCTTTGTCTTGGGCTGTATGTTTACTGTCGGTTGGAGAACAGCCCTATCCCTTAGTCGCCTTTTATGACACCCACAGGAAGTGCTGGGGTGGTCAAATTCTACTCCACTGGGAACTCAAAAGTAATTATTTGTTACTATCTTTTGCCCGCGGCTACGCTCGCCTGGATGTCGGTAATCGCGATCAAACATAGCCTATGTCTTTTTTCATGGTCCTATACCAAATTTCATCAAAATCAGTTCGGTGGTTTAGGCGTGAAAGCGTAACATACAGACAGATCGACAGAGTTACTTTCGCATTTATAATATTACTAGCTGTGCCCGCGACTTCGTCCGCGTGGAATGTACTTAATAAAAAAAATCAGTTTATTTTTTTTTGTTTTTGGCATTTTTTTTTTAGCCTAAGTTACTCCTTATTACATAAGCTATCTGCCAGTGAAAGTCCCGTCCAAATCGGTCCAGCCGTTCCAGAGATTAGCCAAAACAAACAGACAGACAGACAGACAGACAGACAAAAAATTTAAAAATATATATTTTGGTATGTGTACCGTATATACATTCATATGCATGTAGTAGAAAGCGGTTATTTTAATATTACAAACAGACACTCCAATTTTATTTATTTGTATGTATGTATGTATAGATTAGTATGGATGGAGTCCTCTCACTCAGTTGGTGTCAGCTTTCCAGTCTAACCGTGATTGGGTTAAACTCCGATATTTTCCGTGAAGTGACTACCATTTGACCTCCACAACCGTGGCGATATCAATGTTTTATCAGTAGTAGTTGGACTTTTCAGGGCTCCCGTAACGACTGCCATAGATGTTCGTATGACAACCGGGACCGACGACGGCTTAACGTGCTCTCCGAGGGTCGATCAGACCACTGTGAATACCCATATTCATGCATACTAATCTTTACACTGAGCTGGAATCGAAGAGAGGCTACTTATTGGAACCTGTTCTGAGGATAAAAAGTACGCTATGTCTTGTATCAGATTATAAGCTATTCCTCTATCTAATATAAGTGAAATCCAGCCATCTGTTTGAGCATGATTCAGTAACAAACATCCAAACATCTTGTTTATTCTGGAGATTGATGGCACTTGGTGGAATCTACTACACATTGAAGGAATTTTTACAGCATTAAGTATGCTAACTATACAAATCGAATACATAGGGAAAAAGAATCATCTCGGGCGGGACTCGAACCCGCAGTCTCATCATTCATTGATTCCGATAGTTCGTAAGAAAATCGGTAGATGACGCCACGTCGCCTTAAAGACGTACAAGATGGGAAATTTGAATCATATCGGGCGTGTCTCGGTAGCCGAATTGGTCAGGCATTCCCCCTGTAAGCGAAAGACTGCGGGTTCGAGTCCCGCCCGAGAAGATTGTTTTTCCCTATGTATTCGATCTACTACACATATTTATTATTTATTTATTTGTTGTAACATTTAACAGTTATGCGTTATATATTGGTATTACATATTTAAAGTAAATATCTGTTAGGTAAACGCATAATCCACATCAATGTCCGCAAAGTAATCTATACTATCCATACTAATATTATAAATGCGAAAGTAACTCTGTCTGTCTGCCGGTATGTTACGCTTTCACGCCTAAACCACTGAGCCGATTTTGATGAAATTTGGTATAGGGATAGACTAGACCTTGAGGAAGGACATAGGCTATGTTTGGTCGCGATATCCGATATCCACGCGGGCGGAGCCGCGGGCAAAAGCTAGTATTATATAAGTGTGCATATAAGTACGCGAGTTTCTATGAGAAAAAGGAAGTTTGACTATTAATACAAAAGTTGATTACTGTGAGGGCTTTAAATTTTTAATTTTAATTGAATAATACTCTTGTACTTTTCCACAGAGTTTAATTTTATTTCTGAACCTGACCGGTTTCACCTTACGGTATTCTCAAAGGTTTACATCAATAGTTTGTAATTGTAAAGTTTCAATATCCAAACATCTTTACAATCATTTGTAATATTAGTAGGATGGTCCTACTGAATTTTTTATACTGTGACCCCTGGACTCAAATTAAGGGCAAGCCGCAACCGTGAACGCCTGAAAAGAGGCTGTAATTACGGCCTGAAATATTCAGCCGGAATAAACTGAGACAGTGGGTGACGTCATAGATGGACCGTCAGCAAAATGAGTTTAGATTTTTTCTATGATTTTTAATTGGAGATTTAATTAGTAAAATATCTTATTTATAACTAACTAGCTTTTGCCCGCGGCTCCGCCCGCGTGGATGTCGGTTCCCGGCAATCATTCGAATTTTTCTCACGATAAAAACCTTCCCTGGACTTCGACGAATAATTCGAGACCAAAATTAGCCAAATCGGTAAAGGCGTTCTGGAGTTATATCGTCAGGAAGGAAAACCCGACTTATTTTTATATAGTAGACTACTTAATAAACTATTTTTTGAATAGTAAATCGAAACTATCATAATAATAATAGTAAACTACAACTATTTACAAGAATATAAAGAAAGCCAAAGAAAGGAGGGGGGGTCAGTTCAGGCGTCGAAAAATTCCTCCCCTTCGATGTCGACTGGCAACTTGCTGGCAAAAGGCTGGTGGCATTGCCCCGTTTGATTTTATTTTAATTACATACATATACATACATAATACTCACGCCTGTTAATCCCTGACGGGGTAGGCAGAGGTTTATTAACACCCACATTTCACCAACTATGATTTTCGGTCCCACGTAATACCCAATGCCGTCTAGAGGGCACCTTGTCTTTGACTGTATATTTACTGTCGGGTGGAAAACAGCCCTATTCCTTAGTCACCTTTTACGATATTGTAATGGTGACCCTCTTTCCTGAGAATTTGCCTTCAGCTTACCATCAGGCGAAGTGAAGTCATATTGAGATCAAATCTAGGATATAATCTCTGTCCTCCATGAGCGTGCGCTTGCGTGACAATTTGGTAGAGTTTCAATGTATTAAGAATGGTAACCCATCTTAAAACTGACCTGTTTAGAAGTGTTTATCTTTTCAATGCTCGGTTAACCCTTACACAGTATCTATACATATAAAATTACTTGTCCTTACTAACTGATTCATCAACGCAGAACCCAAACCGCTGGACCTACAAACTTGAAATTTTGACAGTAGATGTATTTCATGATGTAAGCATTCACTAAGAATGGATTTTTGGAAATTCTGTTACTAAAGGGGTAAAATAAGGGATGGAAGTTAGTATGAAAGTCCGTCATTTTCAGAGCTGGTTGCACTAAATCTCATAAATCTGTGTCTAATAAGAAATAAATAAATACGTGTATCAGCGTTTTTTCAAAATTTAACTACTAAGAGAGTAAAATAGGTGATATACGTTTTTATCGAAAGTTCGTCATTTTCAAAGTTAGAAACATAAAACTTCGTAGACCTAGGTACGTCTTTTGAGAAATAAATGAACACGTGTATCAGCGTTTTTCAAAATTTGACTACTAAGAGGGTAAAATACGTGAAAAATGTTTTGTCGCGATAACCAACATCCACGCGGGCGAAGCCATGGGCAAAAGCTAGTTTAATATAATGAAACATGAAGCATAAACTCACGCCTATATTCCCCGAAGGGGTAGGCAGAGGTACTAGTACCCACATTTCGCCAGTTTATGTTTAGGTCCCAATGTAATAGGTGGCAAGTCTATTGACATTAACCGAGCACTTATAAACCTGCGATAAATACACACATAACTTCGAAAAGCATCGAAGTCATTTGTGTGTGCCATGGTAAACATGGGATCGAACCCGAGACCTAGTTTAATATAAATATTAATAATATATCATAGAAACTTTAGTACCATGTCATAAGAGGGCGAGCCTATTGTCGTTTCGTTGGCACGCTTCCAATCCTCATGCCGTTATTGAGACTATCCTAACATCCAGACTAATAACACTGCCCCATTCTGGACCTGAACCGCAGTTAATAATAGTTATTACGAAACAGATTAATTAATTCTTACCGAAAGCGAAAATATCAACGCTGTACCTGTTTGTACTGTTGTGGTCTATAGGGGTGCGTCCTCGAGACCCCGCGAGCGTCGTTACTTACTACCTACTTATAATCTACTACTACTTACTCGTTACCTACTGTAGTAGTAGTGTCACTGGTAATCAGTTAATTTACGGGGAATTTTAATATATGAGTTTAACCAGCCAATGAGAATAGTAGTGTCCCGGGAAATAAAAACATTCCATGACACTACTAGTAGTGCCACGCAGTAGTGTCAAAGGAAATGGACGGACAATAATACTCGTAATTGGGTATTATCCTATAGTTAAAATAAATTATCTAACCGAGCTTATTAAATTAAGAATGGTAAAAGAGCGGTAAAAATGACATCGGTTCTTATTATAAAGTTTTTTTTAATCATCCACCCAACATATAACAGTAATTGATTTGACTATTCAATTTCATGACGTCACTAAATCTTTTTTCATACAAGTTACCTTATTAATTTATAGTTTTGTCGTTTGTAAAAATAACTAATTTTACTTATCAGTAGAAAACTCAAATATAATATACTCTCAAGCGTTGTTTTACGACAAAATTATAATCTCCGTTATAACTGTCTATATATACAAAAATCAATGCCACTTTTCGTAGTAATGTTCCCGGTGACACTCACACAATCACGGCTAAAATCGTGTCCTCCTCCATCCTCTCGTGTCCAAATCCGTCAAGCCGTTCAGGCTGTAGGCCGTGCCAAATAAATTGATATACATACATACATACATAGTCTCAACAACCATTACCCTCCTTCCGTCGGCAGTCGGATAAAAAGACTATTTATTCAGCTCAAGCTTACTATCAGAACTAAATCAAGTGGGAAATAATTAACTCCAGATGATATGAGCACTCCTCCTTTTAGGAAGTCGGTTAAAAACGGTAACAAATCAGTTTGTAACATTTATCCTTAACATTGCAAGTTTAAATAAACAAAAAATTACTGAGTCCCTTCAACACCAGTAGTACTCCAATTTAAGTTCGATATTAATTGAAAAGGAATACTCCCCATCGAGTAGGCTTATAGCTTAAGACGGGATTCCACGGTGTCTGATTTTGCGGTGGACCGCGGATCAGCCTGCACTAACGCGAACCCGCGCAACAAAGTGCTGAAACCTGGAGCGTATTTTTTTTCTGTGTGTTCTCAATGTTGTCGCCTAAAATAAAGAATTAGAAAAAAATAATTTAATTTTTAATTCTAAGACATAATTTGTACGCCAGATATTGTCAGAGTATGGCTTGCACCTGAAATGTACCTAAACATCATCTATTCACCCATATTCCAATGAATAATAGTTTAAAAAACTAAAAAACACACTTTTAGCACCTGTCCGCCATCTTGGACGTCCGCCATAATGGATTTAAGTCACATGACTATTTTTTCCGTATTCCCTACAGCAAACCCTTTAATTTTTTCTTTGATACCCATATCATGGGGTGGATTTCAGATAGCCAGTCTGACACTGTCTTGGGGAGGCCGCCATATTGGATTTGTAATGACGTTTCTTAGCCAGTCATGTATTGTCATCAGAACTCAGAGCGTGTGCAAAATTTCATCCTAATCGAAGACCGGAAAGTGGGTCAAATTAGGATTCCATGATTTTCTTACATACTTAATTACAAGTGAAGCTAATAAAAGCGTGATAATAAAACTTATTTCAATTGCCATTATTTAAAATGCCAAATATTTTCATTCCTTTTTTAAATTTTGTAATACATCTTAGTGACTGTTTTGTTATTAAATGTTAATTTTGATAACTCGCAATAATATAAATCTTTGTATTTTTGTTGTTTAAAGCTGTATTTCAAGATTATTTTATGTAATGTTTTACTTTTATAATAATGTGTGGCATCTGGGCAATTTCAACTCAGTGCAAATATTTGTGTGCATAAGTATTATATTAGCATTGGTCTGTGTGTTAATATGGTATCAGCTTAGAATGCCAACTTAAGTAGATATGTACTTACAAAAAAAAATACCCGAGCTGGTTAAGCTGTGCTTACTTTGGGTCTAGATAGTGTTGTGTAGTAATATGTCCTAAAAATTCCAGAGCCCCTTGGACTACGTCAGATATGCAGCTTTGAAACAGACCGACACACGCCGTGAAAAGCAAACCTTATACATTTACTTGCCGTTACTGTCCATCATGTGAAATAAAGTCTGCAAAATACCTACCGTAGAGAGCCGCCTTTATATATTCTCTTAAAAGAACAACTTTAATGACTTTACTTGTACAATTTCACTTAATCCAAAATGAAGTCGCCCAAATGAAAAGTTTTCGATCAAATTCCTTTTTGATTTACGCCAGATTGAGCGGAATCTATTGTGTTAAATTACGAATTTCTTGCCTTTGTTATGAAGTCAGTGTACTTGAAGGACTTTAAGGCTTCTAACTGATTGGTATGACAGCTGTAGAGGGGCAAAGTCAAAGTCGAAAGTCATTAAATTTATTCTGTAGTAAACTGTTGTCCGTAACTCCGTTTGGAATTCTGTGTGCCGTAACTCTGGGGATCTTATGGTATAAAAAGTAACCAATGTATTATTCCGAACGCGTGGATGTCGGTTATCGCGACCAAACATAGCCTCCTTTTTCATGGTCTAATCTACCCCTATACCAAATTTCATCAAAATCGGTTCAGTGGTTTAGCTGGCGTGAAAGCATAATATACACACAGACAGACAGACATACTATAAATGTGAAAGTAACTCTGTCTGTCTGTCTGTCTGTATGTTACGCTTTCACGCCTAAATCACTGAACCGATTTCGATCAAATTTGGTATAGTGGAAGATTAAAATCATGAGAAAGGATCCAAAAATAGAAGGGAAATTTGAATCACATCGAGCGTGTCTCGGTAGCCGAGTTAGTCAAGGCAGTTGGTAAGGGAAAGATCGCAGGTTCGAGTCCCGCCCGAGAAGTTTAATATCTTTCGTTTGTTTAAATAGTTTTTTATACTAACCGTACTTTCTAGTGTTACGTTTTGCATTCATAACTCCACGGCGACGTGTGGCCTCTCTTTGTTTCATCGCTTCTATTTACACAGCAATATATACGGCTGGCTATTCTTATTTCTAGACTATTATACACAGACAGATAGCTGAATAATTGACCTTATGCAGCACATTTTTTACTTACCTACGCTTAACCTGCTTAGATGGTGAGATTATTAAGACTAAACATCCATACTAATATTATAAATGCGAAAGTAACTCTGTCTGTCTGTATGTTACGCTTTCACGCCTGAACCACTGAACCGATTTTAATGAAATTTGGTATAGGGGTAGATTAGACCATGAGAAAGGACATAGGCTATGTTTGGTCGCGATAACCGACAGCCACGCGGGTGGAGCCGCGGTCAAAAGCTAGTTGTATTATAGTCCGAACTAAAGGTGAGTACGGTACGTTTACCACTTATCAGAACAATCAGGAAATGGGGAAAACGAAGATATTTTGATTAGTTTGCTAGTAGTTTATATCCTACTAAACATCATTTTACTTAAACTTAAAAATAATATGTTAGGGTTACTAAAGTAAAGCCAACGAGACGAGAGAAAAAAGGTAAATAAAGCGACCATTACTGAGTTACGTTGCGATTTTCTCTGTCCTTATCGCACATGTCACACGTACGTGTAAATAACCGAGCGACAGCTGTCGTTGCATGTTTCATAGTACAGGAAAGCTGTCAGCACAGCGGTTCTAAACACACAATTACACAATATATGGGTTAAGTATTGACCATAATTTAGTGGGAACTACTTATAAGACAATGAGTACTGGCTGTACATATTAGCCAATTTAGTGGCGGCTGTGTTGGCTAATAACTGTGGTGTGGCCATTGTATGCAGTGGATGTTGTTGCGTATCATTTTACAGACGTCAATCAGATCACCCCCCACCCCCTTTTTTTTTTTTTTCGTGCGGAAATCCCCTCGGATACCCCCCTGCCGGAGCCGGAAGGGGAGGTTATGTTGGACTCGAACCGACTAAAACCGCACGCCTACTGTGGGTCTTGGTGCTAGGCCGGAGGTGAGGTTGTCATCGACATATTCCTCGCACCCCGGCTGAGCCAGGGACCCCCCCCCCCCCCCCGACCAATGAAGTTTTTTGTCATCTTATAAATTTCTACCGAGTTGAAAATTGATTCTAAAAAAGCCATAAACATTCTAGAAGTGCATAAATAAACCGTAGCAGCAGCTAACGCTTCAATATTTTGCTCGCTTTCAATAAATACGTCTACACGTTGGCCTGAACCTTCGACAAATGACCTTCCTACTTGTTCTAATGCTATCAAAACTCTTGGCCAATCTCTTGCCACAGCATTCATATTCGCCACTATGTTAATGGGGACACAATGGTCCCCACCTGAAGGGGGCCATCTCAAAGAGATGGTCCTGGGTCTGCCGGAGTGCGAGAGATATGTTTCCTGCATTCTCACATCCGGCAACCAAAGATTTTTTATATTGACAATTTTTAAATTATTGACATGAATGACATTTAAATATTTTTTGTGATCTAATTGTAATTTGAATGAATTTTTTATAGCATTTATTATGCTAACTTTTAAGTTCGAAAAACATTGGAAAAAATAAAATGCTCAAGTGAGACTCGAACTCACGACCTTTCCCTTACAGGGGGACTGCTCTTCCAACTGAGCTATTGAGCACCACTTGAATCATTCCAAATTTTCCTTCTCTTTTATATCCGTCTATAAGGGCGACGGTGCAGCCATCTACCAACATTCTTACGAACTGTTTGAAATCTGAAGGTCGTGAGTTCGAGTCTCACTTGAGCATTTCATTTTTTCCAATGTTTTTCGAATCTAATTGTAATGTTTTTAATTGTGACATAGCATGCTCATAATTTAATTTAATGATTTTTTTGTCTAACAATAAATTTTGTACGCCTGTCTGGGCAAACCATGTTGGCACCGTAACAAGCTATGACCATGTAACAACTTCCATGTAACCCATGTTTATGCAAATAAATGAATCTGAATCTGAAAGACCCAAAGTCGGCGTGCGTTTTAGTCCGTTCGAGTCCGATATAACCACCTCCACCCGCTCCGGTGGGAGTGGTATACGTGGGGATTTTTCGCACAATAAAAAAAAACTACGTTGACAAAATGTGTAGACCCGGCATTGTACGTATATTTACCTTACATTCATACATATACTCACGCCTGTAAATTCCCAAAAGGGGTAGGCAGAGTTGTACTAACACCCACATTTCACCAACTCATTTTCGGTGCACGTAATAGGGAGCGAGCCTATTGCCGTCTAACAGGCCCTTTGTCTTGGGCTGTATGTTTATTGTCGGATGGAGAACAGCCCTATCCCTTAATCACAATCTACAACACCCATAGAAAGAAATGGGGTAACCCTATTCTACTCCAAAAGAAACCAACACGACATATTGACCTCATTTTCAAGTTTAAATTTCAAAATAAAACGTTACCCTAAACGAATCCAAAGTTTCCCGTATTTCCCGCTCAACTTCTTAATTCCCGCAGAATCAATCCCAAACTACATTTCCCGAGGGATCACAAATTCGCTTCATTAAGCAACCGCTTACGGGATTAACGTCTACATTGCGAGTCCCCTGTTTGTCTCCCATAGATTAGAGGGATGAAGACGGACCAAGTTTGAAAGTATATTTTTGTAAAGATTTAATTCAACTTTTTGATTCAATGGTTGAATGTTTCATTGTCAAGACGAGGTCTCGGGTTCGATTCCAGGTTTATCATGGCACACACCAATGACTTGTCGATGCTTTTCGAAGGTATATGTGTATTTATCGCAGGTTTATAAGTGCCCGGTTAATGGCAATAGGCTCGCCACCTATTACATTGGGACCGAAACATAAACTGGCGAAATGTGGGTGCTCTGCCTACCCCTTCGGGGAATACAAGAAAGAAAGAAAGAAAGAAAGAAAAAACATTTAATTCTAGACACGCACAATGATCATCCATACTTAGTAGGTAGGTACACAAATATCTTATAATCTACAATACGTATATATATAATCTATTCTTAAAATAAAACATGTTTCACTGGGCGAGCCCGAATATGGCCGCCATCTCAGCATAAATGCTACGCATACCGTTAAGAATGCGCAGCGCTGGTTTTCAGATGGGGCCACTCGTGACGTCACTGACGTCACGCACACCCATAACATAAATGTACACACATAATAAAAAATAAAATAATACAAGGAGAAGCAATTACTACAAAAAAAAACAGATTAAAAATTACAAAAGTGAGAACATGATTACTTTGTCTATGGAGCACATAGACATCCTTTAAGATGGAGCATGACGCCTTCGGCCTTCATGACGCTCACTGACAGCCAGTGACAGCCAAGCCAATCATTATTATTATTCATTGCCATTATGAATAGTGAATTTTACATAATATACAAAATAATACAGTGAAAGTCTTGTTAGGTGTTCGTTTTGTGGTTTTGTTTACGTGTTATTATGTTATTATTATGAGGACAATGTGAAAATGAAGTAAGGCGTGAAATACCATCGGAACCGAGACCCATCATATCAGCCGAAACAGGTAATTAATTTGTGTCCAAAATACTTAATTGCTTTTAACGGATGGACAACATGAGGCTGCCCCAGCTAGCAGATCCACCAGAAGACCCTTTCCACCATTATTTCCAGCGGGCATACCTAGTCTAGGATTAACTATTTTTCTGTTTGTTCAACAGATATGCTTTGTATCTGTGTCTGAAGACATTAACAGATTTCAGAGCGTGAAATGGTGGCGGTAGATCGTTCCAGATGCGACTCGCAGCGAGTTTGAAACTACCCCGATATGCAGTGGTTTTATGGCTTAGTGTTAGCATGAGGTAAGCTGAACCTCTAGTTCTATAATAATTTAAGTCCCTCGACCAGGAGAGCCTACCATAGAGGTAATGGGGTTTTTGTGTTAACACCACACCAAACAGCAAAGTAGCAAGGTCTAGCTCCCGCCGCTCCACCATTTTCAATATGTTACTCTCATTTAGGAATGGTGTAATGTGTGTACGCGGTGGAATGGTGAAGCAGAAGCGTGCGCAGGCATTTTGTACTCGCTGTATGAGTCGCTCTGTCCTTCTGAGAAGGCAGCTCCCGTATACAGTGTCAGCATAGTTTAGTCTTGACAATATTAATGACTCGCATAAAAGTAACCTGATATCAGCACTAATGTATGGACGTATTCCGTATAGTAATTTCAGTCTAAAGAAACAGTTCCGGACAGCCTGCAGAACATGGGTCTCAAACTGAAGTTGTTCATCAAAAATTACTCCAAGATTACGTGCCTCCGATACCCTCTCTATAGCGCATCCATCTATCCCTACATTGATTGGATGTTCCACTATCTTTTCTATCATTTGCCTGGTACCCATAATGATGAACTTGGATTTTTCTGGGTTTAAAGCAAAAGAGTTCCTACGTGAACAGTTTGCAATGTTGCTTAAATCTTCATTAATTCGGTTTACAGATGCCAGACTGTCAGCTGGCGGAAAAGACAAGTGTAGCTGAACATCATCAGCATAAAGATGAAACCTACAATTATCAATGACCTCAGTGATATCAGCAGTGTACAGGATGAAGAGTAACGGTCCAAGGATGGAACCCTGTGGAACGCCACGAGTCACTGGGCGGTGCGCGGAGTCGACCATATTGCCTGTATCACCATTCCTCACCTGTACTAATTGGTACCTGCCTATAAGATAGCTGTGGAACCTCTAATAGTTATTTATTTCATTTGGTAACATTTATTATTCTTATTCCTTTGGTAATATCTCTATTAACCATCCGACTGCCTCTCGACTGCAGCCATAGTAAGCAAGCTTTGATAGAAGCAGTGACACATTTATACCATCAAAGGCACGAGAAAAGTCCAATAACGTAAGGACTGTACCCATACCCTGGTTTCTGGTCTCCAAGACATCGTCGACCACATCCAAAAGAGCAGAGGTTGTGCTGTGACCCTTACGAAAACCCGACTGGCTTGCTGGAAGTATATTTGAGTGTTCTAGGTATTTAGACAGCTGGTTACTAACCACTCTTTCAAGAACTTTCGACAGGCATGGCAGCAGGCTAATCGGTCGGAGGTCCTTTGGACCAGATGGATGCGGTAGTTTGGGTATCGGCCTCACCTTTGCAGTCTTCCATGAGCTGGGAAATGTTGATGTGTCAATAGAAGTGTTTATAATATGGGTTATGACCGTTAATGTTTGTGGGAGAGTCATCATCACCATCTCCAGAGAAATCTCATCTGCACCCATCGCATTAGATTTAAGGCCTCTGATGATTTTTCCAACCTCTTCCTCATTAACCGGCTCCAGTCGAAATGAACCATGGGTGAATCGGCCAAACTCATAGAAAGTGAGATCCGAAATAGTCACGTTGTCACTACCAGGTACATTCAAAAAGTGCCCGTTAAGTGTCTCTGGATTTCTACAAAAGTCAGGTAGCTCATAGTCCCTCTTACCATGTGCCAGAACATTTGTCTTAAGCTGATTCCAAAGTTTCCTAGGATGATTAATATTAATGTTAATGTGAGTTTCAAAATAGGCACGTTTCTCACTCTCTATGGCAGCCCTTACAAGGTATTTTAGGTCACGATAAGAGTTAACATGCATGTCTTGGTTCGATGCCTTAGACCGCCTATGGTATTTGTCTCTGAGTTGCATCATCTCCTTTACAGTGGTGGTAATCCAGGGGTAGGACTTTTCTTTTATTAAGAGTTTCTTGATTGGGGCATGCAAATCAAATAGTGTCACAATATACGAGGTCAAAGTTTGCACCATGAGGTCAACATGTCCTAACTCCATGATAGCATCCCAGTCTATACAATTTAGGTCTTCTTCAAACCTATCAAACAGAATATCTTTTAATGGTCTGTATGTGATCCACTGGGGGGTAAGTTTCTCCACTTTAAAGTTAATCTCAGCTGAGATGATAGCATGCCTACCAAGCTCAGGTATATGTTGTACTGTGACCCTGCCTACCCGAGCATCCGTGCAGATCAAGTCAATTAATGTTGCACTGTGATCTGTAAAGTGAGTCGGTTTGGTCACATAGTTTGACAAGCTCATGCTTACCAGAAAGGATTCAAGGAGCTTAGTTTTGTATTCTGTCTCCTCCAACAGGTCAACATTGAAGTCGCCCAAGAGGACTATCTTATCTGCTCTTCTGAAGGAAGAAACAGAGTCAGTCACCGCATCCAAAAAAGTATTAATATTAAGCCGAGGTGGCCTGTATGCCGTACCAATTATGATGGACTGCGAGTTCATGCTGAGTCTCAGCCACATCTGTTCGACATTCGGAGCAGCGGGGTGTGGTTCACTACACACATGTAGCCCACGGCGAACATAGAAGCCAACACCGCCGCCATGCCCGTCACAGATGTAATTTGGACGGGGCGTGTGCCGTAGTCTGTAGTTGGGCACAGTTGGGGCGCGGCTCTCGGCGCCATCCCTGATCCACGTTTCATTTATCGCCATGATGTCTACAGTGAGATTTGCCATAGCTACGATGAACTCCTCATGTTTGGTACCAAGCGATCCTGCATTGAATAACCCTATCTTTAAACATTTGTCTTTTTTCCTATGCATTTTTATATGTTTTACTGTATCTATTGTCTTTTGACTGTATCGTTCTTATTATTGAACAAAACATTGAATACAGGAAATAAGAATTACTATGAATTTTGTGTATGTATGAGGGCAAAGCGTCAGTAATATATGTAATGTCTGAGCCAAAGCAGTATTTGTTTGAATTTCTCCCAGTGACAACAACTAGTTTGAAATGTGTGGTAATGAGGTGTAGAGGCGTGTGTATATCTATAGGATATCTAACTAACAAAATAAGTTTAATTAAGAATAGTGATAAAAAAATTACATTGAGTACAAGGGTTTTAAGTACCATGACCATGCGTTTGGCAGGGGCCTGGGTACTTCTAGATGTTATCTCAATATAATTGCTATACGGTGACATCGTGGAGCGCCTCAGCACTAAAAACACGCTGTAAGTCAGCTTCATTTCTGATACTGTAAGCTCGCTTACCCTCAGCCTGCTTCACAAGTATCTTGCCACTTTTGGTCCACGCATATTTCCAACCGTGGCGCTCTATAGTTTGACGCGTGCGGTAGAATAACACTTTATTGTACTTATTAAGTCTTTCATTCACGTAGAAGCGTCGCGCCGGAGCCCGCAGTCCGAGGTCCGCCGAGGTCGCACCGCGGCGCACGCGCGCGCTGCGTAACAACTCATCGCGCAGCTGGCGGCGCGCCAGGCGAACCACCAGGTGGCGCGTGCGCCCCGTACTGTTCTTCTCGCCGGCTGTACTCGTGGGGCTGGTTTCCCTCGACTCACCCTGCCTAGCCGGAGGGCCTCTCCTCTCAGCGAACACGATGTCCCGTCGTTCCAGCTGTACTCCTAAATTCTGTGCCACCAGTTCCACAAGGTGAATGGGATTCTCCCCGTTTTCTTCTGGGAGATTAGTTATCTCAAGGTCAGAAATCAGCAGCTCCTGATCCCGGTCATTAATCTCCGCCTTTAAAAGCGACACAGTGTTCTCCAAATCCTTTGTGCCCGCCTTATTACTCTCGAGTTCTTTGACCCTATTCTCCAGACTGTCAATTCGAGTTTCACAGGTTACTACATGCTGTCGCAGGTCCCCTACCTCATGGCGCAGGTCTCTAAGCTCCCTGCATCGCCCCGCATCTCACGGAGCTCCGCCCTAATCAGCCTAAGCTCGTCCGCAACATTTAACGCCGATGACGTTTCCAATACGCTGGGGCGCTGAAGTACGTTAAGCGATGTTTCAGACCCATCCTCAGTACCAGCACCAGGGCCGCTCACTGCCGACGCAAGGGGAGGGACGTTCAGCTCCTTCACCGGACGTCTACAGCATTTACAACTGCTAGCGCCATCTTTCCCCTTATTAGACAAGAATTTACCACAAGTTGTACACTTAGCCATCTGTGTGATTATTCAACTTGGTGGTTTATGTATATGTACACAGATGGCGTTAGCGGCCTCGAAATCCAAGCCGCTCGATATCACAATCACCCAATTCGCCTTTGCGTTAGTTTACCGCTGGTATACACAGATGGCGTTGTTAGCCGGAAAAGTTTTAAGGCTAAAGAGGAGCCTGGACGTGAAAATTCGGGCGCGCACAACACAATATTTAAAAACTCAGGACACCGCGCTTGGCAAATAATCTCACCAATTGATGTGAAATCACTTTTATAGTGATTTCGGTTTATTTCTGATAGTTACGGGTACTTTGACGGAATCACCAATATCAAATTTACTATCAATACGAGTTTATTTAGTATTGACTGAACGTAAACACTTTATAACACTGCACAAGAGTAATTCAATCCCTGTCTAAAACTGAGTATATATATTAATTCGATTCTCACTCGTTTAATATTTTTAGCACTCGCAAATACGAAGACGAACTTAGTTGTACTCCCAAGGCGTAAGTTTATGAATGTAATGTTTCATTGTACGAGGTCGTGGGTTAAATTCCTGATTATGTTTTTATATAAAACTAGCTTCCGCACGCGGTTCTACTCACGTGGATGTCGGTTATCGAGACCAAACATAGCCTATGTCCTTTCTCAAGGTCTAATCTACCCCTATACCAAATTTCATTAAAATCAGTTCAATGGTTTAGGCATGAAAGCGTAACATACTAGACAGATAGAGTTACTTTCACATTTATAATATTAGCATGGAGTATGAATTAGCTAACCTGCCTCGGCTTCGCCCGTGGCTTATTTCAAAACCCCGTTTGCGATATTGGCGGTAAACATAAGCTTTTTCGAATATTGTGTATCATCACTATAATTATAGTTAAAAGCAAAATCGCTTTTCGCGTCTCTCCGTTCCAATGTATGCCTATTTCTTCAAAACTACGCTACAAATTTTGATGCTATTTCTTTTATTAGATAGAGTAATTTACAAAGGTTTATATGTATAATACATGCTTAATATAGTAGAGGTTGCAACGCGAAAGCGACCGGACGCCACGCGGGCGTAAAAAATTGGCGGTACGAAGTTTGCCGGGTCAGTTAGTGTAATTTAAAGTTCAAATCGACAAAATACTATTAGTGTTATTACTCCTCTTTTGGGCCACGTTGAAATTACACTTCCTGCGTTTAGGTATAAAACTTAGTTTTGTATCTAAGCTTTTTTTTATTGAAATGGGACCTTGCATCGGTCATATGAGTACCGATGATTCTGACAACCTTGTCAAAAGTAAAGCCAACGAGACGACAGAAAAAGGGGGTCCGGCCGTTATGCTCCCATTCCGGGTTGCACCCGGCCGGTATGCCACCACATTGAAAAATTTGTTATTCCGTTTTGCCCCCGGCCGCGTTGCCCCCATAGTTTCTCCTTTTGTCATGATATTCGATTCAGTACGGTTGAGCAGACAAGTGTTGAAATAATAAATGGAAATTAAGAGTATAATCATGACTGATGTGTGTAGCTATAGCTCGTGCGAGTTAACATGGCACCTGGCCTTGCAAACAACCCTCCGCCCGCTTCTCCGCGCGATGCCCCGCTCTCGTCCTGCAGTAGCGTCCGCATCACAGTGACAGTTGTACATTTTAATTTCGTAGTTTTTATTATCAGATTTTGTTGAGTTTTGTTATTGTTACGTTTGGACCATTTATATTGATTTATTGTCTTGAGTTTTTGTCATAATACTTTATAATATTAGTATGGATTTCTTGGATTTTTTGATTTGAATTGATTGGATCATGAAGGATTCCTTTTTTTTAATTCTCTATCTCTGCTAATTTTCATCCAGATTCGTTCTACCGTTGTGTGGTTTAACTAACCTAACCTAACCAACATACATCCACGATTTCAATAAATGTCATTATCAATATAGAATCTTATTACAACGGCGGCGGTAATCATCACCGTAGTAAAAACTAAACTAATCCATCAATATTATAAAAATAATGAATAGGATTTTTTCCCTCTTAGTATGCAAGGATGTACCAATTGTAAAGATAAACAATCGAAACATTTTAATGGGATAACATTTCATCAATATATTTACATTAATATTTCCATTTTTAGAAAAAAATGTCTAAAAATGTAGATTCCCCTACAGTGTTTTTATTTATACCTACTTACTTAATTCGTTATGCTTACAACTTTACAAAATGTATAACACAACACAAGCATATTATAACAAAGATTAGTTATCAAAAATCAATGTTTAAAAATGATTGTAACATCATTCATTGATTCCGATAGTTCGTAAGAAAATCGGTAGATGACTCCACCGTCGGCGTCGCCTTAAAGACGTATAAGATGGGAAATTTCAATCACATCGGGCGGTGTCGCGGTAGCCGAATTGGTCAAGGCATTCCCACTGTAAGGGAAATACTGCGGGTTCGAGTCCCGCCCGAGATGATTCTTTCTTTTTCCCTATGTATTCGAATAAGCTTATAATTACGCTGTAGTCCTTGAGAGGAAGAAGGACCTTCACTCGACATAGTGAAACGACACACTGAGCGGTTAACCTATGTTATCACTTTCATATTTGCAATATACAAGCATGAGCGAAAGGGATGCACTTATCCATTGTTTCGGAAATTCGTTTTTCAGGTAGAGCTGACAATGGGCACGGTACCCCTTTATTGTTTTCGGTCACCTATCTTTGACATTGTAAAACGACACACCGGCCGCTTAACCTATGTTATCACTTGCATATTTGCAATATTCAAGCATGAGCGAAAAGGATGCAATTATCCATTGTTTCGGATATTCGTTTTTCAGGTAGAAGCGGACAATTAATATTATTATATCCATTTATTTCGGAAAATTATCCATAGTGTTAGTAATAGTGATTATAAACTAGGGTTAGTATACATTTATATTATTTTTATTTGGAAACGACCTACATGTGAATTTGTAACCATCTTCGCCATATAGGTGAATCCTGCCGATCCGTGAACACGCCAAGAATACTATTGGTGCTGCCGCGTACACGGTTTTGCATAGACGCACACCGCTTCCTCATTATTGCTTCGAAGCCATCCGTACGCGCTTCTGCAAACACACCTGATGCACTACAGTGCCACAGCAGCCCCACCAGAACCCTAAACGCGTTATTATATTGGACACGCAGAGCGCTGTATGCCCGCTGCGTATAGCTAACCCAAAGGCTGCACGTGTAAAAGGATTGACAGTATGCTTTAAAAAGCATAACCTTCACTGATTTGGTACAGCGTGCAAACCTACGGGCCAGCATGTTGCATCGGACAGCCAGCAATCTGCGCTCCCTCTCAATGTCACAATCATCTCGCAAGTCCTCGGTGATCCAGTGGCCCAGATACATTGTCCTGTCAACTCTATTAAGGGTTTTCCATATAGTGAGACTGTGGGCACATCTGAGTATGTCACTGTGTTTGCCTTAAAGATCATAATCTCACTCTTTTTGCCATTGTATCTGAGCCCATGACTCACCGCTTTTAGGGTTTTCGGTCATCTATCTTATCTAAAATTGTCTTTTGTTCCAAAAACTCGTTTGAGCTCTGGTAGGTAGTCTAAACTATGAACGAGCAACCTAAGAGTGTTAATTTTCGAAATCAGCATTATTTTAATTTAATTTACTTCGCGTTTTTAAATCCTTATAGAATATACTCAAAAACTATCCCTATTAATGTCTAAAACGATGATACATAGTATAAAATAAATATAAGTTAAATTCAAAAACACTTTTGTTCTCAACAGTATTTGCTCAAGAGTTTTGTTACAAAGAAAATGGGGGCAAACCGGAATAACAAATTTTTCTATGTGGGGGCATACCGGCCGGGGGCAACCCGGAATGGGAGCATAACGGCCGGACCCAAAAAGGTACCTTTTTTCTCTCGCTTCATTGGCTTTACTTTACGCTTATATTAAACACAAATTTGACAGTGGTATTTCCATTTTGCCAAATTGTACCAATCTGGGAGGCGATTGGTCGTTAACGGACTTCGGTCATCTCCGTGACAGCCGACCGTTGCCGAACGGAGCGTGAACATAGGCCAATCAACATGAATAGGCTCAGCGGGAATCGAATTTCGAATGCGTTTGGATTTAGAAGGATTGTGGCTTCAGAGTTAGGATTAGCTAGATAGGACGTGTGTTGTGTTAGGAATTTAATTTAAATATTATTATGTTCGAATGATTTTTTTATAGCATTCTTTTCTAACTTCCCTATGTATTTCGATTTTAACAGTTAGCTTATTAAATGTGAAAAAAAAAATCAAATATTTGGGCGGAGTGGTTAAAAATCAGTGTTTAAAAATGGTTGAAAAATCATTCATTGGTTCAAACAGTTCGTAAGAAAGTTGGTAGATGGCTCCACCGTCGCCCTTAAAGACGGATATAAAGAGAAGGGAAATTTGAAGTGATTCAGGTGTGATTCAATAGCTCAGTTGGAAGAGCGTTCCCCCTGTGGAAAGGTCGTGGGTAAGGTGAGTGTGGGCATTTGTGCCGACTTTCCTGTTTTGTCGACTTTACAGAAAAATCACACATCGATTACCTTTATGCCGAATATTCAAACTTCATTGAATTTAGTGCTTTTGTGCTGACTTTCCCTTGATGCCGACTTTTAAAATTAATCCATTTTTGGTTTAAAAAGCCAACAAGATAAATATCTTCGTTACAGGAACCGCAATGCCGACTATTTGTACAGTCGTGTACAATTTTGTCTTGTAAATAATGATTGAAACAAAAATAGTAATGTAGGTTAGGTATAGATATATACCGGTGTGAAGTTAGCGGCCAAAGTTAGCAGCCAACGGTAACCCGGATAAATTAAGAAGTCCAATAATTTTTACATTTTAAAACTGCCCAAATTCAAAATCAAAATACAATAAAACAGGAACAATTTTTTGCCAATACACCATAAATATCTAACAGCGAGCCAAATCATAAAGACAAAACATAAAATTTAAATTTATTTTGCCATATACGTTCTTTGAGGTGTTTACGCAATAAGTCCGCGAGGTAGTGCAATTTTTGGACAGATTTGCCCAATACACTTAGACACTTACACCATTACACTTTTCAAAATTAAATCATCTATAAATGACAGTTTATCAAATGAGATCGCATCATAATTATGTAAAGAGAATGTATCATAAATCTTTGACCTTTATTGACAACGCATTTATTAAGTGCTAATTATAATTATGTACAATATACAGTTTTGTAAATATTTAATATCAAACCATATAGCGTTACGTACGTGACTGTATAAAAATCGGCAAACTAAAACAATAATACCATTTTTTTTTTAAGTTGTCTTAACGTTAAGATTGTTTCAAATAATTAAAAAATCGGCTTAACAGCACTAAAATCAATGAAGTTTGAATATTCGGTATAAAGGTAATCGATGTGTGATTTTTCTGTAAAGTCGACAAAACAGGAAAGTCGGCACAAACACACGACAACACGCGGTTCAAGTCCCATTTGAGTTCTTCTTTTTCCCTATGTATTTCGAATTTAAATATTCTTATGCTGCGGACCCGGCCGTCTAATTCTTCTGCATCCGAAACTTTCGACTCTGAACTTCGATATTTTCAGTAAAGCAATCTGCCATTTGACCTCCACAACCCTAAGGCGATATCGAAGCATTGTAGCTAGATCAGTTGTTGGGCTTTTTAGGGCTCAGACTACCCGTAACGACTGCCATAGGTGTTCGTATGGCGTTGTTGAAGTTAGTCAGGGGCTGTATGTTTACTATCGGAGAGAGAACAGCCCTATCCCTTAGTCACCTCGACACCCACAGGAAGATCGTGGCGATATTTTTACCCGAATACGGGGATGCTAAAAGGAGGGTTATGATTTTGACAGGCTATGTATGTATGTATGTTCTTTTCTTCCATCATAGCTCCTCAACTCCTTATTAGAACTGGACAAATGAGGTATCGTTACAAGCGGCTTTATTGTCCGATTGTTATAGGCTATAAGACGTGTCACTCAATCTTGTGTGGCGCCCTCTAGGGCTCATAAGGTACTGTGTTAAAAATTAATTTGAGATAAATATGTCTGGTAACAAATGAAAGTGCTTAATGAGTACAATAATTCAAATATGTATAAATTATTAGCTTTACCTTGCCCCAAAATTATTTAAATAAAAAAGAAAGTTTAAATTTAAAACCCGACTTACTCTAACAAAACAATATATTCTAGGGAAAAGTGGCATACGACCACGGCTATCCTTGATAGTTTCTTGTTTGTGACTTTTTAGAGCGTGATTTTTCGGTAGTCGGGTTTTAGTTTTAAACTTACCCCACCGGGAACCAACACAGCATATATTATCGTTAGTAATTTAAATTAAGATAATGCTCGATTTATCAACGTCACTCTAAAACGTCTTCCAAAACCAGATACCACATTGTTTAAGTTAAGTCTTAAATACAGGTACAATTTTCGTCTGCAAACCGTAACCGCCTTAGTCCGTATAAAAGTTATTATCTAAACGGTTGAGATTCAATTTACGATTCTGGTTATCTTACCGCCGTATAATTAATGTTCTGGTTAAGATTTAGAGATAAGGCTGGGGTCTCACTGCTAGCGACTAGCGGAGTGAGTAATAATAATACTATTTTCTTACCACGACGGAACAGAGACGGTATATGCGTTTGGGGTGAGAGGATGTTTGTTTGAGCAAGTCCGTGTTGCCATTTTCTCCAAAACTACCAATCCAATTTTGATGCAGTTTTCAGTTTCGGGTTCGTCTTTAATTAGAGCATGTTGTTAGGTAGGTGTTACAATGACAACTCAACAGGGGGCGCTACAGCAAGCATTTTTAATGCAAATCAATCTTGCCAATTTTTTTCAAAAATACTAGTCCGATTTTGATTTCAATTATTGGTTTGGGTTTGATTGGTGCATGTTTTTAGATAGGTATTACGGTGATAACTCACTAGGGACCGCTGCAGTACCTACACATTTTTAGTGCAAATCTATGTTGTCAGTTATGCGTTCGGGTCGGTTTAGATTGGTACCTGTTCTTAGATAGGTGTTAGGGTGACTGTTCACCAGGGGGCGCTGCAACAAACATCGTTAGCGCAAATCAATGTTGCCATTTTTGGAGGAAATTTTAGAATTTTTGATTTTACTTTGTTCAATAATTTAATGCTTTTTAAATTATTTTTAACAGTCGTGGATTTTTTTTCTATTGCGAACAAACAGACTGGAATTCCAAAAATATAAATGTGTTAAAGTTTATTTTAACTATCTCCAATGTACAGAAACGGCCGCTATACAAATTATAATATAACTAGCTTTTGCCCGCGGCTCCGCCCGCGTGGATGTCGGTTATCGCGACCAAACATAGCCTATGTCCTTTCTCATGGTTTAATCTACCCCTATACCAAATTTCATCAAAATCGGTTCAGTGGTTAAGTCGTGAAAGCGTAACATACAGACAAACAGACAGACAGACAGACAGACAGAGTTACTTTCGCATTCATAATATTAATATGGAATATGGATAGTACTAGGTGACCGGGCGAACTTTGTACCGTCAATTTTTCCACCCGCGTAGCGTTTGGTCCCGTTCCCGCTGCACCTTCTACTATATTAAGCATGTATTATACATATAAACCTATTAAAAAACCGCTTTTAAAATCCGTTGCGTAGTTTTAAAGATTTAAGCATACATAGAGACGGACAGACAGCGACAGCGATTTTGTAATAAACTATGTTGTGATAATAGTCCGTATAAATTCGAAAATAATATTTCGATTCAGTCGTTATCAATAATAGAAATAATTACGGTCATTCCTGACTCTGAAGCGTCCGCGGAATCCCATAAATCTTTTTAGCAAGATAGGGAAACGACTAATCGACGCGATTCATTATCAAGAAGAGTGGCTTTTAGAGAAAAATGGTAGCAGATTTCTAGGAATATTATAGTTGGTACTATTTTTATTATGGAATAGGGAGGCAAACGAGCAGACGGATCGCCTGATGGTAAGTGATCACTGCCGCCCATGGACACCCGCAACACCAGTGCGTTGCCTTCCTTTTAAAAGAGAGTACGCTCTTTTCTTGAAGGTTTAATGGTAAGGTAATGTTTATACTTATAGCCCTCTGTTAAATCCCCCCATGGAAATGAAAATGGCTGTAATGTAGATACTGATAATAATCAAAAAACATAGTCCTAATCTATGGGCTGAAGATGGTAATGGTGGGCAGTGTTGCCGTTATTATGTAAAACAAACTATCATTTATTACCCGACTGCCGAAGGAAGGAGGATAATGTTTTTCGAGACTTTGTGTATGTATGTCCATTTATTTGGCACGGCCTACCTGAACACCTTGACGGATTTTGTCGTGATTTTGTGAGTGACACCATTAAAATATCTAGAAAATCAAAATGGTGGACTTTTTTTCTCTTTAATTTTCTTTCGGTTTATGATTGGCAAATGGGTACCGCCTGCTATCAAACTTATTTCGGTCTTTTCAGTGGCAGTCGGGTTTTTATTTTATGAAATCGTATTTATGGTAGACGTGAAACAGTAACAAACAACCATCCATACTCACGAATTTTCGCGTTTATAATATTAGTAGGATTCATATATTTTCAATATAATTTCTTTATACCTTTGGAAACGTGAAAAAGGTATACTTCAATGATAAAATACATAAATAGACTCCACTAACTATGTGATAAATCGACCCAAATTTATTTACCACCATATTTGCCACCATCTTTAAAAGTACTAATATTTCAATATTACTTTACTTTTATAGTGTAAATCAGTCTTGGACCGTATTTTTCACAGAACAGTTAAAGGAGGTCTTGCTTCCTTTAACTGTTCTGTGGTATTTTTCGTCTGTCGTTATTTGTATCTTGTAAGACATAGTAGGACACGATGACCTTCCCGTTGCAATTGAGTTCGGTTAGGGAAGTACCCGCGCCCTACAGAATACCGTGGCCATAATAACCTCGTGTTGTGTTCCCAACAGTGAATAGAGTAGCCAAAGATCACTGGAGTGCGAGCGAGGACACGGAGCTGCACGCGCTGACCGAGTGCCCGACGTGGGACACGCCGCGGCGGGTCGTAGTGGCGGCTCTGGGGGTGGGAGTCCTCACACTCGCCACGTTGCTCACAGCGATGGTACGATGCGCGAACGCTTGGGGTGCGGCCGCCTTCTGCGAGCAAGTAATGCTCGAAAAGGAGGCGGCCGGTTTGGTCCGGACTAGACTCCGGGCCCGGGAAGCCCGCGAAGAGCGAAGGCGAAACGGACGTCGGTGGTCGCAGAACGACCTCCGTCCTCCATGAGCGCTGGCCTGGGGGTGACCGGTGGAGCCGCCTGTCACCCTAGCAGAAGCAAACCGCGGCGGCGCCGGCGGCGCACAGTGCGCCTCCCCGTGCCCGGGGCTAGATGGGGACAACCGAAGACCCAAGACGGCGTGCGTTTTAGTCGATTCGAGTTCGACACAACCACCTCCT
Organism: Eilema sororculum; assembly: GCA_914829495.1. NCBI lineage: Eukaryota > Metazoa > Arthropoda > Insecta > Lepidoptera > Erebidae > Eilema > Eilema sororculum. Next base: position 5,051,352 of record OU618561.1, read on the forward strand.
CCGGCTCCGTGGGGGTGGTATCCGTGGGGATTTATCGCACGATAAAAAAAAGAGCCTTCTGGAGTGTTTTGGTCCGATTCACGGTATGAAAGTCACAAAATAAGATTAAAACAATACTGCTAGAGATGGGAGTAGCCCCCAGATATCTTGGTATAATTTCAAAGGCAGCCATTTTATTCCGATGACGTCAGCAGTAATATACCTACCCTTGTCAATACGTTATTGATTGGGTAGGGCAAGTTACGTAATTTGAGTGTTTTTGCTGTTGTACGCAGTGTTGTTAATGAAGTGATTTTTTCGAACTTAGTATACCTAATACTTCAATGAATTTTACAGCATTAGGTAACTATACAAATTGAATACACTACGGGACGGGACTAGAACCCGCGGTTTTCCCCAACAGGGGGAATACCTTGACCAACTCAGCTACCGAGACACGCCCGATGAGATTAACACGCGCCTCCTCGAACTGCTGCGCGCAGTCACGTTCAGTACCAACACGCCACAGAAGCTGTCGTGTCTTGAAATCAAACATGGTTCGGGCTCAGCCGGGGGCGAGAGATAAGTTTCTGACTATCTCATCTCGGGCAACTGAAGACCAAAAGAAGTAGTTACCCCCATGACATAATCCCAGTTGAGCATCGGAGGGTATTTCTTCTAAATAATAATATATATAACGATCTGCGGTATGGGTAATGGACTGCTGAAACGAGGTCTCGGGTTCGATTCCAGGTTTACCATGGCACACACCAATAACTTTTCGATGATTTTCGAAGTAATGTGTGTATTTATCGCAGGTTTATAAGTGCCCGGTTAATGGCAATAGGCTCGCCACCTATTACATTGGGACCTAAACATAAACTGGCGAAATGTGGGTGCTAGCACCTCTGCCTACCCCTTCGGGGAATATAGGCGTGAGTTTATGTTATGTTATATAAAAGAAAGACGTGTTAGTTACAATACAATATTTATAACTCAAGAACGGCTGTACCGATATGGCTGAAATTGGTGGGGATGTAGCTTAGAACTAGAAGACGAACATAGGATATATTTTATCCCGGGTATAGGTTCCTGTGGGTTGCGGTCACGGAATCAGTATTTATGTGACCCTGGTACATTTGCATGAAGTACCAGGCTCATAGAAACTTTAAGGAACTTTATCTGGGTCGCAGGAACTGAAGCAGTGTATCCTATGCCTTTCTATTACGAACTTAATGCGGACAAAGTCGCGGGCAGAAGCTAGTTTAAAATAAAATATCCCTCGCCCACCATGTTGTGATCCGGCTTGAAGGGATTAGCTTTGTCCTTAAAGATCTTCAGACGGTTTCCGTTCTCAACCCAGGAAACTCTACCCCTAATGGGTAGAGTTTCGTGGGTTGAGAACGGAAATAAAGTATCCTAATATTTCTGTGACCATATCTGTAGAAAGGAACTGAAATGCCGTGTATTAGTGACAAAATAAAAATAACAAATTAAGATACCGCAATATTGGTGAAAAGTAGTTCGATTTTAGCTGGCAAAATATGGTAGGTGACAATATTTGCAGAAAACCAACCGTAAAGTCGGGATTAGTGTCACTATGTCAAAATAAAAATAACAAACAAGCGTTGGAGCACACCGAACTGCAATTTGCGCGCGCACTTTTTAAGTGTCAGTTAAATATCAACCTTATGACTATGTAAAATACATTGCAAAATTGAATAGAAACTGCCGCAAGCATAGACTTATGATAATCTAGACGTATATTTAATTTTGCAATACGTAAGGTTGATATTTAACTAACATTAAAAAAGTGCGCGACCAAATTGCAATTCGGTGGACGGTGGACGCTAAGCCGTGATAAAATCTGGCAAAATGCACTTCGACTTTTGCTGGCCAAATAGCCTGCTTTAGTATTTGTTAAGAAAAGGGGTTTTAAAAGCTGTCAGATGTTTTATCTCTGCCTGGTAGCTATTATTTCTCAACGACATGATTATCGTGCTGTTTTTTTGTTTGAGAGCATAATAAAATTAAAAATACTGCAGAGTTTCAGTAGAGTCAGCTTGACGACCTCATCAGATGCTTTTTCACGCCCCGCTTAAAAGACCCGGGACTGTAGGAAGAAGAAAACACGTGAATTGGCAAATTAATGATCCTGCTTATATCCCACTAATATTTTAACGTGAATGCGTGAAAGTTGGATGAATGGATGTTTGTTACTCTTTTACGTAAAAACTGACGTATAGATTTTGATGAAATTTGGTGTGGAGTTAGCTAACACCCTGGATTAACACATAGGCTAAATTATCATAATTACATACATACATACATACATAAAATCACGCCTGTTTCCCATAGGTCTATTCATTTGCTACGATCCTGACATACTACTCTCGCTTCATTCACTCTCATTACATTCGTCATGCATGCTCGTCGGTTTAGGGTACTCCTGACCTGCCCCTTTTCTAAAACTTCCCCGATTTGTTCCAGGTATGTGATATGTGTATATCATAATTAAAATGTGGTAAATTCACGAAATCCACACTATCCATCCATACTTCCATATCCATACTTAATATTATAAATGCGAAAGTAACTCTGTCTGTCTGTCTGTCTGTCTGTATGTTACGCTCTCACGTATAAACCACTAAACCGATTTTGATGAAATTTGGAATAGGGGTAGATTAGACCTTGAGAAAGGACATAGGCTATGTCGCTCATTTGGTGCAACAATGGCGTAATTACACTTTTTTTAAAACAAGTTTTATAATGTCAAAATGTGCGGAAAGACTATTTACATCGGGAGAAACATCGACATAATTGAATTTGTGGTAATTTGCCGCGAGGTGGCGCTAGTGTCGTTGTAGAATTGAGTAAAATGGCGCCATTTCTGTTGCTACAACGTCTGTATAGCCAGTTGCGCGGGGCGCCCCGCTAACTGTGGTTGTGTTTGGGAGCAACAACGACATTAAGGTGTTTATGACATTTCATCAGATAATTTTTGGTGCAACAATGCCGTAATTTAGCAATTGCGGCGTTGTAGTTCCAAACATGTGTATGTTCTTGGTAAAACTATGACAGAATTTCGTAATTACGTCAATGTTTATCAAAGTAAAGTATTTTCTTGGTGAAACAACTGTCAAAGATGTGGGAGGTAACACCATAAAAGTATCAGATCTCAAAGTAATAGAATTCACTAAAGACAATGATGCAGTATATAAGTACAAACTTAAATTCGACGATGACTGGAGTGAAGCTAAAATAAAAAAAAAAGAAACAAAGATCTAGTAGTCAACGAATAACTAAGGCTATAGAAGATATAAATTTGGTTCCAGCGTATACTTCAAAAAGAGAAATTCCCGCAAACAAGAATTTTTTTTTTTCTATATAGGACACGTCAATTTGACTTCTCCTCGCCTGATGTTAAGCAAAGGCAAAGTTTCGGAAAGAGGGTCATCATCGGAAACATGTACGATGTTAACAGTGGTGGCACTCAGCTTGACGGCTTCATTAGATGCCTTTTCACGCCCCGCTTAAAGGACCCGGGACTGTAGGAAGAAGGAAACACGTGAGCTGGCAGGGAGTTCCAGGTCTTAATGGTGCGGCATAGGAATGAGTCACTGAAACGCTTGGTTCTAGCTGTTATACTCTGCACCGTATATGGATGGCATCTTAGCCCTGCACGTGTCGTCCTGTGTAGGAAAGGAGAAGGTGGGACTAATTGGAAGAGCTCGTCAAAACATTCACCATGGTAGAGACGGTAGAATACTGCCGAAGACGCAACATCTCTACGCATCTGCAAAGGCTCGAGGGTGTTCGTGACCTCAGGGATTCCCAATAATGCGGACCGCACGTCGCTGCAACCTGTCAAGAGCATCTATTAAGTACTTTGCGGAGCCGTCCCAGAGATGTGAGCAGTATTCCACGCAGGAACGAATTTGGGTCATGTATAGACGACACCGCTGCTCCGGCGTAAAAAAACGTCTCACTCTGTTCTGGACTCCAAGTTTACGGAAGGCTGATTTGATGATACTCTCGATATAGTTTTTTTTATTCAGTTTGCAGCGAACATTCGTTTCGAGGGTATTGAGGTGATCCTGCAGTGGCAATGGTGTGCTCTGAAGAGTGGGAAGGGGAAGGAAAGGAGATACCTTTGCTGTAAACGCACATGCCTGGGTCTTCTTGGCATTGAACTCGACCAGGTTCCTAGCGCCCCATTGAGAAATGTGGTCCAGGATCCGGTCAAGCTCAGTGACAAGAAGCAGCCTTTTTTCCGCGATATCAGACTGCTTGGCCGCAGGATGTGCGTAATAACTCCTGTGTAAGGTGCTGTCGTCTGCATAGCAATGAATGCTACCGTTAGAGAGCATATCACTGATGATATTATAACTTAAAAAATATTACCTAGATGATTTTTAGATGTTAGTAATAAGAAGTTTTCAATTTAATCTTAATTAAGTTCATGCCTAGTGAATACGCGGTTGTTTTTCTTAGGTTTATTTTATTAAACATTCATAAATAAATGTTAATTATTTAGTTTTATTTTGTCACAAATGCAAAATTTCCTAACGAATGCATTATTTTTATATTGAAATTCTGAAGCAACAGTGGCATATTTACAGGTACCTTGTCTTATTTTTGCCTTTAACCTAGGTTATCTACAATGTACAGTGTAGATTTGGACTATAATAGAAACTACACATATTAAACTTACTTTAAAAACCACTACAATCGTAATAAGTCTCGCCAAAATGCCATACCTTTAAACCGAATCTTTAACTGCATCTCCTGTAAAATTTCTAAAAGTGTAATTACGCCATTGTTGCACCAAATGAGCGATGTTTGATCGCGATAACCGACATCCACGCGGGCGGAGCCGCGGGCAAAAGCTAGTAATCCATACTAATATTATAAATGCGAAAGTAACTCTGTCTGTCTGTCTTTCTGTCTGTCTGTCTGTCTGTATGTTACGCTTTCACGCCTAAACCACTGAACCGATTTTGATGAAATTTGGTATAGGGGTAGATTAGACCTTGAGAAAGGACATAGGCTATGTTTGGTCGCGATAACCGACATCCACGCGGCCGGAGCCGCGAGCAAAAGCTAGTATAATATTATAAATGCAAAACTAACTCAGACTGTCAGTCTGATGTTACGCTTTCACGCCTAAACCCCTCTATCGATTTTGATGAAATTTGGAATAGGGGTAGATTAGACCTTGAGAAAGGACATAGGCTATGTTTGGTCGCAATAACCGACATCCACGCAGGCGGAGCCACGGGCAAAAGCTAGTCCATACTAATATTATAAATGCGAAAGTAACTCTGTCTGTCAGTCTGTATGTTACGCTTACACGTCTAAACCACTAAACCGATTTTGATGAAATTTGGAATAGGGGTAGATTAGACCTTGAGAAAGGACATAGGCTATGTTTGGTCGCGATAACTGACATCCACGGGGGCGGAGCCACGGGCAAAAGCTAGTAGAATATATATGGGAATAATTCTGTGTGTTCGAATAATACCTATCTATAAACCAAAAATTCAGATTATACACTCTCTCATTGTTAGGTGAATGCAGTTACAATACGATATTCTGGTCACGTATGATTTTAAATAATATCTACTGCTCTACACGTTTCGCGGCGACATCATTTCTGGCGTACACCTCGTGCAAGCATTGGATTCACCCCGGAGGGTGTAGGGGGATTCTCTGTACACCCACTCGGTTGTAGGAGTATATATTAAGCTTATGGTTTTAGGTTATTTTACAATCACAAGCTAGGAAGATTAAAATGAGTAGTTTAAAAAATATATATTAGAACCGAAGTTACTAATATTCCCTCTAACCCCTCCAACTAAGCTAAATTGCTTGTTCGAAAAACATTGGAAAAAATGAAATGCTCAAGTGAGACTCGAACTCACGACCTTTCCCTTACAGGGGGACTACCCTTCCAACTGAGCTATTGAGCCACACTTGAATCATTCCAAATTTTCCTTCTCTTTATATCCGTCTATAAAGGCGACGGTGCAGCCATCTACCAACATTCTTACGAACTGTTGGTAACAATGAATGATTTTTCAACCATTTTTAAACATTGAATTTTCATGACTGCACCCAAATATTTGAATGAATTTTTTATAGCATTGAATTATGCTAACTTTTAAGTTCGAAAAACATTGGAAAAATACTGGCTGCACCGTCGCCCTTATAGACGGATACAAAGAGAAGGAAAATTTGGAATGATTCAAGTGTGGCTCAATAGCTCAATTGGAAGAGCAGTCCCCCTGTAAGGGAAAGGTCGTGAGTTCGAGTCTCACTTGAGCATTTCATTTTTTCCGTTGTGAGCATAATTAAATGCTTTAAAAAAAATTCATTCAAATAAATTGCTTATGTTAGGAGTGGGTTCACGTCGGTAGTGTAATGGCCAAGATTCGATCTCTCTCTATTGAATAATACAAAAACATATGTACTTATATACACTATACTGTAAAAATCTTTCAAGTAATTTTGCACATCTAGTAACATCCTCCATTATCTATACAATATTAAATCCTCTGGATTCACCCTTAAATGTTTATTTGCTTTTGTTTTTAGTCTTAACTGTTATAACGGCAAGAGAAATACATCATTTATGAAAATTTCAACTGTTTAACTACCACGGTTTACGAGATACAGCCACGGCCTCAGTTCTGCTAAAGCCAAACCACAGTGGTGCCACCGTCTGTCACTACAAAAAATGTATTCAATAATAGACTTTAAAGCGATGCGGGTAAAGTTCAAAATAAATCACTCTTTGCAAAGAAATTGAAAAAGTGTAATGAAACTTATTGAATAACACACTTGTACTTTTCCACTGACTTTATTTCTAGACCTGACCGGTTTCGCCTTACGGCATTCTCAAAGGTTCACATTGATGTTTTAAAAATTATAATTCGGAAACACTACAATATTTGCATTTTTTCATGTGTAGGTAGTTTTAAAAAAAATTCGGTATACCAGTTAAAAAAAAATTCCCCAAAATGTGGGAAATAATTATAAGTTTGGCTTCACAATTTTTAATGATCAATATAATATATAAAATTGCATTTGAATTATAATGTCAAGGAATAATTTTAAATGTCAAATGAAAATAATAATGTCGAATGGTAATGTCGAATTACAAATGATTAAAGGAAAATTCTATCGAAATGTCAAAATCATAATTAAATTGCATTGAATAAAGTTATTGTCAAATGAATGATGTCAAATGGTACTGTGCTTAACAAGACTGGGATTACAATATACAGAATGTCAGTAACAATATTAAATTAACAATTCAACACGAGCATGCAAAGCAAGTAGATATGTGGATATCATCATTCACTGTAGCAGGGGTGAGCGGCTCAGATCCAACTGTTGGTTTATTAAGTTGTTTCTGTCAATATTTAGTAGTCTGTTTATTTCTAAGGCTTCCAGGGCGTTCATTTTTCTACCTTTGTCACACAGTCGCAGAGCTCTGAAGTTGACCTTAGGATCAAAGGAGTGGTTTTCTAGAAGAAGATGTTCCGCAAAGTTGGACTTAGTTTTTTTGAGTCACCAACCTCTGACATGTTCCGCAACTCTAATTTCGAAAGGTCGTCCAGTTTGGCCGATATACTTTTTGTTGCAGGTGGAACATGTCAGTTCGTATATTCCACTTTTCTGCTCAACTGGGGTTGGATCCTTATTATTACAAATTAAGTTTTGTAGATTATGTGTGGTATAATAAGCAGCTTTGCATTCTGAAAGATTTCTAGCACATTTATATGAAACATGTCCGATATAAGGTATGCGAGCCCATCGTTTCTTATGTGTATCTGCGGTAATGGGTGTGCCTCCCTTGTAAGCTAGATTTGTGACTTCTCTGGAACTCTTACGTTTAACTATGCTATCTATTAATTGAGATGGAAAACCATCTGCGGAACATCTTCTTCTAGAAAACCACTCCTTTGATCCTAAGGTCAACTTCAGAGCTCTGCGACTGTGTGACAAAGGTAGAAAAATGAACGCCCTGGAAGCCTTAGAAATAAACAGACTACTAAATATTGACAGAAACAACTTAATAAACCAACAGTTGGATCTGAGCCGCTCACCCCTGCTACAGTGAATGATGATATCCACATATCTACTTGCTTTGCATGCTCGTGTTGAATTGTTAATTTAATATTGTTACTGACATTCTGTATATTGTAATTCCAGTCTTGTTAAGCACAGTACCATTTGACATCATTAATTTGACAATAACTTTATTCAATGCAATTTAATTATGATTTTGACATTTCGATAGAATTTTCCTTTAATCATTTGTAATTCGACATTACCATTCGACATTATTATTTTCATTTGACATTTAAAATTATTCCTTGACATTATAATTCAAATGCAATTTTATATATTATATTGATCATTAAAAATTGTGAAGCCAAACTTATAATTATTTCCCACATTTTGGGGATTTTTTTTTTAACTGGTATACCGATTTTTTTTTAAACTACCCACACATGAAAAAATGCAAATATTGTAGTGTTTCCGAATTATAATTTTTAAAACATCAATGTGAACCTTTGAGAATGCCGTAAGGCGAAACCGGTCAGGTCTAGAAATAAAGTCAGTGGAAAAGTACAAGTGTGTTATTCAATATGTGTAGCAGATTCCACCAAGCGCCATCAATCTACAGTATAAACAGTCTGTAATGAAACTGTTTTTTTATTTTGAACTTTAGGTGTATTGAAAGAGATATTTTCGTTGAATCCCAGTTTTGAATCCCAGTTTAATATTTTTGTCGTTGGATCCCACTAAATATTATTATGTATTACCGTTGGATCCCAAATTTAAAAAAAAGTAAGAGAATTACGTTAAGTCTAAAATTTAATGTCATTTTTTGCAGTGACTGCGACACCACAGTGGTTTAGCTTTAGTAGAATCGAGGGCCTGGTGATAGACAGACAGACGTGGCGTAGAGTCTTACTAATAGGGTTATGGAACTTGTGTATAGAAACCCTAAAAAAGTACTTAGTACTTAATTACAATCCGAATCCACATTACTCGTGCACAATCTACATAATTCGTTGCTGCAAAAATATTTTCCGAGCTGAATATTTCAGCTTACACTTTGCAGAATTTAAACGCCATTACAATGCAGGCCCGGTGACGGCTCTGAACTACCAATTAACGCCAAATGAGGATGGAACCGAAACAGGGTTATAACCACTAATGGTACAGCTATTTATGAAGCATTATTTTGTAACGTGTGAGGTTGAAAAATTTATTTTGACGCGTTGGGTTGAAAAGTATGTTTTGATGGTGTTGGGTTGAAAAGTGTTTAGATGTATTGGATTGATAAGTGTGTATTGACGTGTTGGGTTTAAAAATGTGTTTTGATGTGTTGGGTTGAAAAATGTAGTTTGACGTGTTGGGTTGAAAAGTATGTTTTGATGGTGTTGGGTTCATAAGCGTGTGTTGATACGTACATACACACATATAATCACGCCTTTATCCCCGGAGGGTTAGGCAGAGGTGAATCAACACCCACATTTCACCAATCAATGTATTCGGTCCCACGTAACAAGGGTGAGCCTATTGCCGTATTCCGGGCACTAGAGTGTTGACTCGAGCCATGCTTATGAGGCTGAGTCTGGGCTGTATATATCTGTATGATATTAATTAGCCTTATCCCTTAGTCGCCTTTTACGACACCCACGGGAAGAGCTTGGGTGGCCCAAATTCTACTCGGCCGAGAACCACGCGGCGCGGCGATGTATTGGGTTGAAAAGTTTCTTTGGACGTATTGGGTTGAAAAATGAATTTTGATGAGTTGGGTTGGAAAATTTGTTTTGATATATGGGGTTAAAAAAGTTTTTAAGTGTAAACTTGGCCAGGTTAGGCATTTTTTGGATGGGAGTAAATGATTGAATTCCCGACACTATTAGTCAAGTTTTTACTTCTGTCAGTATTTCCGGAGTGTCTAAGCTAAATAAAATAATAGATACCAAAGAAATCGCAACAAAATCCGTTAGTTTTTCATTTCAACTGTTAATTCTCGGCAAGCTCACAGCTAATACAGATGATTCGTCTAAATACCTTAAACACGGTATTGCTCTCAAGTATTAACTTCCCATTTTCTAACTTTAATTTTTGCGATTCAAACTTACTACTTTAGAAATAGCACTGTTATTAGAAATATGGTGCTTGAACGCAATAGATCGTATTTTATATGTGGAAATTTTAGACATCACAATCTTGTTTTTACACATATAAAATACGATCTTATTTCTATAAAAATCATGACATAACATAAACTCACGCCTGTATTCCCCAAAGGGGTAGGCAGAGGTGTTAGCACCCACATTTCGCCAGTTTATGTTTAGGTCCCAATGTAATGGTGGCGAGCCTATTGCCATTAACCGGGCACTTATTATTATTATTATTTCGATATTAATTCTTAAATAATAACTGACAAAAAATTTCTCAACATAAACTAAGAATGACATTATAGGAGGATATTCGCATGAAACTGGAAATTTGTAGGTAAAAACAATTTTTATTTACTTTTCAGCCAATTCTACCAACTTCCTATCCAAAACAAGAAGTTTAATCATTGTATATTTTTGATTTTCTTGCTGAACGTTTTTTGCGATTTCTGTCTTTCCTAGTACTCAAAGCTAAAATGGTCCCATAGAGTCTTTTGATCACCACATGAAGTAGCATCGAAAGGCACCATTTTTTTTTTGGACTTTTAGCATTTTTCTTGCTGACTGTACGCTGTTTCCAAAATCTGTGAATGCAGTTCAAAATATCTCAAAAAGTTAAGGAAGGTCTCCTTAGAACATTTTGCTATAACTACGACGCTTAAGGTAAGGTCTTTACTGCCTTATTTCAAAAATACACCCTGTATAATAACTAACCTTCCACCCACGTGGATCCATTGTCTCCGGTTCTACTCAACCGATTGCATTCAAACAAACGTAAGATTTGAAGTCCAATCAAGAACTTTCTAACAAAAAAAAAACACATCAAAATCCGTAGGTAGGAATGGTTTTTTTATGTGCTTTTTTGCAGTCATCCCGAACATACATTTCCAATTTCCAAACAATAGTATAGATAGATGAACTATTAAACTAACAAACTTTTCAAACATAAGGTTATGTCGTCCGCATGGGCGTGCAACTCACCCAGTGTAAATAAACTTCAAAAATTTACATAAACTATGATCCCTTTTAAACACGATATATTATTAGAGGCAAGGCATTGCTACAAAGAATTAACGTAGTTTAGTTGGCCTTAATCGCAGTTTTGGCCTTAAGCGCTCGGTTCTCGCTAGAACCGCACGCATTCATGCTGTACCCCGCGTTCTCGGACCGGCTCGTGTCGCTAGTGATGTACCTTTATCGATGCAGCACTATCGAGTGATTAAATGGATAAGTTTGTTGTACGATCGTCGTCGAATCCTGATGTTGCTGGCAATTCTAGCAAAAGAGCAGGGGATGAGATCAATCAATGGCGCTTTCCGAAAAGAATCGCTGTCCAAAAGCGAACAGCGAATAATACAGAAACAAGCACTGAAAATCGCTTCAGTAGTCTCCCAGTGGACAAGGATCACGAAGTTTTGGAGTCTTACAAAAGGGCTTCAATGAAGAGACAATCGAGAGGTATTCCTCCAATTATCATCGATATGTCAGAAAGCTGGACCCATCAGAAACTTAAGGATATCATCGATAAGTACGATAAGAAGTACCATATCGAATACAGAGGTAACAACCGGGTTAAAATACAGTGCCACTCACCTGACGGACATCAAACTATCAAGGCCGGACTACTTGATGAAGACATCTCGTTCCATACCTACTCCAGAAAGGATGAAAAATTACCAAAGGTGGTTATCAAAGGTTTACCTGCTAACCTTATAGATTCCCTCCCTAAAGAATTGGGGGAACTTGGTTTTCCCGGAGCTACAGTCTCAACTATCAAGCTTAGTAAAACTGTTCAATGCCCACCCATCATAATTCATCTACCAACCGGAACAGATATGGCCAAGTTTAAAAAAATTAAATACCTTGCTAACTGCGTTATTACTATTGAGCGCTTCAAAAGTGGCAACAAAAATTGCACTCAGTGTTATCGATGTCAGAATTTTGGGCATGCCTCCCGGAATTGCAATAAACCTGCTAGATGCGTAAAATGCTCTTTGGCGCATCCAACTTCTGAATGCCCAGACAAAGGTTTTGCCAAATCTGTACGATGCTGTAACTGTGAGCAAGATCATCCAGCCAACTACTCTCAGTGCAAAGAGCGGTTAAAGTACTTGGAACACATTAGAACTAAGCGTGAATCAATCAGAAACATCATCTCAAACGCAAAAGCCCAATTAAAACCGTCCTCTATGGTTACTACCGATCGTACATTTACTAATGTGCTAAAATCGCAGCAAATTCCAGATTATATCTCACAACCTTCCGAAGAACCACAGCGGCGTCCTCAGATCAAATTGCAAACAGGATCGTTGAGTGCGGACAATGTTAACGCCCCGAAGGATGCTGTAACGAGCGAAATGCTGCTAATACTCTCAACAATCAAGACCCTCAAGCAAGATTTTATCAAATGTGAAACTTTCATGGATAAAGTGATTCTTATTCTGTCTCATGTAGGTAATAATTTTTAATCTTACCGAGTTACGCATACTCTACTGGAACGCCGATGGCATTCACAAAAAGCAGCAGGAATTGAGATCGCTTGCGATAGGTGAGCTTGATGTCGACATCATCGCACTCAATGAAACAAGGTTGACCCGCCGTCTCACTCTTACCTTTCCTGGCTTTACTTGTTATAGAGCGGATAATCGTGCTGACGGCTCTGGCCAAGGTGTCGCAATCCTGGTGAGACACGATTTAGAACATGAACTTGTTGTTACCCCACCGACACATAACTTAGAAGTCATAGGGATATCCCTTAAGTTGTCTTGCGGAAACCTCATAATTTATTCGGTTTACCAATCACCTAACATGACGCTACTTATTAATGACATAAGCGCTCTCATGTCCTCTGGCAGTAAAGTACTGATGATGGGTGACTTAAACTCTAGACATCCCTATTGGTCAGCCGGCCCCGTGAATTCACACGGCAAGACACTATATAAATTAATGTCACAAGGCGAACTCACAATCCACTGCCCTAGTGATCCCACTCTTACTCATTACACTGGCGAGTGTGTGCCCACTAACCCTGACCTGTTAATAACTAAGAATTTACACTCAGTTGACTCGATCGATACCGTATATGCACTTTCATCCAACCATTTGCCTGTGTTTGTCCGACTGGCCATTAAAACCCATCGTAAGCCCACACGAAAATTAAATTACGCAAGGGCTGATTGGAACTCTTACCGGCAGTATCTCAATAGTAACATTCACTTGGACAACAAGATTTATGAGTCCATAGATGATATTGACTCAGCAATCTCACACTTCCAACGCACTATAATCTTAGCTAGGGATGCCTTTGTTCCAATCGATACCTTAAAGCCCTGGGTAACCTTCTTACCTAGATGTATCATAAGAAAAATCAGGAACAAAAACAAGCTTCGCCGTATTTCAGCCAAGGAAACGGATAACATTACTCGTAAAATCCTAAACGATCAAATTAAACAGCTTCAACGCAATATCTATGATGCCTTAAGAGCTCATCGTGATGAACTTTGGAATCGTAAACTTAGAAAAGTGGACAACCCGTGTGCGGACCTCTGGCGGATTGCCAAAGGCCTGAAATCAACTCCCACATCTTTCACACCCCCACTTAAGGCTATTGACGGCACTATAAGTTCCAATGCTAAGGACCAATGTGAAATTTTGGCAAATAGCTTTACTGATAACATGGTCCTTACTCACAATTGGGATAGTGATGAACAGTCCAACGTTAATTTGTCTTTGTATACTATAAATAATCTTAACGATGTTGACTACTGCGCCCAATTGGTTAGACCAATGGAAATAGTCAAAAATATTTCAGCCCTCAAAACAGGTAAAGCAGCTGGCCCGGATGAAATATCAAACCATCTCATTAAACGTCTGCCCCGTAAATCTATAGTCTTCTTAACAAAAATTTTTAACGGCTGCTTGCGGAATAACTACTTTCCAACTGACTGGAAAGTTGCGAAGGTAATAGCAATACGTAAGCCGGGTAAGGATCCTTCTGATCCAACTGGATACCGACCAATTAGCCTACTTCCGTGTTTAGGTAAACTCTTTGAAAAGATCTTGTATCGTCGCCTTAATCACGTGACAGAAAATATCCTGATAAATGAACAGTTTGGCTTTCGAGCTCGACATTCAACCACCCAGCAGCTGGCTAGAGTGGCAGAAACTGTGTCATACAACCTAAACTTGAAAAAGTCAACAGGGATGTTCCTTTTGGACATTGAAAAAGCTTTTGACACAGTCTGGCACGAAGCCCTTCTTCACAAGATGCTTCTCTCAGGTGTACCTTTGTCACTTATTAAACTCATCAAATCCTATTTGGACCACCGGACCTTTAAGGTTTACGCGAACAACTGTAGCTCGAGTCCACGACTGGTCCCTGCTGGCGTCCCCCAGGGATCTATCCTGGGTCCCCAGCTCTTTTTACTGTATCTGAATGACATACCAATACAACCACACACCAGTCTTGCCTGCTATGCGGATGACACAGCATCCTTAACATCTGCGGTAGATATTGACTTGATAATCGATCGCTTAAATTTATCGATTGAGCTCCTAACAACCTACTTTCGTAAATGGAAATTAAAAATAAATGCTACTAAGACAGAAGCAATACTCTTTTCTAGGCAACGATCACTTCCTAAGAGAAGTCTCAATATTGACGGACATGAGATCAAATGGAGCCGTTCTGTTAAATACCTTGGCACTGTGTTGGACAACAAGCTTAACTGGAGTGACAACACAGCTAAATTAAAAATTAAAGGCACTAAAGCATTAAACGCACTAAGTCCCATTCTAAATAAAAAATCCTGCCTCAGTAGTAGAACAAAATTAAATATATATTGCACATTAATTCGACCTTGCCTAACTTACGCTTGCCCAGTATGGAGCAGTACATGTCACACTAACCTAAATAACCTTCAAGTTGTTCAAAACAAATCACTTAAATACGCGTTTAGCACCCCCTTTCGAACAAACCTAGTTAAACTACATATTACAATTAAATTACCAACTATAAAAGAATTCATTAATAAATTATCTAAAAAGTTTTATTTGTTTACTAATAAATTGAGTAAAAATATGTACATTAATAACATAGGTAAAAGCCGTATAAATGATCTTCCGTTTATCGACAAATACAACCGATACAAGTTACCCCATCACTTGTTTCTTGAGTGCGATGAATAGACTTGCACAGTGTCCCGCGCATGACTAAGATCTATGCGGGTTGATGCGCGCGGTTACCGGCCGTACCACCTAGGTATACAGACTAGTTAGCCGTGCGCAGCGCAGCACACGCGCGGGCCTGCTACGACGACTGTGCGTATTGAAAAAGTGTTTGTTTACCAGCGAGCGATCTTTTGTTCGTCCTCCAATAGTTAACATTTTATTTTAATACCTGCATATTATTGCATTATTATTTTATTAACTATGTTCGTGCTTATTTGCCATTACAGTTTAGTAGGTAGTGACTTAAGTATGCAACAAATGTAATGCTATACTAAAGCTTGCATAAACATAAATTTCAATTTAGCCCATTATAAGTATTTTCTGTATTTAATAACCTACTTAATATATGTATATAAATTCTCAAAAAGCGCAATAGCTTTGTGTAATGTTACGTAATTATTTTTTAAACCTCTAGGATTTAATTTACACTGGAGTTGTTACTTGTTATGTATATTTCATGCAATAAAGACTTTGAAAAATCAATCAAAAATCAATCGCAGTTTTAATCATTGGTGAAATCTGATCATAGTTTGCTATAAATTTAATGAACTTAATTCTAATAATATTATAAACGCGATGGATGTCTTTCACTTCTAAACGGCTGGAGCAATTTTAATAAAATTTGATATGGAGTTAGCTGATACCCTGGATTAACATAGGCTATGTTTAATCACGATAATTCTACCGTCTCTACCATGGTGAATGTTCTGACGAGCTCTTCCAATTAGTCCCACCCTCTCCTTTCCTACACAGGACGACACGTACAGGGCTAAGATGCCATCCATATACGGTGCAGAGTATACCAGCTAGAACCAAGCGTTTCAGTGACTCGTTCCTATGCCGCACCATTAAAACCTGGAACTCCCTGCCAGCTCACGTGTTTCCTTCTATCTACAGTCCCGGGTCCTTTAAGCGGGGCGTGAAAAGGCATCTAACGAGGCCGTCAAGCTGAGTGCCACCACTGTTAACATGGTACATGTTTCCGATGGTGACCCTCTCTCCGAGACTTTGCCTTTAGCTTAACATCAGGCAAGGTGAAGTCAAATTGACGTGTCCTATATAAAAAAAAAGATAACCGACACCCACGTGGGCAGAACCCCGGGCAAAAGCTGGTACATATATAAGCCTACTAAAATAAACAAAATTTACATTTTTACACCAAAACTTAGGCTTATCTTCGACAAGAGCTAAAACGATTTATACAAATTAATGTAGGATTGTTTGTCCATGGATTACACGAGAAATAGTAGGATATTTGTTAGAAAAAGTAAATCCCATGAAAATGAATTATGTCTTGAAAGGAAATTTATATTCATTCTTTGAAGGTTGCGAAGACATAAATCTTATTTTCGTGTATTATTTTGGTTTGAAAGTAGACAAAACAAAATGTTCGGATTGTGGTAATCGGATATTAATATTCTGCCTTCCGTAATACCAAAGATTTTGTATGTATGTATTATATTTAGACAGCCTCTGTGGCGTGGCGGTACTGAAAGCGGCCGCTACGCAGGAGGCGCGAGTTCGACCCCCGGCCCCGCTCAATACAATTCTTTTTTTTTTAAAGAATATTAGAACCGAAGTTACTAATATTCCCTCTAACCCCTCCAACTAAGCTAAATTGCTTGTGCTAGGAGTGGGTTCACGTCGGTAGTGTAATGGCCAGGATCGAACCCGGGACCTCTCGATCGTAAGGCCGACTCCTTAACCACTAAGCTACCGACTTTTTTTTTTACATTTAGACAGCCTCTGTGGCGTGGCGGTAGTGAACGCGACAGCTACGCAGGAGGCGCGCGTTCGATCCCCGCTCAATGCAAATATTTGTATGCATGAATGGTTTTTTTTATATAGGACACGTCAATTTGACCTCACCTCGCCTGATGTTAAGCAAAGGCAAAGTCTCGGAAAGAGGGTCATCATCGGAAACATGCACCATGTTAACAGTGGTGGCACTCAGCTTGACGGCCTCATTAGATGCCTTTTCAGTCTGGGTGTTTCTATGTATAGTGTATGTATGTATTTACAAAAAAAGTATCTAAGTATGTTTATCCGCATTTTAGATTCCATAACATAAGCTAGTTAAGCTAATATATGGTTTGAGATTGACATGGTCATTCACATTCATATTTACGATGTTTCTTATAGTTTTCGAGGATCCGATATTTCGGCGCTGTTTCAAACGCCGCCATGTTTACTGATGTACTGGTGGGTGACCGCCAAGTTAGTTGTTATAGGGCAGACCGTATCGGTACCGTTCCGCACTCGTTTATGTATGACGCTTTTCGTCCCTACCATTGTCCGTACTAATTATTTTTTTCAGTCCCAACGACGTAATAGGGGGCGAGCCTATTGCTGTCTAGTAGGCCCTTTGTCTTGGGCTGTATGTTTACTGTCGGATGGAGAACAGCCCTATCCCTTAGTCGCCTTTTATAATGCAATTATTTAAATAGGAAGCAGTCATTTCTTTTAATGATGAAATTTAACAGCATTTATTATGCTAACTTTTAAGTTCGAAATACGTCGGGAAAAAGAAGCGGTCAAGTGGGACTTGAACCCACGACCTTTCCCTTACAGGGGAATGCTCTTCCAACTGAGCTATTGAGCCACACCTGAATCACACCTGAATCACTTCAAATTTCCCTTCTCTTTATATCCGTCTTTAAGGGCGACGGTGGAGCCATCTACCAATTTACTTACGAACTGTTGGAACCAATGAATGATTCTTCAACCAATAAAAACATTGATTTTTGATGGCTCCGCCCAAATATTTGAATGAATTTTTATAGCATTTACTAGCTGTCCCGGCGAACTTTGTACCGCCAATTTTTCCCTGCACCCGTGGCGTCAGATCCTGTTCCCGCTGCACCATTTAGGGGGATGGAAAATAGATGTTGGCCGATTCTCATAGATACCGGCGGCGATATTCTCATAGCACAAAAAATTTCATCAAAATCGGTCAAGCCGTTTCGGAGGAGTATGGCAACGAAAACTGTGATACGAGAATTTTATATATTAGAAGATTATGTTAACTTTTTAAGTTCGAAATACATAGACCTTTCCCTTACAGGGGGAATGCTCTTCCAACTGAGCTGTAAGGGAAAGGTCGTGGGTTCAAGTCCCACTTGAGCACTTCTTTTTCCCCGATGTATTTCGAAGCAGTCATTTCATTTATTTATCACAATTTACGACTAAAATCAAGCGATTTGCTCTCAACATGACAGCTTCACGCACAAGTTTTAATCGTTAATCAGAATAGTTATCGTCTCACGGATGCTGCATCTCATTGAGATGCAAGTCGCGGAATAAATCCGTGAGATCTTTACTAATCTGCTGCCTTTACGGATTATCTGCTATTTTTTTCTTTTTATCAGTACGGCTTGTAATTTAAATTGATTTTAATTCAGATTTGT
This sequence comes from Eilema sororculum, assembly GCA_914829495.1. NCBI lineage: Eukaryota > Metazoa > Arthropoda > Insecta > Lepidoptera > Erebidae > Eilema > Eilema sororculum. The sequence continues at coordinate 5,070,178 of OU618561.1, forward strand.
TGGGTGTCCATTTCTTTTTAGCATAGTCTTGTCAATTTGGGGTGTCTAATATATAAAGACACACCTTTAAACTTGAATTTGAAGTACATCGTATAAGTATAAGTACATCGTCGTACAAAAAGCATCGAAAATATTATGAACTTTTGTATACTTACCAAGGGTTAAAAAATAAGAATTAATAATACAGGGAGTTAGGAAATAACTCCCGAAAACGAAAACAAGTGACACTATGGATGATTCTTTTTAAATGTGGAATGTTGTGGAATATTTATTTATTTATATTATTTAAATGACATCTTTTTTGAAATTTTAAAGCACGTTTTTATTAGCAGATTCTAAAAATCAATACACAAAATTAACATTCTCCAACATTCCTTCAATTAAAGTGTAAAGTTTATGAACTATTCATAAACTTTACACTTTATATTATTTATCCTGTTGACTGATTCCACAATTCATTGTTAGACATATTGAGAACACTTGTACTTTTTCCACAGTATTGATTCTATAACACCTGACCGGTTTCACCAAAGGTTTTGGATGTTCTAATCCTTTTTTTTTTTAAGAATTAGAACATCCAAAACCTTAAAAAGTACTAGTGTTCTCAATATGCGTAGCTTTACACTTTGGAGCATATAATATATAGTCCGTTTGCCTACTCCACTAAAATTTAGTTTACTTGACCTTTACTGGAGCGATTGCTCTCTGATGCTTACCTTCAAGAGAAAATCCTGTACCAGAACCTCGTTTATCAATTAGCATGTATCAGCTCCGCTTACAGGTGAGATTAGCTTTTGGACCAAAAAAATTCACAAAATTCTTCTTCTTCGTGTCAATGGCTCATCGATCTATTAAATTATGTCGGTCCAATACCTGGCCACGGCCACAGTATTGTCAGTGGAAGGGCCCAGTGGGCAAGAGAGCAAGTGTGGCATGGTCTGGGATGGGGCACCGCAGTCGCAGGGTGTTTGATCTCCGATGGCTCTGGTAATGAAATACTAGTGGACTGTATAATAATTTATAATACTGTAATGAAGATATACAATGAAGTTAGTCGCGTCTACGGAACTAATAAAATGTATGAATGCGCGTAACGTGCTGGTGTCGTGGCTAGTGTCCGCTGACTGGTTGACCGTAGAAGGAGGCGCGCGAGGTGGCTGGCCGATGCGCCCCGCACCCCGCGTTCTTCGCGGCCGCCGTGGTGTGACTCGGTTGAGTACATGCCTCAACACAGGGTGCTTGTGACTGTCCTATATAGTCCTATTTTGCGAAAGTTGCCTTACAGCGGCGAACTAGGGTCCGTAGGCGATTTAATGATTTCCAAGTTGGCCATGGGAGATGGTGTCTAGGGGGCAGGTTTTCTTTAGGTCTAATGAAACCAGCCAGAGCTGGATGTTCGTTGCTCCACACTTGCTCTAATTTAATTTTAAAACACCTCTGCCTATCCCTTCACACACAACAGTCGTGAGCATATAAAAGACTGGCAAAACACAGCTAAACGAGCTAACATTTATTTGTGTTGTCAGCTCTAGATAACTAAGATAAATTACCAGACGTACCCTTTAAATAGAAATAATTTGCTTTTGTTACGAACAGTTCCAAGTTTTTTTTTGTTTGAACATACACAAGAATGTTCTGGTGAGCTCTTCCAATTAGTCCCACCCTCTCCTTTCCTACACAGTATAACACGTGCAAGGGTTAAATATCACCCGCACATGGTGTAGAATGTTCCATCAACAACCAAGCGGTTCATTCTTTCTTCACCATTAAGACCTGGAATTCCCTGCAAGCTGCAGTCCCAGGTCCTTTAAGTGGGACGGGAAAAAGCATCTCATTAGGTCGTGAAGCTGAGTGCGATCATTCCGCTTTCCATGAGGCATCCTTCACTCTCATCCATACTAATATTATAAATGCGAAAGACACTCTGCCTGTCTATCTGTCTGTCTGTATGTTACGCTTTTTCGTCTAAACCACTAAACCAATTTTGATGAAATTTGGCATAAAGGTAGATTTGGTCGCGATAACCAACATCGTCGCGGGTGTCAGTTCAGTCAGTGTAGTGAGTTGTCAGCCTCGTTCTTTGGAACTTGTGTTCGGTTTATTATTATACCATTACCAAATTTCATCAACATCAGTTTTTTTTTTTTTTTTAAATATTCCACAACATTCTACACAATGCAGCAGTAATAAATAAATTTTCAATTTTCAATTTCAATTTCAACGCCATCTAGACCCATGGTAAGCTTTTATAGCTTGTGTTATGGAATCTAGAATGCGGATAAACATACTTATATACTTAAATACATACATATTATACATAGAAACACCCAGACCAATGCAAATAGCCATATTCATGCATACAAATATTTGCACTGAGCGGGAATCAAACCCGCGCCTCCTGCGTGGCAGTCGCGTGCACTACCGCCACGCCACAGAGGCTGTCAGTTCAGTGGTTTAGACGTAAAAGCGTAACATACAGGCAGACAGAGTTACTTTTGCGAATATAATATTAGTATGGATTTATTGGTATGTCAACTATTCCAGTAGTATAAACAACAACACTTTAGAAACACCCTTTATGTGCTGCCATATAATTCTTGTCTATTGTAACAAATACATTTTCGACTTAACACGAGATAAAAGATAAATTTTATGAAATGTTTACTTGCGAAAGAGAAAACAATGTTTGGTATTTATACCAATCATGTGTGAGCTTAAATAAAGATGGCTGCTTGGATACCGTATACTGATGTTTGAAAACATACGGGATAATATTGCTTCAAGCTTTAGAAAAAACCATAAGACGCTTCTTTTTACTAGACCACGGTGAAGTCAAAAGGAGGGTTATGATTTTGACAGGATATGTTTGTATGTTTGTTCATTTGTTCCCTCGTAGCTCCTCAACTACTAATTAGAACTGGACAAATGAAGTATCGTTACAAGCGTTTTGATTGTCCGATGGTTATAGGCTATATGACGTGTCACTCAATCTTGTGTGGCGCCCTCTAGCGCACTTATGGTACTGTGTTAAAAAATAAATTTGAGATAAATATGTTATGTTTGGTATCAAATGAAAGGGCTTCATTAGCACATTTCAAATATGTATAAATTATTGGCTTTCACTTGCCCCAAAATAATATAAATGAAAAAAAAATCTTCGATCCGATGGTAATTTTTACTAGATTTCTTTTATTTTTTTATTTTTACTGGCTTTTTTTTCTAAGAACATTGGAACCGAAACATTTACTAGCATTCTTTCTAACCCCTCCAGCTAAGCTAAATTGCTTGTGTTAGAAGTGGGGTAATGGTCAGGATTTGAACCCGGGAGCTTTTGATCGTAAGGCCGAATCCTTAAAAGGCCAAGTCCATTTATTTTCAACTTTTTGAGGTGTTTTTTGTGACTCTTTATTTTTAATTAAATTTCTATCTTATAATATCTACTTCTAAACATATAATACTATCTATCTTACATAATATCACACCCAGATGATGTCGCTCTTACGTTAACAAAAGCATTCTCACATTCAACAACTGAAAACGCTTACTCATTGACGATTTCAGCGATTTTATCGAGAATGTTCTTCGATTCAGACATTTCCTTCCTAGCTGGACGTTTTATTCCCCTGTACCCTTCCCCTTCCCCCCTGCTCCCTATAGAAACTCTCATTGTGACTTAAAGTGCCAGTGTCGATCGCTGTTACCTATGTCATCATTATTCGACAGAGTGGGCACACACACACCACAGTCTAAATAATATACTTATTAGACAGTTCTATATAATAGGCAACCTCTGTGGCGCGGCGGTAGTGAACGCGACTGGCACGCAGGAGGCGCAGGTTCGATCCCCGCTCAGTGCAAATATTTGTATTCATGATTATGGCTATTTGCATTGGTCTGGGTGTCTCTATGTATAATATGTATGTATCTATAAAAAAAAAGCATTTAAGTATGTTTATCCGCATTCAGATTCCATAACACAAGCTAGTTAAGCTTATCATTGGTCTTGATAGCGTTGTGTAGAATGTTGTGGAATATTTATTATCAATACTAGCCTATGTTCATGGCTCCGCCCGCGTGGATATCGGTTATCGCGACCAAACGTTGTCTATATCCTTTCTCTAGGTATTCACCCCTATACCAAATTTAATCATCGGTTTTGTGGTTTAAGCGTGAAAACCTAACAGACAGACAAAGTTACTTTCACATTTATAACATTACTAGCTTTTGCCCGCGGCTCCACCCGCATGGATGTATCAAACATAGCCTATGTGTTAATCTAGGGTGATCCATCTGACTCCATACGAAATTTTATTAAAATCGCTCCAGCCGTTTAGACGTGAAAGAGTAACATAAATATCCATCCATCCATACTTATAAACTTTCGCGTTTTTATTATTAGTAGAAAGAAAGAAAGAAAAATATTTTTATTTCTTGGTCCTCACACCTCATTCTTGGTACACATTACAAATAATATTATTAAAATCACTTATGTATAATGTACAAATACTATATTTATTTTTATATTTAGACACCGTGCGAACCCAAATAGGGCCTTATCTCAGCATTGAATGCTGCGCACACCCTTGCGTTGAGTATGCACAGCACTGGTTTTCAGATGGGGCCACTAGGTAGCGCTGACGAGTAGGAAGTATCAAAGTATGAATCTTCGGTTCTACTCAACTGATTGTGATCAAACTTACGTTTAATTCTAATTTCTAAGTCTGAACAAGAACTTTCTAAACAAAAAAAAAGTCCTTCAGTAGGGGTAAGCAGAGGTGAATTAATACAAAAATTACGCCAATTATGATATTCAGTTCCACGTAATAAGGGGCGAATATTACCATCGAGGCGGCCTTGACAAACATTCATATTCATTTTTGGATCGTTCCGATAACTTGACGGAATGCTTTACCAATCAGGGTCCCCGGATATGACAGCGCTTTATTCAAAATATTGCTAGGTTAGTTAAGTTAAAGGGCTTACCAACTTTCAAGTCATTTTGGAGGCATTAATTGTGACGGAGGTTTTTAAATTTTTAAATTTTATTAAGTAGGACAATAGAAAATTTTCTTATACGTATTTACAATGAACTAGGTCAGTCTGTGTTGCTTTGACTGCAACTTAATTAACTAAAAACATCCTGACGTCGGCAGGCGATTTTTTTCTTGTTATTTTGTTGGAATAGTTGTTTCCTTTGCTTTTATTTTTCTATAAGAAACACTTCAGTATCTTCACTTCTCATGAAGGTGAGCTAAGGTTAAATTCTAGCTAATGGTTTACACCCGATTTAGATTATTCCCATCCAGTAATCCAGCGAATTAATCCAGTCTATTGCTGGCCTGGATAGTAGTGTTCACACTTTTCCAATGTTTTAAACCCGCTTATTTAAACTGGTAACAATTCAGTGACTGCACTGGATTACTCATTTCAGCGATAGTTGACAATATTCCATTAATCAATTTATTAAATTACTAGTTTTGGCCGCGGTTCCGCCCACGTGGATGTCGGTTATCGCGACCAAACATAGCCTATGTCCTTTCTCAAGGCCTAGTCTACCCTTATACCAAATTTCACCAAAATCGGTTCAGTGGTTTAGGCGTGAAAGCGTAACATACAGACAGACAGACAGACAGAGTTACTTTCGCATTTATAATATTAGTATGGATGTCGGCCCAATACCTGGCTACGGCCACAGCATTGTCACAGGTCCGCGATGGTACAGGTAGAGGGGTGAGCAAGTATAGCATGGACTGGGATGGGGCATGGAGTCGCAGGGTTCATTTCGAGTGTTCCTTCTCTCGCAGTGATATCGTCTGCGTCTTTTTCCGTTAGTCGTCTCTTAAGACACCCTCAGAATGAGAATTGGGTGATGATACTTGTATTCTTTTACCACACAGATACCTGTAGTAAGTTTCAATGGGATGCGGATTAAAAATAAAATCCACATAGATTATTTAAAAATAATGACATCTTTTAATTCTTTTCATCAAAAATTATGCCAGCGCAATTAACAATACATCATAAACCGCTATTGTATCACCGGATAATATTACTCGAATATATTTTTCTGATTTGCACCTTATCCCAAAGTGTTAAGACAGGAATTTCAATGTTTTCATAACAGCTAAAGATAAACGGAGGAGCCTGAATTAAATATAAACCGCTATAATTTATGGGGAATGTTTGATCGTGGTATTTCTGAACGAAGTTTCTTTCCTAAGGCAATGTTTTGGGTAAGAATACTTTTCGCATATTTTGGGCTTAAAGTTTCTATTTTAAATATAAAATGCAAGTAAAATAAATAAATATTCCACAACATTCTACACAACGCTATTTAGATCCATGGTAAGCTTAACTAGCTTGTGTTATAGAATCTTAAATGCGGATAAACATACGTGGATACTTTTTTTTATAAATACATTTATATAATACATAGAAACATCCAGACCAATGCAAATAGCCATATTCATGCATACAAATATTAGCACTGAGCGGGGATCGAACCCGCGCCTTCTGCGTAGCAGTCGCGTTCACTACCGCCACGCCACAGAGGTAAGTGGAATTAATACCCAATAATCAAGTTAAATAAAATTCTGGATATAAAATAACCGTCGGCATTTGGCAGCGCGAGTGTGACGCCCCTAGTGTTGGATACGTCCCTAGGCCATGGTATAGCCATGGAACTACTTTCCCTCAGGAGTGCCATGTGCCACAGTATGTATAAAAAAAAACAGAAACATCAATTTTTAGGGTTTTGTAACACAAAAGGAAAAAACGGAACCCTTATAACATCATCGAATACATATAGAAAAATAATCTTCTCGGGTGGGACTCGAACCCGCAGTCTTTCCCTTACAGGGGGAATGCCTTGACCAATTCAGCTACCGAGACACGAGATGACTCCACCGTCGCCTTAAAGACGTATAAGATGGGAAATCTGAATCACATCGGGCGTGTCTCGGTAGCCAAATTGGTCAAGGCATTTACTCTGTAAGGGAAAGACTGCGCGTTCGAGTCCCGCCCGAGAAGATTTTTTTCCATATGTGTTCGATTTGTATAGTTACCATACTTAATGCTGTAAAAATTCACTTATAACATCACTTCGTTGTCCGTTTGTCGGTCTGTTCAGACCTTTTTCTCGTATACCATACAGTCAGGTCTATAAAGTCTTGAAATTGGTGAAAAATTAAACTTCTAAGTCAACGCAATCAAAATATATTGCAATTTCTATAGGTGTACGCGTCAGACTCGTGCTTGACCGGCTTTTTTCATCAATTTTTTTTTAATTTTAAGGGACAATCGTATGCCCCTGAATGCAATTTACAAGGAACGGTTTTTTAATCTTCAACCAACAACAACTATATGGGATTTTTACGAATTGATTCTCAGGTGAATCATAAAATCAACTTTTCTAGTCTAGCTTCTAACTTTGATTCAGCTAATACCTTCTACGTCGTACGATAACATACCATAATAGTTACTTACATCATTCTCACATAATAGAGGCGAAACCTTATTAAATCTTTTGATCTCCTTTAGAATAAGTTTCATGTTTTATTTATATCTAAGACTTGGATCTCGTTTCCACCCCAATAATACTGGAAAACTTTCCAACATAATGTGTTTTGATACTGCGCTTTACTCCTTTTGGTTGATATAAGTTTTTACGTAAGCTATTTGGATGGAGAGATTAGGTACCTGGGCTACAGAAAACTTCGACAAAAATATAATTCAGATAATCCTACAACAAAATTTTTTTTCGTGTGGATTTTTTCGCGTCGATGCCTAGCCGAGATAGATATTGTTGAACTCGAACCAACTAAAACCGCACACCGTCTAGAGTCAGTAGATACCTAATCCTTTGTACCTTAGCTGACACAAGACTGTCTCCGGAATCGACACAACCCCCTCAGGTGTATCACAACCAGTGTCCACATACTGTATTTGATATATCTACTTGATTTGGCATGAAGTTAGCTAATACATAAAAGGCTAGACCGACTTTGATTCGCACCTTTCACTCGCATTTTAGCTGATGTTATAATGCGCGACGTATGCTACTTTTATTCTTAAAAACACGCACAAGGGTATATGATTATACATATTATGTCATTAACTTCTATAAATCTAAACGCACTTCTTCCCTACTGAAATATTTTACAATCTCAGAAATAGTCTGACAAGAACCTTCACCGGGTCAACCCCTGACCATGACCGGTAGCGAACTAGAACGGTTGTATTTCGGGACTCCAAGAAATAAACCTCTGTAAAAAATTGTCCCGACGGCGTTCTCGGGCGAGTTCGCCATCTGCGAATTTATTTAAGAGCGCGCATAAAGCTAGAAAAAAGTCAGATTTCACCCGCACACTTCATACGTCCCGCTCTCGTCTGTCCACACGTATGTCGTCTCGCAGTATTCTGTGTGGCAGCTAACCGCTGTGTTTAGTACGCAGGCGCACAGTATACCCAAAATAATCAGATAAAATTTGGCAAAGTACGAGCTGGATCATTATCTATATAAGGTATACTTTGAACACAAAATAATTTTATTTTTGGTGATAGATAAAATGAGTGGGATTTGTAAAATAAACATAAGCATTGAAATAAAACCACTATTTACGGATTCTATCACGTATATTTGTCATTATTTACTTTTTAAACCGACGTTTCGGCTGCTGCAAATTTACGTAGAATGAGCTCACTGCGTTGTTCAGTCTTGCTGGATTTTGCTGCTTACTGGGTTTGATTAAGTGGATGACTGGGTCCCAAGCTCGTGGTACGTTCCATCTATCCGACCTATTAAAATTTGGGTGTTTTTTAATTTCAATAGCCTCGCGGATCATTCTAGGAATAATTAATTATAGGAATAAATTAATAAATTAAAAATTAATATATAAATTTATTTTTGTTGATAGATAAAATGAGTGCGATTTATAAAATAAACATAAGCAGCTTAGCTTTAATAAACAGCTTAAAATATAGTGGTCAAAAAATGAATGCATATTTATTGAAATCGTCAAATATTTATATTAAGACATTTTTATCACGATATAAATTTTAATAAATTTTCACTGTATTATTATAATTTGTTGTGTTTTAGATAAAATCTCCCTGAGAACTCTGACGATTCGCTGAATCATTTTACAGGTAGTGCATAAATAATACGAAAAAGTAAGTTAAAGAAATATTTATTTCAATAATAATTACAAAATGCTTACTGTACTTTCAATTTTGTTATAGGTAGATAAGAATAAGCTAAACAAATGTATATTTAATACTGAAATTGGTTCAAGACGCCTAAAGATACTTTCAGTTCATAAAAGTAGACGATCACTGTAGAAATGTAATTTGAAAAATATCTTTTTAATCTATAATTGGAAATACAAAAAGAGTTGAAGCTATTCTATGAATATGACGTCAATAATGTGGATATTACGAGGCCGTTTACGAAATTTTGTATTTTTCTTGACCTATGTGATTTTAGAAATGTGATTTCATAGTTAAAAACTGTATTAATTCGAATTTACATGAATAAATAAGAAAGATCATCTCAAATACTAATGAGTAAATGAGCTAGGTACGGTATTTACTTATTTTTATTACATTATTTTGATTATTCTACCTGAAACCTACGCCTATTTGAATTTTTGTGGAAAAGGTTTAGGAAATGACCTATTAATTATTGTTTTGACGGCTAAACAGTGTGAAAAACTTACGACGTATAATCCTGATAACTATATATTTCTTGAGTGTATTACTTTTAACTAGTTCATACAGAATATGAAACTAAAAATATTCAATGTGGAATTTTTTTTCGAAAAATTCAAACCACAATGGGACTTCAACGCCAGAGTCGTGAACCCTGGCGTTCCAGTGCTCTTACTCTGAGCTAGCCTTCCACGGGCGGTCGTCCGTGTTCCATGTGGTCGATTTTTTCTATTACTTGTTTTATATTTGATTTGCTTGATTTATATAAATGAATGTTTAACCAAAGCAAAGGAAATGGCTTATTATGTAGTGAGATTTTGAAACTTACTTATCTAATATATTTTTTTATAAACTAGTCGGGATGTTCTCTACATTAGAAGTTGATCTGAAAAAAGGCAAAATAAATAGTCATGGTTCTAATAACTTCATTCACATCATTATCGTAACATAGTAACAGTTACTCAAAATAATTAAAACAACATGGTAAATATCCCGGTGAGTAATCACACTACATACATTATTAATGTGAATGACCATGTGAATCTCAAGCCATACCATTCTACTTGTTTATATAATATTACACTCGACGCTCCGCCAGTTCCTTTGCATGAACTTAGCTTACACGCTACTGCGTGTCTAGATTATACAACGTTGCATATTTTTTAATTCTATTTAGTGAATAGAATCCTAAATGTTTACTGAATGAGAGAAAAAAGCGATGCGACTGGATCGGATTCATCAGCCTATGTTATATTACGAGCTGAAGCAACTCTGAAAAGCATTAAAATTGATAATACAATGTATAAGTACTTTCGCAAAATATAATTATATTACTGCTATAAAAATAACATTAGTTACATACTTCAAACGCGAGGTGGTCTAAGACATCTATTTGATTTTCATATACTATACCCGGGCTGCCTGGCAACGGTTGATACAAAAATTGTACTTAGTAACGAACTAAAGAAAATAGAGAAATATTACTTTCGACAACTAGCCATGAGTTGAATTCTTAGTTGTTTATATTCTCTTTTAGAGTTTATCTTTTGATTTTTTTAATTTCCCATAATTTCGACGAACTTTTTCGACGGAAAACAGAAAAACAGTCCTCTCGTCTCAACGGGGCAACCCCGACTAATTGATGAAACAACAGATGGCCGGCACCTCGCGTCAGGTGCGATAGCAATAGACCGTTATGCGCGGAATAAGAACGTCGTAAGCGCCGAATTAGTTTTTTTTAAATTACTCATAAATTCCAGATAATTTTAACAAAGTGAAAAATTGAGTCACTAGATTTTATAATTTTATACTTTGTACATAAAAATTGACTCAGTTATATGAATAATCTTGAAAATAAATCAATTTTAATCAAAAATTAGGCCTAACTTTGTGATCTTATTTTATCGACAAAATATTATTATTTTATGTTTTTGCCAAATTGAGTACCTTTCAGATATAACATATTTTCTATTTTAAAAAAAACAAGCTCATTTGTGGCACACTTTCGGGTATAAAAATCAGATCAAAGATCGGCAATTTTCCTTTATACCCCCTCTATGCATTATGGCCGCTATTCGTAAAGTCTTGAAAGAAAGAAAGAAATGAAACAAGGAAAAAAGACGAGAAAAAATGATATTTTCTGAAGTTTACGCGAATGTCACTCATTGAAATAAAACCACTTTTTACGGATTCTATCGCGATATATTTGTTTTTATTATTTTTTAACCCGACGTTTCGGCTGCTTTGCAGCAGCCATGTTCGCGGTGTGACTCACGATGGTAGTTGTCACATAGTTTGAAGTATAAGTTATCTCAAAATACCCGAATCATGGTGAATTATTGGTGTTCGTATTTGCGCAGAATGAGCTCACTGTGTTGTTAAGTCTTGCTGGATTTTGCTGCTTACTGGGTTTGATTAAGTGAGAGCCCACAGTCACAGTCTATTTTGTAGACACCTGCATCTTGTAGAGGTAGTTGGCACTTGACAGATGGTAAAAATTAACTTATCTTCGTTGGCGGCTTGTAGTATGTGTTGATTGAAGCTCGCTTCAAGATGTAGCCAATCTTGACAGTGACCCCTCGTACATATGGTAGTTATTTGCAAATTCGCGATAGAATCCGTAAAAAGTGGTTTTATTTCAATGACGAGAAAAAATATTACACTACAAATATAAAACTTTATGGGTAGCGCAAATCATTGATATTCATGAACAGGCACGCTGAATAGGCTTTATTCGAAGGTTAACCAATAAGCATGTGCATATTATGGGGTACTGGCTGTTTCCCACAACTCCATCTTCGTGGATGTTGGATATTCCGACCAAACATAGCCTATGTCCTTTCTCAAGGTCAAATCTTTCTCTATTACAATGTTCATCGCGATCGGTTCAGTAGTTTAGACATGAAAGTGTAACAGACAGACAAACAGAGTTACTTTCACATTCATGACAATTACTGACTGTCGGTCTGTTATGTTGGATGAATTTAAAAAAGGTTCTTTTGACAGTAGTTTTGACAGCTATGTGTTTCTATGTATACGTAGTATGTATGTAAATGTAAATACAAAAAAATATACATCTATGTATGTTTATCCGCATTCTAGATTCCATAACACAAGCTAGTTAAGCTATGGCTACCATGGGTCTAGATAGCGTTGTGTACAATGTTGTGGAATATTTATTTATTTATTATAATTGACAGTTTGAGGTTTAAGTAATGGCAGTAGAGGAAGCTCGTAACATGTTAAGAACAGTACCAGATGGTGGGCTTGTCTCTGCCTACTCTGGAGAGCTTTGCCGCCAGTGAGGTTCAATTCAGAGCAGGAACTATCTGTTGTGGCCTTTAACTATAACCTCGTACCAAATGGATTGAGAATAAAGTTCATTGACCGAGTTGACCTTTGACCTGTTTGGACCGGTTACTTAGGGGTTGTAAACAATTTTCACACTGTAGCGAAATCGACTGCAGCGTCACGAGACACCCGCGTGCATTTTTATTTTTTCACATCATAACATACATAAACTCACGCCTGTATTCCCCGAAGGGGTAGGCAGAGGTGCTAGCACCCACATTTCGCCAGTTTATGTTTAGGTCCCAATGTAATAGGTGGCGAGCCTATTGCCATTAAACGGGCACTTATAAACCTGCGATAAATACACACATAACTTCGAAAAGCATCGAAAAGTCATTGGTGTGTGCCGTGGTAAACCTGGGATCGAACCCGAGACCTCTTCTCAGCAGTCCATTACCCATACCACTAGTCTACCGCAGATATTTTGATATGATAATTACTGCAAACCTTATAAATAAATAAATATTTCACAGCATTCTACACAACGCTATCTAGACCCATGGTAAGTATAGCTTAACTAGCTTGTGTTATGGAATCTAAAATGCGGCTAAACATACTTAGATACTTTTTACTACTTTTTTTTTTGTAAATATGTACATGCTCCCTCCCTGCCAGCTCACGTGTTTCCTTCTTCCTACAGTCCCGGGTCCTTTAAGCGGGGCGTGAAAAGGCATCTAATGAGGCCGTCAAGCTGAGTGCCACCACTGTTAACATGGTACATGTATCCGATGGTGATCCTCTTTCCGAGACTTTGCCTTTGCTTAACATCAGGCGAGGTGAAGTCAAATTAACGTGTTCTATATAAAAAAATACATAGAAACACCCAGACCAATGCAAATAGCCATATTCATGCATACAAATATTTGCATTGAGCGGGGATCGAATCCGCGCCTCCTGAGACGCTGCCGCGTTCACTACCGCTACGCCACAGAGGCTCTCTGAAAAATTGCAACTTTTACACGAAACATATAAAACTCAAATGTAAAAATACCCACTATTCTCTCTGTATATCAATGGCGCTAGTATCACTGCTGGGTCCGTGGCCTAACGTCGTCCGCAATGAATTATTGAACGTCCTATGACTCTGTAATCTCATACCATTAAATCAATCTTATCTCTGGAACATTCGGCGCTGCGAGTGTTTGCGGATCGGGGGACGGGTTCCATGAATGTTGTAATAGTTTGGGTTTGCAGTTGGAAGTTTTTAGATTTATTTGATGAAGTGTGTTATAATTTTGTCTGGTATTTTTATCCGCGACAGAACGGAGACGGTATATGCGTTTGGGGTGAGAGGATGTTTGTGTTTGTTTGTTTGTTTGTTTGTGCAAATCCATGTTGCCATTTTCTCCGAAACTACCAATCCAATTTTGATGCAGTTTTCAGTTTTGGGTTCGGCTTTAATTGGAGCATGTTCTTAGATAGGTGTTACAATGACAACTCAACAGGTGGCGCTACAGCAAACATTTTTAATGCAAATTAATGTTGCCAATTTTCTCCAAAAATACTAGTCCGATTTTGATGCAGTTTTCAATTATTGGTTTGTGTTTGATTGGTGCATGTTCTTCGATAGGTGTTACGGTAACAACCCACTAGGGGGCGTTGCAGTAAACATTTTTTGAATTATTTTTTATACGTCGTGGGTTTTTCAATTTTTTTATGCATATTTGTTTAGCACTAAAACAAAAGTTATACAATTAAGGTGTACAAATTAGTTCCAGCATGAATTATTGTTCTCATTTCTGGGATGGCTCTTTTTTTTCTCTGTACGTATCTAGGTACAGTCATCGTCAGAACGGTTTTGACTACAAAGTCTCGAAAACGATCAAAATCATACTATTTTATTGATTTAAATTGTATAATAGTCCGAACTAAAGGTGTGTACGGTACGTTTACCAAATATCAGAACAATCAGGGAGGGGGGAATACCGAGGTTTCCAATTAGTCCCACCCTCTCCTTTCCTTCACAGGATGACACGTACAGGGCTAAAATGCCATCCGTATACGGTGCAGAGTATACCTGCTAGAACCAAGCGTTTTAGTGACTCATTCTTATGCCGCACCACCAAGACCTGGAACTGCTCACGTGTTTCCTTCTTCCTACAGTCCCGGGTCCTTTAAGCGGGGCGTGAAAAGGCATCTGATGAGGCCGTCAAGCTGAGTGCCACCACTGTTAACATGGTACATGTTTACGATGGTGACCCTCTTTCCAAGACTTTGCCTTTAGCTTAACAACAGGCGAGGTGAAGTCAAATTGACGTGTCTTTTATATAAAAAAATAGGTATTTATATTATTTTGAGTACTTTGTTCTTTTACATACTAAACTGTACTTTTACTTACTGAAAACTCTTGATAGGTTGCAGAGACGTGCGGTCAGCATTATTAGGAGTCCTGAGGTCACCAACACAAGGGTGGTGTTTCTAACCACCTGCCAGGGTTCCGTTCAGATGCGTATAAATGCGTATTGCTTTTTTGGAAGTGTTTTACCGTCTCTACCATGATAAATGCACTAGTTCGTTGTTTCGTCCTATAAAGATTCGGCCCAATGGGACGAATCACAGAAATTAAAAATAATTATAATTATCGTTCACTGATTCGTCCCATTGATTTTTTTTCTTCATTTTATACAAAATTTGTATGAAGTAGTAACGTCAGCAAGGAAAATGCTTAAAATAATATTGCGGAGGGGTAATAAGATTAGTATTATTTGAAAGAAGACTGGTGTCGCAATTTCAAAGTGCGATATAAGTCTTCTGTGTTGTAATACACCATAATGTTTATATATATTCTTATAAGTATCAATGTAGATCAACAGACGATACTTGGGCTATCAAATTTAAATTTTAAAATTATTATAATATTAGGTCGGCAGTGCACGTGTGACTCCCCTGGTGTTATACACGTACATAGGCCACGGTAATTACTTTCCATCGTGTATAATTTCAATAAAGACTCTTCCCATCCGTCGCGGGGATATTAAGGTAGAACGCGCGCGGAATGTGCCCAGCTGACTGGCAGTGACCTCCACACCATAAGGCTCACATCGAAGCATTTCAGCTAGGCCAGTTGTTGCTTCCAAATACCCTTAACGACTGTCATAGATGTTCGTAGGGCTACCGGGACCGTCAGCTTAACGTGCTCTCGGAGGCACGAACAGACCAATGCAAGTATCCATATTCATGCATACAAATATTTGCACTAAGCGAGGATTTTCTCCTCAATAATGGTGGCAAGGTGACCGTGCCCTTTGCATTCGATGTTGAGTCATCGTGGTTTGCTCGCAGGATGAAAGCATTGCGGACAGCTGTAGAGATTAGTAGGTGAAGAGTGCAACGGGCGCAGATTTGGCAACACTACGGACAGTCCGCCGTCACGTGTTATGCGGACGACACGCTGGTAACGGCGTGCGGGGCTACATACCGCGAAGCGACCCTGAAGGCCACGACCGCGGTTGCCCAAGTCGTGGAGCGGATCCGGCGGCTGGGTCTCGAGGTGGCTCTGCATAAAGGCCATGTTCTTTCATGGGCCTCGGCGCGTGCCACCGGAGGATTCCAGCCTCATAGTGGGAGACATTTCCATCGGCATCAAGCCCCAGATGAAATATCTGGGGCTCGTGCTCGACGGCCCGTGGAACTTCGGGGAGCATCTCCGAAGACTGGCCCCCAAATTGAAGGACACAGCTGCCGCTCTGGGGCGGCTGCTGCCCAACATGAGGGGGCCGGATGACTCCTGTAGGAGACTCTAAGCGGGAGTCGTGCGGTCCATGGCCCTATATGGGTGCCCAATATGGGCGGAGACCCTGACGGTCCATAATGCACGTCTGCTGCATGGTCCGCAGCGTGCAATGGCCAGCAGGGCCATCAGGGGGTACCGCACGATATCCCTGGAGGCGGCGAGTCTCCTTGCCGGATCCCTACCGTGGAACCTGGATGCGAGGGCCCTTTCGATGCTATATTTGTACTGAAAGGAGGCGCGGGAGCAGGGACGGGAGCCCGAAGAAAGGCGCCGTGGCGGGTCCTACTGGCGGCTCTGGGGGTGGGAGTCCTCACTCTCGCCACATTGCTCACAGCGATGGTACGATGCGCGAACGCTTGGGGTGCGGCCGCCTCCTTCTGCGAGCAAGTAATGCTCGAGAAGGAGGCGGCTGGTCGGGCCCGGGAAGCCCGCGCAGAGCGAAGGCGAACCGGACGTCGGTCCTCCATGAGCGCTGGCCTGGGGGTGACCGGTGGAGCCGCCTGTCACCCTAGCAGAAGCAGGCCGCGTCGGCGGCGCCAAGTGCGCCTCCCCGTAACCGGGGCTAGATGGGGACCCTGTGGTCCCCACAACCCGAAGGGGGCCATCTCGAAAGAGATGGTCCTGGGTCTGCCGGGGTGCGAGAGATATGCTTTTGGCAATCTCACCTCCGGCAACCAAGGACCCAAGACGGCGTGCGTTTTAGTCGGTTCGAGTCCGACATAACCACCTCCACCGGCTCCGTGGGGGTAGTATCCGTGGGGATTTATCGCACGATAAAAATAAAAAAACACTACGGACAGTGTCACAGCCGGTATCAGGAGCATGATTGCACACGCTGCCTTCGCCTCACTTGGGCACTTTACTGAATGGCAAATCTCTCCGGGTGGCCGTTGCCCTCCACCTAAGCTGCAAAGTGTGTGAACCCCATAGATGCACCTGCGGTTCCATGGTGGGATAGGCCAATGGTCGACGACGGTATACGTAGTAGCAATCCAGTAATGTACCA
Source organism: Eilema sororculum (assembly GCA_914829495.1). Lineage (NCBI taxonomy): Eukaryota > Metazoa > Arthropoda > Insecta > Lepidoptera > Erebidae > Eilema > Eilema sororculum. The sequence continues at coordinate 5,087,475 of OU618561.1, forward strand.
TTTACTTTTGAAGACTTTTTGGAAATTACTTCCTTTCATTCATGAGAGATAAGGGAACTATTGTGATGATTCGATGATTTTACTGAAAAGATGTACAGTCAGTGTCAGTTAAAAGAAAATCAAACTGTTTTATTGATTCAAATTATATTATCTTCCAAACTAATGATGTTTTCCAAATATCTGAACAATCGGTCAACAGGAAGAGGGGAAAATCAGGGCTTTAAGATCATTTTGAGTACCTACTTTGTTCGTCAAGATCGATGTGATGCTCACTGTACTGCAATAGTCTTCAAGATAAATATATTTGTGAACGGAACTCACGGAAACCTAATAGTTAGGTGGATATGTCACACTCACACCGACTATAACCGCATGTTGTTCCGTCGCTGTGGCTGGAGAATCTAATACGTTCTGTTAAGGATATCCCAGACACCCTGGCCGACCTTAGTGACTACTAACCTCGAGGTGTTGTTGGGGATCGAAATGTACATCTCCTATAGAGAGGCGCGTACGAATATAAGAAGCCCAATTATAACTCCCAGGTCCTAGCTCATCGAGGATGGAGATAGTTTTGCGATATTCACCACCACACAAAAGAAAACGGCGGCATTTCACACAATCACGCTGCCGACCATTGCCAGTACCAGGGTTTGCAGCGTGGGGCTTTCCGTTTTAACGGCTACTTGGAGGACGTGGCACAGCTCTATCTTCTCTGGACGTCCTATCAGCGTGTGAAGCGACGTTTCTGTGGAGCAGCCCTGGCAGTGGTGGCACTCGGGTACCTATCGGCTATCGGCTTATACGATGCAGATACTTACTGAAACAGCCATGTCCAGTATAGACATACAATCGTGGCGTACCCGGTGCATGGGTTGCATACATAGTTTTATTTTTAAGCTATTGCGGTGTAAACTCATGGTTATTTATGCTTATTTGGGACTTCACGCGACAATTTTTCTTTTTCTTCCACTTACTTTGTGCGATACGGCACCCGTGGTCAAATTACTTAAAATGATCTTAAAGCCTTGATTTTCCCCTCTTCCTGTTGACCGATTGTTCAGATATTTGGTAGACATTTACATGACATGTTATGTTATGTTATGATTTGCTGTTAACCCTCGATCACTCGCGCGGTTTTTAGCCTCGTGAGCACTCGCAGGGTTTTGTGGCCACCCCACATACTCAAAGTGGATTTATGTATATATAATAGCAGTTAATGGAATTACACCAGCATTTTATTATTATGTGTTGTATAACGTATGTAAATAAAAAAGCTACATTTTATAACCAACTTTATTTACTGATCTACAAGACATTATAATGATCAGGCTTTTCATTCATAATATTGACATTTCTCCTCGAAGAACCAAAAAAAAAAACTTCTTCTTTTTTAACATAAACTTTCTTATTAAAAATGTAAATACAATTATTACATAACAAAATTAAATAAAAATTCTTATGTCTCGCTACAATAACTATAAATTAACTTCATGTGCTTTTGACATATGGTTTGTTTGCAAAAAATGCAGTGACTCGAGGTTTTATACTCTTTAGAGCGTGGACAAACTATACAGCGCTACATTGCGATTGCGCCATATTCCAACTGTAGATAACATTGCCATTGATGCCAGAAGTATCCAGTATATGAAAGAAAAATCATAATGGCCAACATGAACATATCATTTTAACAAGTACTGTAGTTGCCACACATTTGGTCGGCCGTGTCCACTAAAAATCTTCATCCAAGCTGGCATCACTATCCATTGCAACATCGTCTTCATTATCAGATATAACTTCTTCGTCCCAACACATTTGAAAACAAAAAGTTTGAGAAAAAAATGTTAGATACGAACACAAAAAGGTACCTAAATAAAAGTTTGTGAAAATAAAAGCTATTAAATATATGCTTATAAATACATCAATATATGTTTATTATAGTAAATGCACAATAAAAAAAATTACTTTCATAAAATAATTGAAATCAGGTACCTTGCTGATAAAATAACCTCCGCGAAAGTATAACACGAGCGCTCGCGGGGTGTCGTGACACCCCAAATAAACTTTGACATGTCCTCACGCAGCAAGCGCTAGCGCTACAGAGTCCCTCTCGCCCCGTACCGACGCGTACAATGATCCATTTGAGTAGCAAGATCCTCCGTGGCGTAGCGGTGGTGAACGCAGCCGCTACGCAGGTGGCGCGGGTTCGATCCTCGCTTAGTGCAAATATTTGTATGCATGAATATGGATACTTGCATTGATCTGTTCGTGCCTCAGAGAGCACGTTAAGCTGACGGTCCCGGTAGCCATACGAACATCTATGACAGTCGTTAAGGGTATTTGGAAGCAACAACTGGCCTAGCTGAAATGCTTCGATATGAGCCTTATGGTGTGAAGGTCACTGCCAGTCAGCTGGGCACACTCCGCGCGCGTTCTCCCTTAATACCCCTGCGACGGATGGGAAGAGTCTTTATTGAAATTATACACGATGGAAAGTGGTTACCGTGGCCTATGTACGTGTATAACACCAGGGGAGTCACACGTGCACTGCCGACCTAATATTATAATAATTTTAAAATTTAAATTTGATAGCCCAAGTATCGTCTGTTGATCTACATTGATACTTATAAGAATATATATAAACATTATGGTGTATTACAACACAGAAGACTTATATCGCACTTTGAAATTGCGACACCAGTCTTGTTTCAAATAATACTAATCTTATTACCCCTCAGCAATATAATTTTAAGCATTTTCCTTGCTGACGTTACTACTTCATACAAATTTTGTATAAAATGAAGAAAAAAAATCAATGGGACGAATCAGCGAAGGATAATTTTAATTATTTTTAATTTCTGTGATTCGTCCTATTGGGCCGAATCTTTACAGGACGAAACAACGAACTTGTCGATAAATGTTCTGATGAGCTCTTCCAGTTAGTCCCACCCTCTACTTTATATAGGGTAGAAGATTTTCATATCCCCTGAAGGGCAAGTATTTGAAATACTGGAGATAGCAAATTTCACCCAAAGGAAGCATTCCTTTATTTTTAGAAAGGAACAACACTGCATTCAATGATCGAAAAACATCGGAAAAAATAAAATGCTCTTCCAACTGAGCTATTGAGCCACACCTGAATCATTTCAAATTTTTCCTTCTCTTTATATCCGTCTTTAAGGGCGACGGTGTAGCCATCTACCAACGTTCTTACGAACTGTTGGAAACAATGAATGATTTTTCAACCATTTTTAAACATTGAATTTTGATGACTCCGCCCGAATATTTGAATGATTTTTTATGATGTTTTTCGAACTTAAAAGTTAGCATAATAAATGCTATAAAAAATTCATTCAAATGCATTCAATGATTTTCGAAAACTCACTTAACAGACACGGTAATCGAACCGACTTAAACCCGAAAAAAAAAACATCTTGTATTTTCATGGCTTCAATCTATAGTGGCAATCATAAGGATCAAATCTATCTAAGAAACATAGTAAATGAAATGAAATTAGATAATAGAATTAAATAAGACACGCAAGATGTACGTGCAGGACTCAGATGTTACCCTTATACGTTGCAAATAATTCCATCAAGTAAAAAACGCTTTGGTTCTTCTTTAGAAAAAAAAGCTTGTATATGTAATACTAGCTTTTGCCCGCGGCTCCGCCCGCGTGTCGGTTATCGCGACCAAACATAGCCTATGTCTTTTCTGAAGGTCTAATCTACCCTTATACCCCATTTCATCAAAATTGTTTCAGTGGTTTAGGCGTGAAAGGGTAACATACAGACAGAGCCACTTTCGCATGTAAAATATTAGTAGGGATGTACAATTTTATCTCATCATCCACATAAAGACGTTAGTCCTGATTGCATCCGAGGCCACGGTGCCCTTGGAGCTCAGGGTCCGCCTTCCGGCTCTTCCTCCTCCACTTCGTACGATCTTGGGCGTCCAAGGTAGTGAGACCGTTTTCACGCATGTCACCCTCCACGACGTCAAGCCAGCACTTTTTGGGCCTACCCCTTCTACCTGGACCGGGTGGGGGCGCCATTGCCAGGCATTTGTTACCCACTTAGCTGGGCGGTTTCCGCAAGACGTGGCCGCACCAGCGGAGGCGGCTCTCTTGCATTTTATCTGCGATGTCACGGACATGAAGGCTGCCACGGATGCGTGAGTTCCTCACGCGATCTTTACGCGTGACTCCACACATCCACCGCAGCATTTTCATCTCCGTGACACGCAGCATCTACTTGTGTCGCTCCAACAGCGGCCACGCCTCACAGCCGTGTAAGAGGACAGGTCTAATGATCGTTTTATAGACATGCCCCTTCAGCCTGACTGGCATTTTAGTATCGCAAGTGACGCCAGTTTATCTATGGTATACAAAATAAAACGAATCCTATTTTCCAGACTGTGGCTATACTGATCACTATATTCTCAGAAACCTAATTGCACAAGATTTATTCTGAAAAGAGCGAACAAGCTGAATCGAGTTAAACAAATAGATGTTTTCAACCCTCATTAATTCTGGTAAATAAGCTTTACATCACAGACACCTCTGATGGTATACTTTTAAGTCTACGCTGATCCCTACTGAACGTAATTTATGTCCCTATTTAAGGACGAAGGTCATGGGCCAGTGGATTAAAGTAAGGGAATATCATGAAGGCCAATGTTATGGCACAGAATAGATATGGTTATAATTACCTATAGTGCACAATGTGCACATGCTTCGAGATATCGTTACGATATAACTTGATTTGATACTTGATATAATCACGCTGGTTAGGCAGAGGTGAATTAGCACCCACATTTCACCTTTAATGGTAGTCGGTTCCGTGTAATAGGGGAGTATTTTTTTTTTTCCGTGCGGAAATCCCCTCGGATACCCCCCTGCCGGAGCCGGAAGGGGAGGTTATGTCGGACTCGAACCGACTAAAACCGCACGCTGACTGTGGGTCGTGGTGCTAGGCCGGAGGTGAGGTTGTCATCGACATATCCCTCGCACCCCGGCGGACCCAGGGCCATCACTTATGGTCTAGCCCTCCTCGGGAGGGGGGACAACGGTGTCCCCGACTCGCCCCCGGAATGGGGAGGCACGCTTCTCAGCGCGCCGTCGCCGTGGCCTGCTTCTGCTGGGGTGACAGGCGGCTTCACCCGTCACCCCCAGGCCCGCGCTCATGGGGGACGGAGGTCAGTCAGTGCCCTCCGACGCCCGAGTTGCCTGCGCGCGCGGGCAGCGCGGTTCGCGAGTCTCGCTCGCTCGCGCTGCCTCTCCCGTTCCGCCGTCTCCTTCACGACCATTACCTGCTCGCTGAAGGAGACGCCGGCCGCCCACGCGTCCGCACAGCGGACTATTGCTGTGAGCAGGGAGGCTAGGAGACTCGTCGCTTCAAAGGATATCGTGCGGTATCCCCTAATTGCCCTGGAGGCCATCCTCTGCTGCGGCGCACGCAACAGGGGCATGAATCTGGTCTCCAGAGTGTCCGCCCACACAGGATACCCGTATAGGGCCATGGACCGCACGACACCCGCGTAGAGTCTCCTGCAGGAGTCCTCCGGGCCCCTCAAGTTGGGCAGCAGCCGCACCAGCGCGTTAGCTTTCACCAACAGTTTCGGAAGTGCTCTCCGAAGTCCCACCGACCGTCGAGTACGAGCCCCAGGTATTTCAACCGGGGCTTGATGTCGATGGGAGTACCTCCTACTGTCAGGCTGGATCCCGGGGGTGGCCTGCGCCGAGGGCCATGAAAGAACAAGGCCTCGGATTTGTGCAGAGCCACCTCGAGACCCAGCTGCCGGATCCGATCCACGACTTGAGCAACAGCGGTCGTGGCCCTCTGGGTCGCCTCGCGGTTTGTAGCGCCACTTACCGTCACTAGCGTGTCGTCCGCGTAGCACGTGACGGTGGCACCGAACGCGAGCTCACCGCGAAGCACCCAGTCGTATCCGATGTTCCACAGGAGCGGCCCCACGACCGATCCCTGTGGGACACCGCACGACATCTCGAGCCTACCGACGCCGGTCGCACTTGGGTAGATGACGGCTCTCTCCGTCAGGCAGGTCCTTACCAGTTTTAAAAAAATCTGTGAATGATTACTACCTGCGGGACATCGACTACATGTAGACTCATTGGTCACTCCTCCATAAACGGTATGTATATATGTATTTGTGTATGTATGTGTATGTATATGTATATATGTGTGTATGTATATAATATGTGTGTATGTATATAATATGTGTGTATGTATGTATGTGTGAATGTATGTATATGTGCATGTACCTATATTTATTTCTATAGGTATATTATTATAACATTGGGACTTTGTGCACCATGCTACCCAAACATGGTTTCTATCTCTTTCTCCATCCAAAGGTTGCCTGTAAGAGATTGCCACTGTGCGATAAGGCCGCCTATTGTCTATACCTGAAATGTACCTACAAACAACACATGTTCTTATTCCTTGGTGTACACAATAAAGAGATACTTTACTTTACTTTACTTTACGCCCCGACTATGCGGCGGAGGCAGAAAGGCGCGTCGTGGTACACGAGCGCCTCCCTGATGCAATTGCGTGTTGAACGCGTTGGAGATGTCCAAGGACACCGCCAACATCACCTCGCCCCGGGCGACCGCATCCTCCGCCAGAGTCCTCAATAGGGGGTGAGCCTATTGCCATAATATTCCGGGCACTATTGTTGACTCGAGCCTATATCTTTATCCGAGGCTGAGTCTGGGCTGTATATATCTGTCTGATGTTAAACAGCGCTATCCCTTAGTCGCCTTGTACGACACCGCATGGGAAGGGATGGGGTGGCCCAAATTCTGCTCTGCCGAGAACCACGCGGCTCGGTAATACTTTTAATAAATGTCCCATTCATGGAACACAGTGGAAAATTTCTCCTTACCGTGGCGCCGACTGATTCAGTCTGCTGTCAAAGTGAATGCGCATGCGCCACGTATATAATTCGAAAAAAAAAACGATTTAGCGAATGTACCACCATCTCGAAACGCAGCCTCGACCTTTAGGAGATCGATCCTTCGATCCTCGATCCTTGATTTTGTCTTTGTGCCTGGTGTGATTGACAAAATCTAAAAAGCAGTTCATGCATTGTTTTGGATTGGTATATTGTTTTTTTAACAAAAGCGACTTCCACTTGTGGAATGACAACCGAGAGGAGTGTGCCCGAATTTCGTCCGTTCTTGCACCGCAGTCGTCATCAGTCTGCAGGTGAAGTTGGTATCGCTGTGCGGGCGCGTGGGCGGCCGGCGTCTTCTTCAGCGAGCAGGAAATGGTCGTGAAGGAGACGGCGGGACGGGAGAGGCGGTGCGAGCGAGAGAGACTCGTGGATCGCGCCGCCCGCGCGCGCAGGCAACTCGGGCGTCGCCGGAGGGCACTGACTGACCTCTGTCCCCCATGAGCCCGTAAGGTATGGCTATGGGTCAGCTGGGGTGCAAGGGATAAGTCGATGACAACCTAGTACCTAGGCCTAGCACCACGACCCACAGTCGGCGTGTGGTTTTAGTCGGTTCGAGTCGGACATAACTTCCCCTTCCGGCTCCGGCAGGGGAGGTATCCGCGGGGATTTCCGTACGAAAAAAAAGGGGAAGTTGGTACCTCCAAAAATTTTGACTCCATACATGATATCATCATCGTCATCTCATAAGTCCTAGTCTCATTCGGGGATCTCAACATTACGGAGTTTGGAGTTCACTCTCCATCTTTTATTTCTCCACTGAATTCATTTAGGTCACAACACTAAAAATTTACTACTAGACACTATAAAAATAAAACGACTCTAATAAAAATGTCAAAGCAACATTTTATCAATCGACTTTTACAACTTTGTTTACACTTTTATTATTATTTATGAGTGCACAGCGAAGTATAGTTAATTAAATTTTGAAGTAACTAATCGCCAACTTTTCCCATAAATTAGAAGCCTCGCTTTTGGTTCGAATCCTGGCCATTACATGTGAACTCACTACTAACACACGCAATTTAGCTTAGCTGGAGGGGTTATCGGAAATAGTAGTTACAATATTAGAATATGTTTAGACCTTGATTCACCTGGCGGGACAGGGTAACTAATGAGAGGGTTTTGCAGATTGCGCGGCTGCCCAGCATTACCGCAATGCTTAAGCAGCGAAGATTGCGATGGCTCGGGCATGTCCATCGAATGGGGGCTTCGCGACTGCCAAGGCGTACCCTGCTAAGTGAAATAGCTTACGCCAGGGGAAGGGTTGGGAAACGTATACTGCGCTACAAAGACTGCATAAAACGCGTCATGGCGGCCTTCGAAATCAACCCCAAAGTATGGTAAAACCAGGCTAACGATCGCAACAAGTGGAGGAAGTCCCTGGTTGATGGATGCAAGACCCATGACAACAGTTGATTACGAAACTTAGCCGAAAAGCAGGAGAAGAAACAAGGGAGCGCAGGGGTTGCCTCGTCTGCCCACCTTTCGAGCGACCCTTAGCTCAGGTGCCAATCATACGGACGGTACTGTCACTCCCGTATCGGACATACAGTCACACTAAAGCCTCCCACACAGATACTGCTCAAATCATCTATTTAAGACGTAAAGGCCTACTACTACAACCAAAAAAATCATCATCATCGACAGGCGTAGCGGTAGAGAACGCGGCCGCTATGCGGGAGGCGCGGGTTTGATCCCCGCTCAGTGGAAATATTTGTATGCATGAATATGAGTATTTTTATTGGTCTGGTTGTTCCTCGAACGTTAAGCTGTCGGTCCCGGTTGCCATACGAAGATCTATGACAGTCGTTACTGGTAGTTGGAGCCCTCAAAAGTCCAACAACTGGTCTAGCTGTAATGTTTCGATATCACCTTTCAGTTGTGGAGGTCGCTTCACAGAAAATTTCGAAGTTCAGCCAAATTCGCAGTTAGACTGGTAAAGCGGACCCCAGACTGAAAGCTTCAGATGTGATTGGGATTACTTAACGCTAAGTTAAAGAAGGAATGTTTACACCCAAAACGGGACTCGAACCGCAATAAAAGACGTCAACCCTATCCAGGAGAGTTCAATTTCAAGTAGCTCATGTGAGTTTGAGTGTCCTTTTTAACCCCCGACGCAAAAACGACGGGGTGTTATAAGATTGACGTGCATGTGTGTGTGTTTGTGTGTGTCTATCTGTAGTATCGTAGCTCCTAAACGGATGAACCGATTTTTGTTTGAAAGGTACATTAGTCGTGAGTGTTTTTAGCTATGTTTGAAAAATATCGGCCCAAAATGGCCGTCGCTACAAAATGGCGGAGTAAATAATAATTTCACAAGTCCCTCAAAATGGTTATCGAATGAAAGGGCTTGACTAGTAGATCAATTTAAAAGCATCGAGAATTTCAGCTATCCAGAAGAGGTCCATATTTATTTATTTATTTATTTATTTATTTATTATCTTCTTCTACATCCATCTTTACAATATATATAACTCAATGGGTCAGAGTATCTTCCTCAAATAAGTAGACGAGAATTTTGAATATCCCGGACAAGCTCGGGTAGCTTAGTTCGTCAAAGTGTTCTGCTTAGAAAGAGTCTGATCATGGGTCTCATCCTGGATGTTATACCGGGTGTAAGGGGAACGCTCCCGAAGTCGGAACCCCTAGTAGTACTCCAGGTACATAACACATTGGCATAAAAATAAAATTGATTTGGACAAAAAAGTGTATTTTTCGTTTTATTTTTTATTTTGCATTATTTACTCTTCATCGCGTTAGTAAAGCTAAATGAAGGCTTCGGGAGCATTCCCCTTACACCAGGTATAACATTTTTAAATAGAAGACCAGAACCATCTGCTAATTAATGGCTGATACTCGAATATATCATCTACTAGCTTTTGCCCGCGGCTCCGCCCGCGTCGATGTCGGTTTTCGCGACCAAACATAGCCTATATCCTTTCTCATGGTCTAATCTACCTCTATACCAAATTTCATTAAAATTGGCTTAGTGGTTTAGGCGTGAAAGCGTAACATACAGACAGACACACAGAGTTACTTTCGCATTTATAATATTATAAGCAGAGACGCTTATTTTCCGTTAATTTTTTTAAAAATAACGTTCGCCAGCATGTCTATAAATAGCAGTCGCGCCATAGTTCGGCCTCTTTTGCACGACGGCGCTCGGGTTGGACAGACGTTTGGTGATGTACTTTTAAATTGTTTCTCCTTGTTTGATTTTCCTGATCTATTGCTTTATCGTTTGGATTTGTAACTGATTTGTTCCTAAGTACCAATTAAAAATGTTGAGAAACGAGTAATAAATGTGTACGTTCGCTTTGGTTTAATGTTTTTTTATTTAAATCACTTCGCCCTTGCTAAAATCAGAATTGGGATTTAAACCCAAGCGTGACCTCATTGCTCAGCCTAATAATTGGTACGAAAGGAACAAAACAGTCATTAATTTTGTTGTTAGATTTTTATTTTTATTTAGTGTGGGTGTTTACTTTTCTTTCGGCTTGAGGGTGTTTCTTAGCGTAAAGTGAGTTAAGCGTGATACTATTAGAAGTGTGAAAAGAAAAAGTAAACGAATATGTCAGAAACACCGGAACGACAACATCGAAAGCGAAGTAAATCTCGTCGCGATCGCGAGTCCAGGTCGCAATCACGTTCTGGGTCTCTCAACTCGCTGCAACAAACGTTAAGTACGATTTTAACCAGACTAAATGACATCGAATGTTCACAAAATAGGCCGGATAGACCCGGCCCAGTGCCGCAAAATGGTGCTTGCGTGAATAGTGATATTGAAGGTGGAACAAATAACACGGTTTTGGTGAGCGCTTCACAGTGTCCGATAGGTAGATCTGTGACCCCGTTATTAGAGGCGCCTCCTCCAGGCCCGAGCGGTACCATTAATAATAATTCATCTACCCTCATGTCCGATAATACATTGTGTGAACATCCCAGTAGTGCAACTTCTGCGCCGATTCAAGCTATAGCAGACGCGATTCGTGCTATCAATCCTGTTCGTTCTCATAACTATTACGTTTCTAATTTTGACCCCGCGATGCATAATTTCGTAACATGGTGCGAAGAAGTTGAGCGTGCCAAATATGACAACTCTTGGACCGATCACGAGTGCTTATCCCGCGTAGCTGGCTGTCTTAAAGGCGATGCCAAAGTTTGGTTAAACGAATGGGTTACTAACGATAGGGTTTGGCCTAATTTCAAGCGCGAATTTAGTGCTTTGTGTCCCAATCGGTTAGATCACGCAAATATTCTTTTCCAAGTCATGAGTACATCGTCAGACAAATATGCCACCTACGCGGAGTACGCGCGGCGTTCGTTACTGAAACTGCGTATTGTAAAAGGGTTGAGCGACGAATTGATGACAGAGATCGTGATACGCGGCATAGCAGACGCCCAGGTCAAGGCAGCGGCCACTAACGCTAATCTAACTCCTGAAACGTTGATTTCTTTTCTTGCTATTCATGTAAAACCTACCCAACGTAAAGATTCACGGGTCAATTCGAATACATGGTCATCAACTAGGAAACGCCCTTTATCTAGTAGTAGTAGCCAAAACTCCTCGCCTAATATCAAGTGCTTTTTATGTGGAGAGTTAGGACATAAAAAGAATTTCTGTAGTAAGAGACCTAGAACGGATGCTGCACCTGAAGTAAAAGCGCGACCAGTATGTTCATTTTGTAAAAAACCCGGACACACAGAGGAACACTGTTTTGCAAGAGGTAGATCGGGAAATGATAATAAAAGGAAGGTCAATCTTTGTTCGGATCGTAGTAATGACCCTAATAGCTCGGATATCACAAGCGCCGTCGTGCAGGGAACTCCTGTCGATGTGCTTATAGATAGTGGGGCGCTTAACGTATCCTTAATCTCATCCGATATTCTGAAATACTTTTCTTGTGATTCAAAGCCCATCTATTGCACATTGAAGTTCGAAGGAAATAATTGCGAATTCATACGTGACGCTTACTGTTGAGTTCTGTAAAATCTCTATTGAAGTAGATTTAGTCGTAGTCCCTTCTCAATTCATGCCAGTGCCCATAATAATAGGTACAGATGTACTCAATAGAGATGGCGTCGTGTATGTTCGCACCAAACGTGGACAATATCTTACTAGATCTTTGGATACGGATACCCATATCAATTCTATAAATTTATCAGATTCTTTTGAAATCAACACCCCTCTCGTAGATAAGGAACGCCAAGATTTAGTCACGGTAGTAAGCGAGTTTTCAATTTTTTTTATTTCGGGAACTGCAACTACCACCGTAACGACAGGCGAGATGCATATTGAACTAACTAGTCAAGTCCCCATTGCATATAGACCTTATAAGTTGTCCTATCATGAAAAACTTAAAGTGAGAGAAATCGTTCGCGACTTGGAAGGGAAGGGGATTATTAAGGAATCTGAATCTCCATATTCGAGTCCCATCATTCTCGTAAAAAAGAAAGACGGGTCGGACCGGATGTGTGTGGACTTCAGGGCGTTGAATAGGATTACAGTGAGGGACCGCTACCCTCTCCCACTGATCGACGACCATATTGATCGCCTTGGCAATTTTAAATTCTTTAGTAGTTTAGATATGGCGACAGGATTTCACCAGATCCGACTGGATGAGGAGTCTATTCCCAAGACTGGCTTTGTGACACCAGAAGCTCATTATGTTTATTTAAAGATGCCGTATGGCTTGACCAATTCCCCGCTAGTGTACCAACGAATCATCAATAAAACACTCCGAAAATTCATCGAGTCTGGTGAGGTTCTTGTGTACATTGATGATGTTCTTGTAATGAGTCACTCGGTAAATGAGGGCATCGTGTTGCTACGCGAGGTTTTGAAAACACTTACTGAGGCTGGTTTTTCTATAAACCTTCGGAAGTGTTGTTTTTTAACGACTGAAGTCGAATACTTAGGCCGGCTAGTTAGTAAGGGTCAGGTTAGGCCGAGCCCGCAAAAGGTAGAAGCCCTCAAAAATTCACCGCGGCCTGAAAACGTCAAGCAGGTTAGACAGTTTTTAGGCCTCGCTGGTTACTTTAGGCGATATATTCAAAACTACGCCTCAAAAACCGCATGTATTGCTCATTTAACTAAAAAGAACGTTAAATTTGAATGGGGAACGGAGCAAGAAAAAATCAGACAAGAGCTTATTTTATTGTTAAGGCCCTCTATTCCTGCAAAAGTAGGCATTTATAGCGATCCCGGCCGCTCGTAAAATATTACGCGCGAACGCAGTGACGGTGAACTCGGCTATGACCCCGCCAGCGTCACAGTATAGAAATATGCAGTAGGAAAACTTGATTTGACTTAGAAAATTAAATGCAGTTTTTTTAACTTTATTTAGTTATATGATTATATATATATATATATATATATATATATATATATATATATATAATCATATAACAAAAATATATATAAAATCATATATATATAAATACGAAATTAAAAAAACTGTATCAGTTTGAGAACTGTATGTTCTATGTGTTTAGTTGCTTGGGCGAAAAAGACTTACATTATAATAATAATAATGCTTGTTATTTTACAAACATTTGTTTGAATTGATGCTAACGGTTACTTTATATAATCGCACCGTTCGTCGTCGACAGGGCAGTTAAATACCTAAAGTTAACGAGATTAACAACTTTTTTCGTGCGGGAATCCCCTCGGATACCCCCCTGCCGGAGCCGGAAGGGGAGGTTATGTCGGACTCGAACCGACTTTTTAGTCGGTTCGAGTCCGACTGTGGGCACGCCGACTGTGGGTCGTGGTGCTAGTTTTTATGAAGTATTTATATAAATTTACACTGTACCTTCTTTTTTTCGTGCGGAAATCCCCTCGAATACCTCCCCTGCCGGAGCCGGAAAGGGAGGTTATGTCGGACTCGAACCGACTTTTTAGTCGGTTCGAGTCCGACTGTGGGCACGCCGACTGTGGGTCGTGGTGCTAGTTTTTATGAAGTATTTATATAAATTTACACTGTACCTTCTTTTTTTCGTGCGGAAATCCCCTCGAATACCTCCCCTGCCGGAGCCGGAAGGGGAGGTTATGTCGGACTCGAACCGACTTTTTAGTCGGTTCGAGTCCGACTGTGGGCACGCCGACTGTGGGTCGTGGTGCTAGGCCTGAGGTGAGGTTGTCATCGAAATATCCCTCGCACCCCGGCTGACCCAAGGCCAGTAATTCTCCTGGGTCTGCTGGGGTGCGAGAGATATGCTTTCGGCAATCTCACCTCCGGCAACCAAGGACCCAAGACGGCGTGCGTTTTAGTCGGTTTGAGTCCGACATAACCGCCTCCACCGGCTTCGTGGGGGTGGTATCCACGAGGATTTTGCGCACGATAAAAAAAGGCCAATAATTAAACTAACCTACCTAAATATTAAAATGATTCTATCCTAAACTAAAACTAAATTTAAATTTATTTACACACACACAGATTATATACAATGTACGAATATTGTAGGTACTAGGTACCCCTGTACTGATATAGATAAAATATGAATTATAGAAAATCGTAAGTAGCATCTTCAGTAGTAATACTGATATTCTTATACTATGGCGCTATGAGCGTAATATTTAGGTATGATAATTTTTTAAATTACCAATCGGAGTTAGAAATTTAGTTTATGGCTTTGCACGACTTCTTTAGCTTGCGTTGTTTATTGCCCATATTGAATGACTTGCAACAATTTATTATAAATACGTAAAACCGATTGATTGGTGCACGAAACTGTCGCGCAAAAACTGACACAGGTCCTACTTCGGTAAGCGCCAGCGCGCGACTGGCGCAACTTTTCGGGCCTCAGCGGCGCGAGCACTCGCGAATTTAGTAGGTATTTAAATATAACTTTAAAAATTATTTCATAATATAGTCAAAATCTGCGAAAATGTCTAGACATATGTAGTGGCTTTAGTTTAGTACAAAAATTTTATAGAAAGCATAAGTAATTTAGTCATAATATTAAAAAAAAAATAACGAAAAGGGGTAACTTTGGGATTTTTTTCTATCGAGTGAAGTTCATCAGATCTGGTAACTGAATGCGAATTTGACTAGACTGGATCCTTAACTAATATATATCTTTTTTTCGAAATTTAAAACGCTTTTTCCTATGATTCAAATGCTTTTAAAAAACTCAAAATGCGGCCTACCTGGCCTTAACTAGTGCACCGATTCTTTCCATCTTTGACCCACTTCAAAAAACTGAAGTTCACACTGACGCTAGTAGCATAGGCTATGGTGCGGTATTAATTCAAATAGACTCTGGGGGTGCGAAACATGTAATCGGTTATTTTAGTAGAGCAACCCAAGGTGCTGAAAGTAAATATCACTCTTACGAACTGGAGACCTTAGCGGTGGTAAAGGCATTACAACACTACAGACACTATTTAGTGGGTATTGAATTTAAGCTGGTAACCGACTGTAATGCGCTAAGGTCTACAGAGCGGAAGAAGGATCTGCTACCAAGAGTGGCCCGCTGGTGGGTCTATCTGCAAGATTTTAACTTTACGATAGAGTACCGCAAGGGCTCAATGATGCCTCATGCCGATT
The DNA here is from genome assembly GCA_914829495.1 of Eilema sororculum. Lineage (NCBI taxonomy): Eukaryota > Metazoa > Arthropoda > Insecta > Lepidoptera > Erebidae > Eilema > Eilema sororculum. The sequence goes on from OU618561.1 coordinate 5,103,005, forward strand.
ACTTGAGTCGAAACCCTACCAAGTCTGTAAATGTCATTAACAAGATACAAACTGGGCACAGATAGCACAAACCGCGGATAATGAAACCCAGGCGCTGTTGGAAAAGTTGCGTGACGGCCACTTAGATTCCAATCGGTATGTTCATAAAAATGACCTATTGTACTATCGCTATACCCCCGTGGGTCAAGAACCTCGCTTGTTGTGTTACATACCTAAAGGTCATAGGTTAAGTCTCTTACGTATTTTTCACGACGAACATCAACATATTGGCGTGGACAAAACAATAGACCTAATACTTAAACACTTTTGGTTCCCTGGACTGCGTCAGTTTGTTGTCAAGTATGTAGCCCATTGTCTTGTTTGCATATCATGCAAGCGCGTGCCTAGGGCTCCGCATCAACCTATTACATCTTGGGAAAAGCCCGACTTACCTTTTAATACTATTCATGTGGACGCACTGGGCCCTCTGCCTATTTCAAATGGCCATAAGTTTATCCTCGTAATTGTTGACTCATTCACAAAATACTGCTTGCTGTATCCGCTAAGCAAACAAGATGCTAACGAGCTAAAACAGGTTATGATGTCCGCCATCTCTCTGTTTGGCACTCCTGAGCTTTTGGTGGCAGACCGGGGCCGAATGTTTGAATCTAAAAACTTTGTGGATTGGTTAACCGGACTAGGCTGTGATATTCATTATATTACGCCTGAAATGCACCATGCAAATGGTCAGGCAGAGAGGTACATTCGTAGCGTCCTTAACATGATACGAATAGAGATTAGTCATAAAAAAGGCTCATGGTCTGAGTCCCTGTGGAAACTGCAACTAACATTTAATATCACTAAGCAGAAGACCACGCAAATGTCCGCATTAAATTTAATGATTGGTACCGACGCCACTACTCCAGTTCTGAGAGCTCTTCTCAGAGACGTGGCTATTGAAGATTCTCAACATAATCGAGAAGCTCGACGGGAATTATGTAGGAGTAGAGCGAGAGAGCTACTGAAACGTAACCAAGAACGTCAGGATTCGTATGTTAACCAGAGTAGGCAGTCCCCACGAACATTTGAAGTCGGTGATAGCGTATTTGTCATAAAATACTCGCAGTCAACAGGAAAGCTTGATCCTGGCATGCGGGGGCCTTACAAGGTGCTTAAGGTACTACCTAGAGACCGCTACGAGTTGAAGTTGATAAGTGGAGCTTATGGGAAGACCACCCAGGCAGCTGCTGAATTTATGGTTCCATGGCGTGGAGAATGGTGCCCTGACACTTGCGCGGCATTTTTTGAACGTAAGTGTTTTGGATTAACTTTATCAGTGTTTACTGCGTGGGTGTAGCATTCTTGTTTTGTTTTACTGATGTATGCCCTCCCTTAATTTTTCTCAATTTCTATCCCAATGCTCGGTTAGTTTCCTTTATTTTCTATGAATCAAATTTAACCTTAAAACGGTGATATCCACTTAATGGCATCGGAATGAATCGTAGGGATGGTGGTTGCGCCTGTGCAGTAAATATTGGGCATCAGTGCGAGTCTTCTCATGCTATTTTAGACAAGCGATTCAGCGATGCCTCTGTCTAGTAATAGGGGTACGCGATTCAGGGATGCCTCTGCCCAGGGTAAGCGATTCAGTGATGCCTCTGCCCAGCTTCGGGAATTAGGGTACGCGATTCAGAGATGCCTCTGCCCAGCTTCGGGAATTAGGGTACGCGATTCAGAGATGCCTCTGCCCAGCTTCGGGAATTAGGGTACGCGAATCAGAGATGCCTCTGCCCAGGACATGCAATTCAGTGATGCCTCTGTCCACATTAGGAGGACGCTCCCATCAATACTTAAGTACATGTCATGACACAGGTAAATTTCGTGTTTAATCGGTAAGACAAAAAGTAATCAAAAACCAACCTTACATTCATAGTTGCTAATGAATGCTTGATTGTGTATGTGAATGCTTTATGACTGAAGGCCACAAATGAGACGTATGCGATGAGCGTTTAGCTAAAGTGCTTTCAGATGTCGTATATGTCCTTTTGTATATTCCAGACGCCGACGATGACGACCCAACGGTTGAGGCACCTGGAGCATCCGCTAGTCCTGAAACTGGACCATCGGCGCATGGTGTCAACGCTATCTCGTCGGTATCTTCAGACAAGAAGAGTGATCAAGATACGGTTCGGGACGCACCGCGGTCAGGAGAAGCCGTATAAGCAGAGACGCTTATTTTCCGTTAATTTTTTAAAAATAACGTTCGCCAGCATGTCTATAAATAGCAGTCGCGCCATAGTTCGGCCTCTTTTGCACGACGGCGCTCGGGTTGGACAGACGTTTGGTGATGTACTTTTAAATTGTTTCTCCTTGTTTGATTTTCCTGATCTATTGCTTTATCGTTTGGATTTGTAACTGATTTGTTCCTAAGTACCAATTAAAAATGTTGAGAAACGAGTAATAAATGTGTACGTTCGCTTTGGTTTAATGTTTTTTTATTTAAATCACTTCGCCCTTGCTAAAAATATTATTATTATGGATTATGGATTTAGCAATCCAAGATGGCGGACTCGAAATTTTCACTAAAATCGATATGGGTATCGCTTTCAGGGTTTTTGGGGTCACTGATTACGAATATATCATCCATTTGGCGATCCAACATGGCGGACTCGAAATTTTCACTGAAAGCGATATGGGTATCGTTTTCGGGGTTTTTGGGGTCGCTAATTACGAATATATCATCCATTTAGCGATCCAAGATGGCGGAATCGCAATTTTCACTAAAATTGATATGGGTATCGTTTTCAGGGTTTTTGGGGTTACGAAGATATCATCCACATACCGATCCAAGATGGCGGACTCGACATTTTCACCAAAATCTATATGGGTATAGTTTTCGGGACTTTTGGGGTTGCTGATTACGAATATACTATTCATTTAGCGATCCGAGATGACTGGATGGATAGTATATTCGTAATTAGCAATCCCGAAAACTTCGAGAACTATACCTTTATTGACTTTGTAGGATATTTCAAGTTCGCTATGGTTCCGGTCGTCCAAATGGTTAAAGTGTTTATAAAAGTGCTCAAAGTTTTTATTTATAAAACTGTGAAAAACTGCACATTCCCTACTGTAGATTGCAGAAAATCATTCACCAAACACACAGAAGCGAAATAACTTTGATGTATAGCAGTAGATTTCGATTTACAACAAGAAATATCACAGAAAATAACTTCGAAAATCACATCAATACAATTTGTGGGTGAGAAAAAAATTCAATTATTATTATAGAAAGAATAAGTAAACACATCAACTACCTACATAATTGAAGCAACGAGTGCGTTTGACACTTTTGACAGTGTCAAATACACATTGACATATCAGCAGTGCTACCAACACAGTAAGCGAAATCACAATACGTTCCATTCCACTCCTATCATCAGAACGTTTAGTTATCGCAGAATGGATACAGCAGGAATGTCTGGGGATATGTTGAAACTGTTTCAAATGATGAAAAATGAACTCGAGAAACAAACAATTACAATTACCCAAACTATTACAGACAATCTAATGCGTAGTATAGATGAGAAAATACAACCTATTATTGAGGAAAATAAATACTTAAAAGGTGAAGTAGAGACATTAAACAAGAAAATTAATTACTTGGAGGATATGAATAGAAAAAATAATGTAATTCTACATGGAGTTAAAGAAACTGAAAATAATTATGAAGAGTTATACTGTACAATAAAAAATATTTTACAAGAAATAAATGTTGGTATAGAAAAATTCGAAATTAACAAATATAACAGACTCGGTCGTAAACAAGATGGAAAAATTAGACCTTTACTGGTTACATTTTCGTCTTATCAAAAGAAGATAGAGGTACTGAAAAATAAAACGAAAATGCCACAAAATACATACCTAACTGAAGACTTTTCAAAGGAAACAATAAAAATACGTAAGAATCTACAGATGCAAATGAAACAAGAAAAAGAAAAAGGGAATCTGGCATTTATAAAAAACAATAAACTTATTGTTAAAAGTAAACAAGAAGCTGAAAGAAGGAAAAGGGATCTCTCTATGTCACCTAGTAATGTACAGTCACCACATTCTGCCGAGAGGAAAAGCATTATAGCTCCTTCTAAAATGCACAAAACTGATGCATTTGCATATATGAGGGCTAGGGCCTTCTCACTGTCAGAAAAAACCAATGAACCAAAAAAAGCATGAAAACTACCAGACACCGGAAACGTGAAGTATACATACATAACAAATATAGAATCAACAAAAAACAAACTACTCCCCAACACGGCTGGTCACCGAGGGGAAAAAGACCACAACCCCCGAAAGTTTGCAGAAGGTTCAAAACAGTTACTCCTTGGAAATCAAATGGAAACCAGTACACAAAGACACAGGGTCAGATTAAATATAGGTACACTTAACACAAGAACTTTAAAATCACATGAATCACTATTAGAACTGGAACATGCATTAGAGTCCGTTAACTGGGACATCATAGGATTATGTGAGACACGCAGAGCCGATGAAAATATTGAAAGCCACGATAACTTTATCTTGTACTACAAAAACGAAATAGCGGGCTTATACGGAGTAGGGTTTATGATCAAAAAGTACCTAAAAAAAGAAATTATAGAGTTCCGAGGAGTGTCCGATAGGATCGCTGTTCTAAACATTAAACTCCCAGGCTACAATGAACCAACTTCAATAGTCCAAGTTTATGCTCCAACAAACTATGCCAAGGAAGAAATTAAGGATGATTTTTATAGCCAACTGAAGAAAACAATGGAAAATTTGTATAAAAATGTTATAATTATTGGAGACTTTAATGGTAAACTTGGAAAGAAAAGAAGGAATGAAGATAGAATAATGGGTCCGTATACAACCGGTAAAAGGAATGATAATGGACAAAGATTAATTAATTTTGTTTCAGAAAATAACTTACACATCATGAACAGTTACTTTAATAGAAAATATAATAGAAAATGGACATGGGTATCGCCCGATGGCAAGATAAGAAATGAAATAGATTATATTTTAACGAACAAACCGAAATGGTTTACAAATATCGATGTTGTCAATAGGCTTAACTACGATACAGATCACAGACTACTCCGAGGTCAACTATACACAAGGGCGTATAATAAAATATCAAGAAAGAACATTCAAAATACAAGAATTCCGATACACCTACCGATTCCAGAAAATATTTTAGAAACTTTAAATACAAATATTACAAAAATAAACAAACTTAATGATGTTCAAGACAAATACAACAGTTTAGAAAAAGAATTAAAAGACTTTGAAAATAACTATAAAGTACATAAATTTACAAAAGATAAAATAGGACCGATAGCGAGAAATTTAATAATACAGAGACAAACCTTGTTTAGCAACAGAAAAGGCAATAAAGAAGAAATTGTAAAACTAAGTAAAGAAATAAACCTACAAATACGTAAACATAGACAGAAGACAAGGAATGAAACAATCAACTATCATATAGAAAAGACAGGTGGAGTTAAAAAAGCTTGGCATGAACTAAAAGAGAGCTCAAATTGGATCGATAAAATGACTAATATAAAAACTAAGAAACATGAAACCAATAGGATTGAAATATTAAAAGTAGCCACAGAATATTACCGCAAGCTATACAGTGACCATGAAACACTACCCCAAGAGAGCCTAAAATATATTGATAGTGAAGAAGAGGAGATTCCAAATATTATGAGAGAAGAGGTGACTAAGGCTATCATGTCACAGAAAAAAGGAAAATCACCTGGCGAGGATGGTATATCTAATGAACTTATTCTAGGAACAGCAGCCGTAACAATAAATACAATCACAGATTTATTCAATCAAATTCTGGACACCGAATATATACCTCATCAATGGACTTCATCAATAGTCACTCTACTTCACAAAAAAGGAAACAAAAACGATATAGCTAATTACCGACCCATCAGTCTGATGTCCAACATATATAAGATTTTCTCTAAGATACTATTGAACCGCCTAACCAATATCTTGGACGAAAATCAGCCAAAGGAACAAGCAGGATTTCGCAGCGATTTTTCCACGCTAGACCATATACACACTATTAAACAAATTATTCAGAAATGTAATGAATATGGTCTAACTTACTACTTGGCATTCGTTGACTATAATAAGGCGTTCGATTCACTAAAACATGCAAAAATATGGGAAGCATTAGCGATACAAGGAGTGCATTCAAAATATATACGCCTGATTATCAATATTTACAAGAATATGAAAGCTAAAATAAGAACGAAAAGGCTGGGTGAAGATTTCCCCATAGAGAGAGGGGTCAGACAAGGAGATCCTTTATCGCCTAAACTTTTTTCGGCTGTCCTCGAATATATTTTCAGACAGCTCGACTGGAGCAATTACGGACTAAGGGTTAACGGGGCGCAACTACACCATCTGAGGTTCGCAGATGACCTGATTCTTGTTTCCAGTGACGCAAGTAGTCTGAGGGATATGCTAGAACAACTTGTACACGAAAGCTCTAAGGTTGGACTATCGATGAATACCACAAAGACCAAGGCAATGACAAACAAGGAAAAGACTTCGATTGTGGTTAACGGTGCCGTAATAGAATATGTGGATGAATACACATATCTTGGACAAATAATATCTCCTGTAGACCTCACAATAAAAGAAATTAACAACAGAATAAACATGGCATGGAAAAGATATTGGTCCCTTAAAGAAATTGTGAAAAATCCTCAAGTACCACTCAGATCCAAGAAAAAAGTCTTTGACTCATGTATTCTACCTATAATGACGTACGGATGTCAGACATGGAGCTTAACACAGCGCAATATACGCATGCTCGAGACCTGTCAGCACAGTATGGAACGCAGTATGCTCAATATAAGACTAAGAGACAAAGTAAATCTGAATACAATACGCCGACAAACTAAAATACAAGATGTGACATACTGTGTTAAAAAACTAAAATGGCGGTGGGCAGGTCATATCATACGGAGTCAAAAAGATAAATGGACCAAAGATATAACAGAGTGGTGCCCAAGAGAAAATAAAAGAAGAAAAGGAAGACAACGTCGTAGATGGGAGGACGATATTAAAAAAATTGCGGGCATCACGTGGACTAGAAAGGCACGTCATCGCATACTGTGGCAAGCTTTAGGGGAGGCCTATGCTGGGAAGCAAGACAATCTCAACGAGACCGGTGTCAATATCGACTAAATTTGATAATTTAGATTAAAATTTGTTTAGCATGTAAGAGATTGTTGAATAAAGGCTATTATTATTATTATTATTATTTATGCCATCTAGGCTAAATGGATAAAATCTTCTCCCGCCTCCCGCCTCCCGCCTCCCGCCTCCCGCCTCCCGCCTCCCGCCTCCCTAAAATTTCGAGTCCGCCATCTTGGATCGCCAAATGGATGATGAGGTGTGAGTCAAACCCGCGCCTCCAGTGTAGCAGTTGCGTTTAGTACCGCCACGCCATAGAGGCTGTCAGTTGATGATGATGATGGCGATGAATGAGATGATTGCTGCCTCAACAAAGTTGTGGGGACTTTACCAGAAGCTCCCTAGGGAGATTGGACTTGTGCGTTGTCCAAAACGATAAGTCTAAAAATGCACCATTTTTTTATACATAAAAACTTGATTTTACACCACTTTTGAAAAATAATATAGTACCTATCGCGATGCAGCCTTCATGTTGTATTGGCACCTAAAACTCACTCTTGTCTGTTAGCAGTTTAAGTTTATGGTACTGACACGGTCACGGTGTCACGGGTCGAGCCGTTCACCCGTCCACACTTAGCGTACATGTACTGTAGCGATGTCATGATGTCCGGTCCGTTGTCCGTGTCACAAGTGTGGACGCACCATAATATTATGAATTTATTTTTAAATGGCATTCTCAAAGAAACTTTTTTGTTTTCGCTAGCACTTCTAAATTCGTACATCCTTTTTGTTATGGTTACATTTCTTTGGAACATTAAATATACACAATTTTCTTTCACAGTATTTGGATAGATTTTTAATTAAGATTGTAAGTGTACATATCACAGGAAATGTAGTGGGATACATAATTGCGCTTTACACGCATACATGTTACTGTAAAGTTCGGTGGATACCATGTTTGGTTAGTTCATAGTGGCACTCGCAGGGGTACATCATTGTGTAAGATTAAATTGGATACATCTCTTTGTAGTGGACTGTACCATGTTAACAATGGTGGCTCTCAGCTTGACGGCCTACTATCTTTTAAAATTCGAAATACATCGGGAACATTCTATTTCCCGATGTAATCATTCATTGGTTCCAACAGTTCGTAATAAAGTTGGTAGATGGCTCCACGGTCGCCCTTAAAGACGGATGTAAAGAGAAGGGAAATTTGAAGTGATTCAGGTGTGGCACAATGGCTCAGTTGGAAGTAGATTCCCCCTGTAAGGGAAAGGTCGTGGGTTCAAGTCCTACTTGAGCGCGTCTTTTTCCCGATGTATTTCATTAAATATAGGAGGAGTAACTAGTTGTGTAATAAAACGCCTCACACATAAAACTCATAAAAATATTTTATCAATCGACATTAACAACATTGTTTACTCTCTACCAATATTTATGTGACGACTCAGGGTCGTTTATTTACTTGGATAACATGTAACCTGGATAAAATGTTACCTGGATAACAATTTGCCGAGCCAGCAAATTGTCCAGGTGCTTTATGTAACCACAATTTACTACGTATTTGTCTCAGGAACTGTGTCAACAGAATGTAGGTACTATACATACAGACATGATGTACAAATATTAGGTTGAAAGGCACGTGAGTCAGAGAATTGTACTCTTGACTTGGAGGTTAGATATTGGTGTAATTTATAAGTGGGGCGATTTTGTGTGAGACAAAAAGACTGAAAAAATTATGATGTCTCCCCGAAGGAATAAGCGAGACCGAAGTCAAGTAAATTAATGTGGGAAGTTTTAAATGAATATGAGAAACAAGAATGAAGAAGAGGACTGAATTGAAGATATAGGTATATTTTAAAAAACCTGGCTTAGATATCGATTCTTGCTTAGGCTGTAAAGAAATTTGGTTTTAGTTTCAACACTACAACTAGATGGTGTTGCTCGAAGTAAATTCGAGCTATCGTTTGTCTCGCAAGACCTAAATATAAGGCATTGGCATTTTGGTTGTTACGTACAAATTCTATTTGTTATCTCGTTCTATCTAAGACTATCATATTGCCAGTAAAGGATTTTTATTTATCCTTGGGATTTTCGGGACTTGTCCAATTGTGAACACAAAAATACTTTTTATAGTAGCCCACACCTCTAGAGCTATTCGCACTTCGCACCATAAGTAAGTAGTCAATGTAAAGCTAAATCAAGTGGTAATTTCATAAAAAAACATCACTACAAAAAAGCACGCGCTTGGCGGTAGTTGTTTTTAGGTAGTGATGTTCCTTTTTATAAAATTACCGTTTCATTTAGCTGTACTAACACGATGGAGAGTAAATAATGCAAAATAAAAATAAAAAAAAACCCAATTTTTTTTATGTCCATATCGATTTTATTTTTATGCCAATGTGTTATGTACCTGGAGTACTACTAGGGGTTCCGACTTCGGGAGCGTTCCTCTTATTACAACCGTTATTTGATGGCACAAACAAATGCGCGCCAATTAGTACGACTAGTGAGCAATAGATGTCGCTATGTCAATGACGTCATTTCGTGGGCAGCGGTGTTAAGATTCTCCACAACAGAATGACCTGCCTTGAATATTTTAGTCACAGTATCGCTTCTCGGCCTTTTGGCTAAGATCAAAGTGTAGTATCTGTTCTTTTCAGCTTAATATCTGAAAGTTCCCTCACTGAGGGACCAGTATATTAAACTGATTTTTGTAAGCTGACGGGATGTTCGGGGCTCGCTCCACTCCCGTCGCGGGTCGGCCCGGCATTGCAGTGCCGCCGGGATCGGCCCACCAAAATATACTCTTGATCTATCAACAGCAACATATTTTTTTGATGTTGTCCCTAATAATTGTTACGATTCACAAGATTTCAATAATATACCGGGTGTAAGGGGAACGTTCCCGAAGGCCCGAAGCCAAAAACATAGACCCCTAGTAGTAACTTACTACTGGTATTTTTAGCTTTACACCTGGAGTAGGTACTTACTACTCTAGGTGTATAACACATTGGCATAAAATTAAAACCGATTTGAACAAATAAATAATATTTTTCTTTTTCTTTTTATTTTGTTTCTATTATTTACTCTCCATCGTGGTGTTTAAGTTAAATGAAACGGTAATTTCATAAAAAAAAACACCTTCACAAAAAAGCAGGCGCAAAGAACATCTCTACAAAAAAAACAACTAGCGCCAGGTGCGTGCTTTTATTCTTTTACATAATAGTCAAGACCTTTCATTTGATACCCATATTGAGGCACTTGTGAAATTATAATGTACTCCGCAAACATAGCTAAGAACACTCCCGACTAATATACCTTTCAAACAAAAAAAACTAAATCCAAATCGGTTCATCCGTTTAGGAGCTACGATGCCATAGACAGACACGCACAGACACGTCAAACTTATAACACCCGCCGTTTTTGCGTCGGGGGTTAAAAGCGACTAATACATTGGAAAAGAATTAGCATCTAAATCCATCAGTATTCAGTATTCGTAAGCGAGGTAGGTAGTGATACCCGCAGTTTCATCCACTTTTGCTTACTATCTCCGATTTTACTTACCCGATTGATTTATAACAAGGAATGTATACTCACGTCTGTACGCACGTTTCGCCAAATTATGAATTTCGGACCCACGCGTAATCGTGTAGGCGTGGTAAGCAAAAGTGGATGAAACTGCGGGTATCACTACCTTGCTTATGAATTTGAATAGTCATGGATTTAGATGCTAATTCTTTTCCAATGTATTAGTCGCTTTCCATTGAATTGTCCGTGTAGTGACGGAGAAAGAATACATAGTTATCACCACGCCAACTCATCCGAAAGGTGTCGTAAGAGGCGACTAACGGATACATACGCAGACGATATCACTGCAAGAGAAGGAAAACTCAAAATAAAACCTATTTCAATATAATAAAATTAATTTTTAACCCCCGACGCAAAAACGGTGGGTATTATAAGTTTGACGTGTCTCTGTGTGTGTGTGTGTGTGTGTCTGTCTATGGCATCGTAGCTCCTAAACGGATGAACCGATTTGGATTTAGTTTTTTTTGTTTGAAAGGTATATTAGTCGGGAGTGTTCTTAGCTATGTTTGCGGAGTACATTATAATTTCACAAGTCCCTCAATATGGGTATCAAATGAAAGTTCTTGACTATTATGTAAAAGAATTATACATGTAAAAAAACAACTTTACCAAAAAGCACGCGCCTGGCGCTAGTTGTTTTTTTTTTGTAGAGATGTTCTTTGCGCCAGCTTTTCTGTGAAGGTATTTTTTTATGAAATTACCGTTTCATTTAACTTAAACACCACGATGGAGAGTAAATAATGCAAAATAAAAAGAAAAATATAATTCTTTTGTTCAAATCGGTTTTAATTTTATGCCAATGTGTTATACACCTGGAGTAGGTACTACCTAGGGGTTTTCTTTTCGGCTTCGGGAGTGTTCCCCTTATACGGCTTACACCCGGTATATTATTGAAATCTAGTGAGTCGTAACAATTATTAGGGACAACATCAAAAACAATGTTGCTTATTATGACATGACACTTATAGATCGGATCAAGAGGAAATTTTGGTGGGCCGATCCCGGCGGCACTGCAATGCCGGGCCGACCCGCGACGGGAGTGGAGCGAGCCCCGAACATCCCGTCAGCTTACAAAAATCAGTTTAATATACTGGTCCCTCAGTGAGGGAACTTTCAGATATTAAGCTGAAAAGAACAGATACTACACTTTGATCTTAGCCAAAAGGCCGAGAAGCGATACTGTGACTAAAATATTCAAGGCAGGTCATTCTGTTGTGGAGAATCTTAACACCGCTGCCCACGAAATGACGTCATTGACATAGCGACATCTATTGCTCACTAGTCGTACTAATTGGCGCGCATTTGTTTGTGCCATCAAATAACGGTTGTAATAAGAGGAACGCTCCCGAAGTCGGAACCCCTAGTAGTACTCCAGGTACATAACACATTGGCATAAAAATAAAATCGATTTGGACATAAAAATAATTGCGTTTTTTTTTGCATTATTTACTCTCCATCGTGTTAGTACAGCTAAATGAAACGGTAATTTTATAAAAAGGAACATCACTACCAAAAAACAACTACCGCCATGCGCGTGCTTTATTGTACAATGTTTTTTTATGAAATTACCACTTGATTTAGCTTTACTAACACGTTGGAGAGTAAATAATGCAAAAAAAATTTGTCCAAATCGATTTTATTTTTATGCCAATGTGTTATGGAGTACCTACTACCAGGGGATTTCGGCTTCGGGAGCGTTCCCCTTACACCCGGTATATTCACTGGGTCAAAACAAAACTGAAGGTCACATTGCATAAGACATTAAGTACCTACACCTACTAATAATTTATCAAGTTTCACACGTCAAGTCACAATTTGCCTTATATTTACAGTTCATCAATATACAGTAGGTACAAAAACATTACCCTCCTTCCTTCGGACGTCGGGTAATAAAATTAGCACCATCTTCATCGATTCTGGCATACCTACGGAAACGTTCTCAATGTTAACATGTTTGTATTATGTAATAATAAAACAAATGATTAAAATATAAAAAAACTCGACTGCCACTGAAAAGATCGAAATAAGTTTGATAGCAGGCGGTACCCATTTGCCAATCATAAACCGAAAGAAAATTAAGGGGTACCGCCTGCTATCAAACTTCAGGGTAGGCAGCGCGAGTGTAACACCCCTGGTGTTGCATACGTCCATAGGCCGCGGTAACCACTTTCCATCAGGTGGGCTGTGGGCTTGTCTGCCACCTAAGTGGTGTAAAAAAAAAACTTATTTCGATCTTTTCAGTGGCATTCGGGGTTTTTTTTTATTTTTTAATCATTTGTTTTATTTGAGTGCGGGGCAGTGGTCCAACTGCTCTGTCCAACAAGTTGGACCATGGGTCTTCACTAGGGGCAGTTGTCCAACTTTCAAAATAGTTGGACCACAGCACCTTTTGAGGTTTCCCTGGTCCAATTCATTTAAAAAATGTAAGTTACCAACTCTATAATTCTCAACTGCGTCTTTGTGTGTGTATGGTACTTTATGGTTTACGGTTATATTGTGAACCTCTTTGCAGTAAATAGGCATTGCAGCATAGGCATAAAATAATACTATTTACTGCAAAGGGGTTCACAAAAGTGTTTACCTAACAATAACAGTGTATTATATATCTATGTAGAATTTTCTATTTATAGTCCACTACAGTCATTACGGAAACACTGTTAATAATAAGTATAATAAGTTCATTTTTATTTTATTTATTAAGAAACAAACAGTCATACATAATTACATTTTAACAGGACACTTTTTTAATAATAGACCTACAGTTTCCTAAATTTTTAGAACAAGCATGCGACATTCATTTATTCTCTACCTATAGAATTTAAATTTTAAATACAATAATAATTTATGTACGACAATAATAGCCACAAAATAAAAGTTAATAATAATAATAATTAAACCGCAATAATAAGCATGTCAATAATAAATAATAAAATATAATAAATAATAATAAAAATAAATAACATAACATAACATAAACTCACGCCTGTATTCCCCGAAGGGGTAGGCAGAGGTGCTGGCACCCACATTTCGCCAGTTTCCAGAAGTAATTAATAAATAAATCACAATAATAATTTTATAATTTAAATATAATAATAATTTAATAATTTAACCGCAATAATAATTCATTTTTTTTATAATTTAAACAGAATAATAATTTAGGCCCAGCAATAATTTAATAATTTATACAAAATAATAATTAGGAACATTTTGACACAATATATTTTGATAATATTAACAAACTAATAATTGAAACACAAAATAATTAATATGAATATACAATAATAATCATTAAGAGAGACATTCAATGGTTAGTTTCTTGAAATGTCCAAGAGATTCATTAAACAAATCAACATTTGTTAACCTGTCATTGTATAACCTGCAAGCACGTCTTATAAAAGTTTCTTTCATTTCGTTATTTTACTGCAAAGAGGTTCACAATATAACCATAAACCATAAAGTACCATACACGCACAAAGACGCAGTTGAGAATTATAGAGTTGATAATTAACATTTTTTAAATGAATTGGACCAGGGAAACCTCAAAAGGTGCTGTGGTCCAACTATTTTGAATGTTGGACAACTGCCCCTAGTGAAGACCCATGGTCCAACTGGTTGGACAGAGCAGTTGGACCACTGCCCCGCACTCTTTTATTTTATACTTTTTAGTTAAAATATGAAATGTATATCTTTTTGTAATCTCCTAATTTCCTTCATTTTCATACCCTACTCGATAAGTTTAACATTTAATTTTAATTAATTAAATAATTAATTTAATTATTTAATTTAACTTTAACAACATACGTTTTGGCGCCAAAAATCCACCATTTTCTCCACCAATCCACCAAATCCATCTAGAAATTTTAATATACCAGATTTTGCCCGCGTCGATTCCGATTCCGTTCCCGCTGCTGGCCCTCCCCTATAGCGTGTTAATGATAGCCTGTTGCAATTACAAATAATGTTGCTATCTATTGGTAAAATTATTTTTAAAATCGGTTCATTAGATCCAGAGATTACCCCCTACAACATGTGACGTGTGTTTTTTAGATATAATTTAAACACATTTACTAGGGGGCGCTAGGGCAATTATGGCACGCGGGCGCGGGCGCTACATGGGCTAGGGACGCCCATGTTGCGCTGAGTGCAGAAGACAAAGCAGGACAAGCCTTGGGTCTCCCACTGACAGCATAAAATCTCTCCAGTGAGCTCTGGCTACCCTATTCAATCTGAGCGTCGTCGGTAGTTTAGTGGTTAAGTTGGTTACAGAGGAAATCACACCATCACACCTTAACAAAAACCCGACTGCGTAAAACTAATTTAAAAAAATTAATTACGTAAAAAAAATTACTTCTTTATAACTATAAAAAGAAAGAAACAAGCCCAGTAGTTTAGAATTCTGTTAAGTAATACTAAATAACTACACAATTGAAATAGTTTATAATCGATACACACATAGAACAAATCTTAAGGCCCTGTATTCCTGCAAAAGTAGGCATTTATAGCGATCCCGGCCGCTCGTAAAATATTACGCGCGAACGCAGTGACGGTGAACTCGGCGATGACCCCGCCAGCGTCACAGTATAGAAATATGCAGTAGGAAAACTTGATTTGACTTAGAAAATTAAATGCAGTTTTTTTAACTTTATTTAGTTATATGATTATATTAAGTAAGTAATAAATACGAAATTAAAAAACTGTATGAGTTTGAGAACTGTTTGTTCTATGTGTTTAGTTGCTTGGGCGAAAAAAACTTACATTATAATAATAATAATGCTTATAATTTTACAAATATTTGTTTGAATCGATGCTAACGGTTACTTTATATCATCGCACCGTTCGTCGTCGACAGGGCAGTTAAATACCTAAAGTTAACGAGATTAACAACTTTTTTCGTGCGGGAATCCCCTCGGATACCCCCCTGCCGGAGCCGGAAGGGGAGGTTATGTCGGACTCGAACCGACTTTTTAGTCGGTTCGAGTCCGACTGTGGGTCGTGGTGCTAGTTTTTATGAAGTATTTTTATAAATTTACACTGTACCTTCTTTTTTTCGTGCGGAAATCCCCTCGAATACTTCCCCTGCCGAAGCCGGAAGGGGAGGTTATGTCGGACTCGAACCGACTTTTTAGTCGGTTCGAGTCCTACTGTGGGCACGCCGACTGTGGGTCGTGGTGCTAGGCCTGAGGTGAGGTTGTCATCGACATATCCCTCGCACCCCGGCTGACCCAAGGCCAGTAATTCTCCTGGGTCTGCTGGGGTGCGAGAGATATGCTTTCGGCAATCTCACCTCCGGCAACCAAGGACCCAAGACGGCGTGCGTTTTAGTCGGTTTGAGTCCGACATAACCGCCTCCACCGGCTCCGTGGGGGTGGTATCCGCGGGGATTTTGCGCACGATAAAAAAAGGCCAATAATTAAACTAACCTACCTAAATATTAAAATTATTCTATCCTAAACTAAAACTAAATTTATATTTATTTACACACACACAAATTATTATACAATGTACGAATATTGTAGGTACTAGGTACCCCTGTACTGATATAGATAAAATATGAATTATAGAAAATCGTAAGTAGCATCTTCAGTAGTAATACTGATATTCTTATACTATGGCGCTATGAGCGTAATATTTAGGTATATAATTTTTTAAATTACCAATCGGAGTTAGAAATTTATTTTATGGCTTTGCACGACTTCTTTCGCTTGCGTTGTTTATTGCCCATATTGAATGACTTGCAACAATTTATTATAAATACGTAAAACCGATTGATTGGTGCACGAAACTGTCGCGCAAAAACTGACACAGGTCCTACTTCGGTAAGCGCCAGCGCGCGACTGGCGCAACTTTTCGGGCCTCAGCGCCGCGAGCACTCGCGAATTTAGTAGGTTTAAATATAACTTTAAAAATTATTTCATAATATAGTCAAAATCTACGAAAATGTCTAGACATATGTAGTGGCTTTAGTTTAGTACAAAAATTTTATAGAAAGCGTAAGTAATTTAGTCATAATATTAAAAAAAAAATAACGAAAAGGGGTAACTTTGGGATTTTTTCCTATCGAGTAAAGTTCATCAGATCTGGTAACTGAATGCGAATTTGACTAGACTGGATCCTTAACTAATATATATCTTTTTTTCGAAATTTAAAACGCTTTTTCCTATGATTCAAATGCTTTTAAAAAACTCAAAATGCGGCATCTGCTGTATTATTTGGCCTTAAATTGTAATGCAGAACAGAACGACTCACAGTCGGGGCCCCTTGAGAAGATTTTTATTTTGTACTTTTTAATTACGATTCATTGACTTCGTTATAAAATGGTACATTTCGCAATCTAGTCATTTCATTGAGGGAGTTAATATCGTGGGAATTATTAAGTTACTTGCGGTGGTCTAAACTTAAACAAATTTAAATCGTTATTTATTATCTTATACTATTAATTATAAATGAAAAATGATAAAAGGAACCTAAAGATGATTTTAAAATAGCTATTCAACGACACCCCACTTGACATAGGTTCATCAACTTCTTTTTTCATTTTGACAATATGGCGCTGTGGTGAATGTTGATTACCGTCATGTCTTTAGTGACACTCGCAAGGTTAAGATGAATCGATTGACGTCAGAATTATCAAAATCGGCCTATGCATTTATTTTCTAGAACGCCACATTGAAACAAACATTATACACATACATGGACTGATAAACACATTACCCTCCTTTGCGTCGCGCAGTCGGGTAAAAATACCTCTAGATTTAGGCATGTGTCCATGTCCAATGATGAATATTAAATGTAGGTATCTAAAACCACAATATGTATGATTAATCGTATATCAGCGAACCGTAACCACGAAATGCGGTTTATATAATTACCTAGTCACACATGAGTTCAGCCTGGGTCATGTTAAATTTTCACTTGCAACGATTTTCCATCCAAAACAAAACTGAATGGCTAGCATAGCGCCATCTAGGACGGCTTGTAAAAACTAATACCTGGACGAAATGTAACTACAAGTTTCATGTAGTACATAACTCCCAACATAGATGGCGCTAAATATAATTATAATGTGGTTGCATCTAAAACATTTTTTTACTAAATACAACTTACCCCAGAGTCTTGGTGCTAATTAAAGGTGTTTTAAGGTTGAGAAACCCGTTCAATCTGTTTGTACTCTTCTCTCTACCTCCATCCGACGATTGATCAGCCCTGGAAACAAAATAAAAACATATTTTAAGTAAATAAGCTGAGACCCGGGAAGGCGTGTGGTTTTTAGTCGGTTTGATTCCATAACGAGGTTAGTTATGGAAGCTGGGTAGCACTGTCATGGGGGTTATTAAAATTACTGAAATTCATTTCTATACGTAATGGTATTGGGCCGCGACACGCGGCGGGAGGCAGGGAATCGTAGTCTCGTGTCGCTTCTACGGAGCTCTTTTTGTATAGAAAACACACGGCGCGTCGTTCAAAGGTGTTTTCTGCTTGTATGCACGTAGTCTGCCTCATTACGTGTTATCGCGTTTTCTATACAAAAAGTGTTCAGTTCAGTAGAAGCAAACGCAAACCACGATTCTTCCGCCAAGCCGCGTGACGCGGGGCAAGTGTATCGGCCTGCAAAATTACACTGCCATCTATACGAGAACCATGTTTACTAAGGTAAGAGATTGTAAGCATACACGCGTGGCATGTAGTCCAAGCTTATTGCCACAGATGGCGTAAGTAGTTCTAAGTGGTAGTGGTACTATACGAACATTGTAACGAAACCATAAAAAATGTTCGTTGTTTTTCTCCAAAAATACATGCTTCATTATATAAACTCACAAATTTATTCGTTGATTTACAATTAGTTACTTAAAATAATCAAATTACTATAAGTACCGGGTGTAAGGGGAACGCTCCCGAAGCTGAAAACCCCTAGTAGTACTCTAGGATATACGATTAATCATACATGTCTCCTCGGTTATTTTCAAATAATAAATAGTTTTATTGTATTTCATTACTTCTAAATCAGTAAAAAAGTTATTGTACCAACAGTGAGACAACAAGCACAATAAGAATATATAAAAAGTTGTGTTTTAATTAATATTTATACGTAAAACAAAAATAGTGCGATATCATTGTGAAGAACGGTGCATCAACAAAAAGGTTGATATTTGACGCGACTGGCTCAAGCAACAATCACACTTATGCGTACTGCGTAAGGATGGTATACGATCAGCTGTAAAGTTAGTGACCTATCTGTTTGCGATAAGTTTTTGTCATCTACAGAAAAAGTCTCAAACGTAAACAAGGATTAGACAATAATATTATAATTTATCGGAAGAAGGAGCTACAATTCTAATCGGAAGTAGGTACCTACTTATTATTTTTCTGTGTTTGTTATCAAGTCTTTAACGAATGGTGAGGTTACCTTTACTAGCATAGCTCACTTATTACACTATTCCCACTCACCTGCAAACGAACACATTGAGCAACTTTGTACTGGTGCCATACTATGAGTGACGCAGGGAACGTAACTATTCGACGACGAGCCCGTATATCTACTCATGCCCACACGGATGACTTGAATAAAAGCTATGCACATCTTACACTTGATGACACTTGTAATAGTACCGATCTAAATGACTCTGTGCAGAGCCTGCCGAGTCTCTCGTGTGACTATGGTGAACTTCTCACTAAATTAAGGGGTCAGATTGAGGATCTCACCATAAAACTATGCTCAGCCAATCAAGAAATTGATGCACTAATATTGGAAAACACTACACTAAAAAGGGAAAATGAGGGTTTGTTACGGAAAAATACTCTATACAAACAAATTACTACAAGTCCTTCTAAATCACCAAGGAAAAAAAACAATCAACCTATCCACTTACAGAGAAAAGACAAACAAACACAAACAGACACTCTACTGAACCATAAATCAAAAGGTAGCTTAAAAGCTGTTGACAACACACAACAAAGCTATACACAGGGCTCAAAAACACAAATAGACCTAATATGTGGTAAGAAAAACATGGAAAAGTCTACTGTTACTAACAAAACCAAAGCTGCACCTACGCAGGTTCTTCAGAAGTGTAATTTATGTATAGTGAGTCCAAACAAAAGTAACGACGTATTGAGGCTAGCTGAAGGACATTTTAGCAACCAATTCAATATATGCCACTACTTAATACCAAATGTTGGCGTGAAGCAACTCTTAGTCGACTTAGAAAAAAAACTTAACAATTTCACACTCAATGACTACTGTGTAATCATGATAGGTGAGGAGGATTTCAGAACTACAAACAGCTATTATGAGGTTGTAATTCATATAAGAGATGTACTGAAGAATATAAAACACACAAATATCATTGTCACCCTACCCACATTCAAAGTATTAAGTTACAATAATTTATTTAACTCAAGAGTAGAAACTTTTAATAATCTCTTATGCTTGGATATTGTAACACATGAACATGCCTATTTTCTGGACTCCAATTTGAACTTATTATATGATTACAACATGTACAACCGAACTGGTACCTTGAACAACCATGGGATGGATATTGTGTTTCAAGATTTATACAACTTGCTCAAATATATAGGAGACTACACTACGCAAGTACTGAGGACAGACACTACACTGGCATCAACTACACAAAACAAACTGTTAGAGACAAAGGATCACCAACTTTTTCGTGAATAAATACATACATGTCCTTCACCAAAACATTGCAGGATTAATATCAAAATCAAATCAACTAATTGTTAATCTTGAAAACTTTCTTGATCAAAACATAGATATAGAAATCATTTGTGTGACAGAACATTTCATGAAGTCTGGAGAAGAAAGTAACTGCGTGATTCCTAACTACAACCTTGCAGCATACTACAGTAGAACCGATATGCACAGGGGTGGGACATGTATTTTAGTAAAAAAGGGACACGCTTACAGAAATATTTCACAAATTATGCAATTTTCAATAAGTCATGCATTTGAGTGCTGCGCTGTTGAGATCCCAGACTGTAACCTTGTCATAATATGTGTATACCGGATACCAGACTATAATAACCTAGACTTGTTTTTTAGTAAATTGGAAAAAGCTTTAAACTTTATAAATAAGAGCTACAATAAACATAACATTGTTATGGCAGGGGATTTCAATATTGACATACTCAAGCAGAATAATGTAACATCAGAATTTGAATGTTTGCTTTTAAACTTTAACTTAAAACTACAAATTAGGCAACCTACCAGATTACAAGCCGGAACATGCCTTGATAATATAGCACATAATTTCAGGGGTGAATGTAAATTTCAAGTAACTGAACTAGCTTTATCTGATCATACTTCACAATTATTAAGATGTAATGTAAAAAATGTATGTATGATTAAGTACTGGAAAACTAAGCGTAGAGATTATTCTATGGAAAATTTGGAAAAGTTTAAATACTGTTTAGGACAGCTCAAATTTACAGAAGTATATGCAAACAGTGACCCAAACATAGCATATAATATTTTTTTTACTGAATTTTCTTTTTTTTATGAACTCTGCTTTCCCCAAAAAATTATTACCGTTCATCTACATAAAAAACCTAAATGGGTGTCTAGGGGTGTAAAGATCTGCTGTGGGAAAAAACGTTCACTACTGTGGAATTATAGGAAAAACCCTACCACTGCCAATAGAAATACTCTAAAACAATATAGTAGAAAACTCAAAAAAATTATACAACTAACACAGCAATCGATCAATAACCATAGCATTGAAACATCCACTAATAAAACAAGGGCCATATGGAAATTGATAAATAAGAGTAAACAAAACAAGCCTACTGATTCATTAACTAGTATCAAAGTGAATGATAATTTAGTGACTGATCCCTTTGTTGTATGCAACACTTTTAATAATTATTGCGTTGACAATATAACACGGATAAATAATGGAAAAAACATACAACACAAGCAATATATGACATCTAAACTGCAATCAATGTTTATGAATCCATGTGTACCAACTGATGTTTTGCAGATAGTAAAATCTCTAAAAAACACAACTAGTGTTGGCCATGATGGAATTTGCACTAAAGTTGTAAAATATGTAGCTGATTGTGTGAGCAGTCCTCTTAGCTATATTATAAATCTGTCTATAGAAAAGGGATTGTTTCCGGATAAACTAAAGGTATCTATTATTAAACCCATTCATAAAAAAGACAGTAAATACAATATCGGAAACTATAGACCAATTGCTCTAGTACCAATATTCTCAAAAATCTTTGAGAAATACATACATAAAGAACTCAATAATTATCTAGAATACCAAAATATCTTAGTAAAGGAGCAAAAAGGTTTTAGGCAGGGTAAAACGATAAATTTGGCTATATACGACTTCTTAGAGACAGTAATGACAAATGTTGACAAACGAACACCAATCTGCGCCTTGTACATGGACATGACACAAGCTTTCGATTATGTCGATCTTGATATACTATTAAACAAACTTGAAGCGTATGGTATAAGAGGCAATATATTAGAATTGTTCAAATCCTACCTAAAAAACCGCATACAATACACTGAACTAAAAAAAATTGACGTCACAACAAAAACAGAAATGACATACCTTTCAAATGCACGTAAAACAATGTACGGAGTGCCCCAGGGGAGCGTCTTGGGGCCATTGCTTTTTATACTATACATAAACGATTTACCAAAAGCTACCGCTAATCCCATAACGCTATTTGCAGATGATAGCACAGTTACTGTTAAATGTACGGACAAAACGTTATACGAAGACCAAATAAATAAAACTCTCAACAGCGTTAATGAATGGATGGAAGTAAACAATTTAAAGGTTAACATGGCTAAAACCAACATCATGCATTTCAAACAGCGTGCCTCAGCACCCTCTGTGATAAAGGCAAACTATAAGAATCAGCTGGTCAGTGAGGTTCAAACTACTAAGTTTCTGGGCCTAACTATCGACAATAGCCTCACGTGGAAGCCGCATATTGAACAGTTATATAAAAAAATAAATAGTTCGGTTTATGCACTTCGCCAACTTGTACAATTTACCAACATTAACACCATATTGACCGCATACCATGGCCTAGTTGAATCTTTGCTACGGTATGGATTAATTTTCTGGGGAAATTCTACAAATAAAGATGCAATATTCAAAGCTCAAAAACGATGTGTGAGGACTATGTTTGGGTTAAAAATTACAGACAGCTGTCAACCATTCTTCGTTAAACATAAAATCTTAAGTTTACCATGTCTCTATATTTATGAAGTTGCTGTATTTGTGAAAAATAATCCGCAATTGTATGAATTAGCATCAGTAGCATATAATAGAAGGCAAAGAGACGTACATCGTCTCTGCATGCAGCATTCTAAAACTGCTTTAATGCATAAAAGTGTATTCCATATGGCTCCAATTATATATAACAAACTGCCAAAGGAACTAAAGGAAATGAAAGTGGATAACTTTAAGAGACATTTAAAATACATATTAATTAATAAATGCTACTATAATTTAACTGACTACCTAAATGACAACATTAAATTGAATATAAGTATAACAAAAAGACACTAATTTATTACTAACTCTTCACATTTGTTTCTCTTGATATCGACATTCATATTCTTTTTATTAAAATTGACCACATTGACACATTGCATGAATTAAAATGGATAATTAATTAATTAAATAAATAAATATAATATAAATAATGTAACTGTAAATTGACAAAGTATGTACTTTGTATTTTGCATGCCATCATAATGGCAGAATGTGATGAACTTTATAATAATGTAACACCTTTGTATCTACCATATTCGTGCAAATAAATTTGAATTGAATTGAATAGGTACTTAACACATTGGCATAAAAAAAATAAGAGTGTTTCCACATTGTACCTACAAAACTGTACCCACAAGCTAAAATAACTTCACTACAAAAAAAACAATTGCGCCAAGCGCGTGCTTCTTAGGATTCCGTAGCCAAATAGCAAAAACTGAACCCTTATAGATTCGTCATGTCTGTCTGTCTGTCCGTCCGTATGTCACAGCCACTCTGTTGAAACTTGGTAAGTAGGTAGATAATTAAATTCTGCGAACCGCATTAAGAATTTCACATAAAAATAGAAAAAAATGCAATAAATAAATGCAATACTTCAAATTGAAAGTCAAAATTTTTTTTTTTCATCAAACCCATACGGATAATAATACTCATACAGATAGGTCTTTAAAAATGCTATTGAGGTTTGTAACATCATTTTTTTCTAAACTGAATAGTTTGCGCGAGAGACACTTCCAAAGTGAAAAAATATGTGTCTCCCCCCCTCTAACTTCTAAAATAAAAGAATGATAATTCTAAAAAAAATATATGATGTACATTGCCATGTAAACTTCCAACGAAAATTGGTTTGAATGAGATCTAGTTGGTAGTTTTTTTTAATACGTCATAAACCGCAATTTTCGTCTTTCATTCAATTAACTCAAAAGTAAAAAAAAACTTTTATATTATGTTACTTGCTGCTACGGAACCTTTCAAGGGCGAGTCCGACTCGCCCTTGGCTGGTTTTTTGTACTGGTGTTTAAATTACCGTTTCATTGAGGTATTCCTCGAAGCGCTACCGTTTTGAGGCGCACCTTTTTTATTCCTCGGAGCGCACCATTTAGTAGCGCTCCCGATAACAATAATTTAGCTTTACTAACGCGACGACGGAGTAAATAATGCAAAATGAAAAATAAAAGAAAGGCGAAAAAAAGAGCTTCGCCGTTCGATATTTAAAATAATTGATGACTATACTCACACGAAGACAAGGCTGAATAGCAAAGCGATCTCTTTGGTCATTGGGCTGAATGGATGATGTCTATTGCCAGAGTATGATGGTTAGTTAGTATAATAATCTATGGTTAGATGTACGCGAACTTTTTGAAAGAAAGTAGCACTAATTAGTCACCTACAAGCCCCATTTGGAGGTAGTAAGAACCTACTTACTACTTACCGAACATGAGAGATGTAAATTTCATAAAACTTACTAGTAGCAAGTAGCTAACTTTTCAAGTACCTACTTATTACAGTGTTATTACCAGCCTACCTAGTACCAGCAGCGCAGTAGCGTGTACTCCGAATTCTCCGAAAGAGGTCGAGACTGTCGAGATTTGGTTGGATTAAAATGTCACAGCACTGCATTGATACAACACTGTGACAAGAAAAAATTTGTCTATTTATAGACAGACAGTCACTTCTTTCGGAAAATATCGACTTGTTCTGGAAAACAGTTGGGTCTAAATACATGAGCATGTTACGAAACCATAGCGCGATTTAAAATATTTAGCACAGCGCCATCTAGTGAACTTTTTAGTAAAAATCAGTCCAATTTTTGCTATCAGCTGTGAATATTTTTCAAATATTTTTTTTATAGTGTTGGGCTATATACATAAAGAAGCAATTTAATGAATAAATTGTAAAAACAGCCTTCATAGTCCATTTACTCCAAAACCTAGTTAGCAATATTATTTCGGCAATCGTTGAGGGAGGTCCTTGGCAGTCTAAATTTCATTTTTTAATTGCATAATATGCTGTTTGGTATGAAATGAAAAATGACATTTATTTATTTTTGAATATTTTATTTATCCCAAATATATTTTTTACACAGTACTTTTTGACCGCTAGAGGGCGCCACATTAGATTCAGTGACACGAATATATCTACTAATAAAATAATGTATAGTGGTACGTCATTATTATAACCAGTGGACGATCAAGACGCTTCTAACGATACCTTAATATCCTATAATATCCATACTTCCATACTAATCCATATCCATACTTCCATACTAATATTATAAATGCGAAAGTAACTCTGTCTGTCTGTCTGTCTGTCTGTCTGTCTGTCTGTATGTTACGCTTTCACGCCTAAACCACTGAACCGATTTTCATGAAATTTGGTATAGGAGTAGATTAGACCTTGAGAAAGGACATAGGCTATGTTTTGTCGCGATAACCGACATCCACGCGGGCGGAGCCGTGGGCAAAGCTAGTAATATTATAAACGCAAAAGTTTGTGAGTATGGATGGATGTTTGTTACTCTTTCACGTAAAAACTACTGAATGGATTTTCATGAAACTTTACAATAATATAGCTTATACATCAGAATAACACATAGGCTATATATCATCACGCTACTACTCAAGGGAACGGAGCAGTGATCATTAATGTCAACAAATTCGGCCGACATCGGCATATATGCAGAAGTGACAGTGTGGTTATTTCTGTTGCTGTTTAGATAACTATATCATTTCGAATACATAGAGAAAAATAATCTTCTCGGGCGGGACTCGAACCCGCGATCTTTCCTTTACAGGGAAAATGCCTTGACCAACTCGGCTACTGAGACACACCCGATGTGATTCTAATTTCCATTCTTATCCGTTCTTTAAGGCGACAGTGGAGTCATCTACCGATATTCTTACGAACTGTAAATGCTGTAAAATTCATTTAACTATATCATTGTATATGACGGTGCAGCGGGAACGGGATCGGTCGCCACGCGGGTGGTAAATAATTGGCGGTACGAAGTTCGCCTGGTCAGCTAGTTTTTTTATACCACTTAGGTGGCAGACAAGCACGCGGCCCACCTGATGAAAAGTGGTTACCGTGGCCTATGGGACGTATGCAACACCAGGGGCGTTACACTCGCGCTGCCTACCCTGAAGAAACCTTCTAATGCCCCTCTTGAAGAACCCCATATTGTAGTCGCTTGGAAAATCATGGCAGGGAGTTCATTCCACAGCTTGAGCGTACGTGGGATGAAGTTCCTTTCATACCGCACGGTGCGCACCGTATTCGGATGCAATGTGTGGGGATGAATTCCCTGTCTATGGCGAGCGGTTCGATGATAGAATGTAGCTGTTCTTTGATAGAACAGAAGAACCTATATACATACATACAAAACGTAGCCTATCAAAATAAAACCCTCCTTTGGTGAGCTAGTCGGGTAAATAATAACGATTAGGTACCTACTAGCGAACATATAACTTCCTCGATCGTGAATAATTCAGTTATACCAAACAAACACACTCCAATCTACAGTACCTACCTAATAGGATATCAGTTACAGAGGCCCCAAATTACTCAAAAATATCACGTGACTCTAAAGGCGGATCGACACGACGACTTTTATACATTGAAATAAAACCACTTTTTACGGATTCTATCGCGATATATTTGTTATTATTTACTTTTTCCACCGACGTTTCGGCTGCTTTGCAGCAGCCATGATCGCGGTGTGATCAGCCGAAACGTCGGTTTATAAGTAAATAATAACAAATATATCGCGATAGAATCCGTAAAAAGTGGTTTTATTTCAATGAGTGACATTCGCGTAAACTTTAGAAAAAATCACGACTTTTATACACTCAGCTTCAATTATGGTTATGTACAAAGTACTCATGTAAAACGCGAGTGTTTTTTTTTATAAAGGACACGTCAGTATGACTTCACCTCGCCTGATGGTAAGCTAAAGGCAAAGTCCACAATCGTAAACAGCATCTGGTGGGGATTGTTGCTTATTTTTCCAAAAATCCCCACTAGGATGAGTCTATTTAACTGGTGGGGATTTCAGGAAAAAAATTAACAATCCCCACTGGTGGGAATTTGTCGGTGGGGATTTCTGGAATAAACCAAAATTGTCTTAATAGGCTATTTGACTATTTTTTTTTTACTTTCGAAAAATGACCACTTTCTTATAATATAATGAACTGTAAAAGTAAAATTTTCGTACGACAAATAGTTTTCAAGATATTTGATTTTGAAAAGTTGTATTTGTCGCGCCACCCGAAAACGCTCCATACAAAATCGTACGAAATTGTGACGTCACGCTTCTGTAGCGCGTAGTGCAAATGTATGGAGTGCAAGAGAATATTGCATTTATCTCGGTCTACGTTGCATTTACAGGTATATAGTTCGTAATAAAAGTTATTTAAAATTTAATGAGGAATCTAAAAAGTTATATATTTGAATTGAATTTGATTTGAATGAATTTTTTATAGCATTTATTATGCTAACTGTTAAGTTCGAAAAACATTGGAAAAAATGAAATGCTCAAGTGAGACTCGAACTCACGACCTTTCGCTTACAGGGCGACTGCTCTGCCGACTGAGCTATTGAGCACCACTTGAATCATTCCAAATTTTCCTTCTCTTTTATATCCGTCTATAAGGGCGACGGTGTAGCCATCTACCAACATTCTTACGAACTGTTGGAAATGTTGAATTTAATTGTTTATATTTTGACTTTTTTTGGGTATTTCAACTAATGAAAAGTCATAGTTTCAGTTTAGATATGCAATATTTTATTTTGCCAGGCATATTTTTTCAGAATAAGCTATCATTTTAAGCTGTATTGGGAAGAATCGACGACTTAGTCAAATAACCTATTTAGTTTTTTCACCCCCTTCTAGTTGACCGACTGTTCTGATATTTGGTACACACCTTCAGTTTGGACAATAATATCAATTAAATCAATAAAACAATTTGATTTGCTCAGTTTTAAGTTCATTTTAGACTTCGTCGTCAAGATGACGACGCTGACGCTGTCTGTAGATACCTACGGTTTTTGGGCCATCTTACACCACGGCATTAAAGACCCAAAACGGCGTATGGTTTTAGACGATTGGAGTCCAACATAATCACCGTCACAAAGTGGCCCGTGGTGTCCAAGAGGATTTCGAGACGATAAAGAGAAAAAAAGAGACTCGTCAAAATGACTACATCTCGTAAGATAAATGATGAAGGCAAATGGAGGCCTTTTTTACTAGTTGAAGCCCGTGTCTCTGTCCGAATGGAAGTTATAATGACAGATATTTTTGGTCAGATCTCCGGTTCTAAGCAACGAATTGCAATCAAATATACCTACCTACCTACGGCAGTTTTCATGTTTAAACTTTCTTTACTTTTGCGTTCATCGTGTACAGTCAGCATCAGAAAGATGTTAATAAACAAAGTGCTCAAAATGATCTCAATTCCTGGGTTTTCCCCCCTTACTGTTGACAAATTGTTCTGATATTTGGTATACACTTTTAATATGCATTCCCCCGGTAAGGGAAAGGTCGTGGGTTCAAGTCCCACTTGAGTACTTCTTTTTTCCGATGTATTTGAATTTAAAAGTTAGCATAATAAATGCTATAAAAATTTCATTCAAATATTTGGGCGGAGTCATCAAATATCAATTTTTAAAATGGTTGAAAAATCACTCATTGTTTCTAACAGTTCGTAAGAAAGTAGATGGCTCCACCGTCGCCCTTAAAGACGGATATAAAGAGAAGAGAAATTTGAAATGATTCAGGTGCGACTCAATAGCTCAGTTGGAAGAGCATTCCCCCTGTAAGGGAAAAGTCGTTGGTTTAAGTCCCATTTCAGTTCTTCTTTTTCCGATGTATTCGAACTTATTACTTTAGTTTTTTGAGACTTTATGTATAGTCAAGATATTTCTGACGGTCACTGTACAAGAGACTATAATTTGAAAACTAATATTTACATCCTTATTACGCCCTTGACTTTGAATGGGATGGACAGACTTAATGGGCAAAGTGGAGGATTGGGTGACACACATTGTAAGATGTCTATGTCGAGCAATGGACATGCAAGGGGCTAATTTATTTAATTGATTACACGCTTGTACAAAAAATCTTTATGAATACTAGCTTTTTCTCTCGACTTCGCTCGCGGGGCTATCCTTATAACTTAGGGGCTTAAAAATAGTTTGCAACCGATTCTGAGATCTGACAAACACTGGGACAAGAGAATTTTATATACTTACTAGCTGTCCCGGCGAACTTCGTACCGCCAATTTTTTCCTACCCTCGTGGCGTCAGATCCCGTTCCCGCTGCACCATTTATGGGGATGAAAAATAGATAATAATTAAATGACGATTGATCATTTTTCTACGGGAAAGAAAAAATGATTAAATTACTAAAATGGCTATTAAAAAATAAGGGTTAATCGTAGAAGGGTGAAAATTGAGGATTGTATGTATTTTTGTATGTGGTATCATAAAAAACTAGAAATTAAAAATTTTGCCTAAAAAATAAAAAAATAAAATTTAGGGGTGGACTACCCCTAACATTTAGGGGGATGAAAAATAGATGTTGGCCGATTCTCAGACCTACTCAATATGCTCACAAAATTTCATCAAAATCGGTCAAGCCGTTTCGAAGGAGTATGGCAACAAAAACTGTGACACGAGAATTTTATATATTAGATAGACTTAAATCGATAGCCACATAAAGCAGTCGAGCGTCTTCCAAACCTGTGGTATATTTGATGCGACTGCCAAAAAGGGTTATTGTTTTTTAATTATTGTGTTGAATAAAATCGTTGAAAAATTTTTTTTTCAACCTATTTTATTGTCAGTATACAAATTCGTCGTGTATAACCGCCCTAACAAAACCACCCTTCAAAGGTACCATTCCCCACAAACCGAAATTGATGGCATGATAACGACATTGTAATGGGTTCCCATCAACGTGCCATAGGTAGAAGTCCCATTAAATATCAAGGCCATGTCATTATACACACCATGATAGATATTTCCGTGGTCTGGGTAAGGCTGGTTACATTGCGGTTTCATTTAGTCATGATAGGAATGGAGGTTTCAAAATTCAAAAACTCAAAATTCAAAATTCAAAAATTGTTTATTCTGCATAGACCATTAAATCGGAACTTACAAAACGTCAACATTAAGTAAATATTAAATACTAGTTTAGTAAATGGACCACCACCGGTTCGAAACGCGGCCCAGACCTGAGAAGACTCCGGCAAGAAACTCAGCGGGAATTTATTTTTTTGGTCTATTTACAAATATTCACTTAGTCTAATACTTAGTCTAGATACAATGCTTTGCTTGTGTAGCATAGCTGAGCGAACAATCGCATCCGAAGGTATTCGTTTTACCCAATTGCGCAAGCGAGGGTAATATGTTTTCATCCCCAATTGTCTGACTTTATGTAACTAGTGGGGATTACTGGTGGACTGGACTACCCCACTGGTGGGGATTTGTCGGTGGGGATTTCTGGAATAATTCTGTTCCTTACCCACGACGGAACTGAGACGGTATATGCGTTTGGGGTGAGAGGATATTTGTGTGTTTGTTTGTGCAAATCCATATTGCCATTTTCTCCGAAACTACCAATCCAATTTTGATGCAGTTTTCAGATAAGGGTTCGGCTTTAATTGGAGCATGTTCTTAGATAGGTGTTTCAATGGCAACTCAACAGGGGGCGCTATAGCAAGCATTTTTGATGCAAACAATTTTTTTCCAAAAATACTAGTCCGATTTTGATGCGGTTTTCAATTATTGGTTTGGGTTTGATTGGTGCATGTTCTTAGGTGTTACGGTGACAACCCACTAGGGGGCGCTGCAGTAAACATTTTTGATTTACTTTTTATACGTCGTGGGTATTTTCAAAATTTTAAATTTTTGAGCGTATGTAGGTACTTATGTAGTTTTCTTTGCTCCCCTCTACAGGATTAACGGCTGGTCGGATTTCTATGAGTAGGGTCTCAAACGAAAGGTATTTATCTCCCGTGTGTCATAGGGTACATAAAATGTCAATAAAAAGTACGCAGTAGGTATTAGTGCCCAATGCGTAGGATTCGAATGCATCATCATCACCACGCTCGTGCCACAGAGGTAGCAAAGAAAGAAAAAGAAAGAAAGAAAATATTTTTATTCGGCGAGTATATTATGAAGTAACAAAAACATAAAAATATACATAGGAGAAAATAAAAAAATAAAATACCCTGTTTGACATTATAATATAAAACTATTTTTTATTATTTATTTAAAAAAATTGAGCCATTAATCATAATGCAATTGTGATAGAAATTTCATAGAAAGAAAAAGACTGTTTAATTAAACTTAAACTACAATTTATTATTAAAAGGTGTAAATTCAATATAAAATAACTCCTCCCCTGGCTCGAACACATGCGGAGATCCTCCTGGGCATGCTGAGGATCATGTTATCCAGCATTTCCTGGGGTAACCTATCCCATTCTTCAATAGCGGCTTCCCTGAGCTCTGGAACTGTCTGGGGATGTGGCTCACGGTTCCATACAGCTCGTTTAAGAGCATCCCACGCGTGCTCTATTGGGTTTAAGTCGGGCGAGCCTTTTTGTAAGAAAAAACAATTGAACGGTGTCATTGTTTTGTGTTCTAATTCTTTATTTTTAAATAAAGAATCTAAAAAGAAGAAAAAATCATAATATAATCAACAGTAACAAAAAAGATTTCAGTTTTTCAAAGTGATCGCAAACTTTTTTTGACGTGTGCACATATATTCAAGCCCAGAGGGCTAGGCAGAGGTGGATTAATACTCACATTTCACTAAGCATTGTATTCGGTCCCACGTATTAGGGGGTGAGCCTATTGCCGTATTCTGGGTACTATTGTTGACTCGAGCCTATATCTGAGGCTGAGTCTGTATATAACTGACTGATTTTAAACAGCACTATCTATCCCTTAGTCGCCTTATACGACACTGCATGGGAACAGATGACCCTGGATCAGCCGGGGTGCGAGGGATATGTCGATGAAAACCTCACCTCCGGCCTAGCACCACGACCCACAGTCGGCGTGCGGTTTTAGTCGGTTCGAGTCCGACATAACCTCCCCTTCCGGCTCCGGAATGCTCGGATGGGGGGTATCCGAGGGGATTTCCGCACGAAAAAAAAAGCATGGGAACAGATGGGATGGCCCAAATTCTGTATAATGTAATGTATAAATTCAATTTAAACGCATCCATTTACAAGCGTAATTTCTTACCATAATACACATACATACATATTCTCACGTTTGTTAGTGCCTGAAGGGGTAGGCAGAGGTGTATTAACACCCACGTTTCGTCAACGATGATTTTTTCCCACGTAACAGGGGGCGATCCTATTGACATCTAGCGGGTCCCGAGGAGGGCCAGGCCGTAAGAGATGGCCCTAGGTCATCCGAGGTGCGAGCGATATGTCGATGATAACCTCACCTCCGGCCTAGCACCATGGCCCTCATTCGGCATGCGGTTTTAGTCTGCTCGAATCCGACATAATCTCCCCTTCCGGCTTCGGAGGGGAGGTATCCGTGGGGATTTCCGCACGAAAACAAAAAGCCATCTAACGGGTCCTTTATTTTGGGCTGTATGTTTACTGTCGGATGTACAACAGCCCTATCCCTTAGTCGTCTTTTACGACACCCACAGGAAGAGCTGGGGTGGTCCTATTCTACTCCAACTCCAACACGGCAAAATTACCAAATTGTTACATACCAAAATGTTCAAATAATAGCATAATACTATTACGAGGTAGGCAGTATGGTAATAGTCACCCTCGCATCAAATTATGCGTCGTTTATTCGACGATATCGTTTGTAACAGCTGGTCTTGACGAAATAGGTTTTGAAGGAAGGAACTAACATTATAAAAGGGTCCAACCGAATGAGGTATGGACCCTTTTATATAATTTTTTATTTTATTTTTTTACACACGTCAATTTGACTTCACCTCGCCTGATGTTAAGCTAAAGGCAAAGTCTCGGCAAGAGGGTCATCTTAAACATGTATCATGTTAACAGTGGTGGCACTCAGCTTGACGGCCTCATCAGATACCTTTTGCACGCCCCGCTTAAAGGACCCGGGACTGTAGGAAGAAGGAAACACGTGAGCTGGCAGGGAGTTCCAGGTCTTAATGGTGCGGCATAAGAATGAATCACTGAAACGCTTGGTTCTAGCAGGTATACTCTGCACCGTATAATATTAGTTCCTTCCTAAAAAACCTGTTTTATCGAAACGTAAACCATTTTAATGTGTCTTTTTACCCGACAGTCAAAAAGGGTTATGTTTTTCAAACGTATTTTGTATGTATGTAATATTCTTTATTACCACATATCTTGTGAAAACCTTCAAGGATTTCAATGATTAATGTCTCAAATTAAAGGTATTCGTCAACCATATTTTGGACACTAGTGTTGATATTATATCAAAACTAGCTTTTGCCCGCGGTTCCGCCCGCGTGGACGTCGGTTCCCGGCAATTATTCGAATTTTTCTCGCCGTAAAACCTTCCCTGGACTTCCACGAATAATTCAAGACCAAAATTAGCCAAATCGGTAAAGGCGTTCTGGAGTTATATCGTCAGGAAGGAAAACTAGACTTATTTTTATATAGTAGATAATTCTTTCACATGTATT
Source organism: Eilema sororculum (assembly GCA_914829495.1). Taxonomy (NCBI): domain Eukaryota; kingdom Metazoa; phylum Arthropoda; class Insecta; order Lepidoptera; family Erebidae; genus Eilema; species Eilema sororculum. The sequence continues at coordinate 5,136,986 of OU618561.1, forward strand.
TTACCCACGACGCGACGGAACGGAGACGGTAGGTATATGCGTTTGGGGTGAGAGGATGTTTGTGTGTTTGTTTGTTTGTTCAAATCCATGTTGCCATTTTCTCCGAATCTAATTTTGATGCAGTTTTCAGTTTTGGGTTCCACTTTAATTGAGCATGTTCTAAGATAGGTGTTACAATGACAACTCAACAGGGGGCGCTGCAGCAAGCATTTTTAATGCAAATCAATGTTGCCAATTTTCTCCAAAAATGCTAGTCCGATTTTGATGCAGTTTTCAATTATTGATTTGGGTTTGATTGGTGCATGTTCTTAGATACGTGTTACGATGACAACCCACTAGGGGGCGCTGCAGTAAATATTTTTTTAATTATGTTTTATACGTCGTGGGTTTTTTCAAAAAATTTAATTTACTTTCAAAACAGAATATAATGAGCTAGAAAACAAAATTAGTGAACATTCTATATTGTCATTGTTGACAAGACTGAATTATATTTCATTTCAATTTATTTCCCGTCTACAAAGCATTTTATTTGTGTTGAGACCGTCTGCAACAGAATGGCAACAGATGTGGCTGACATTTTCACAGTTGCTATGGAATTAAGAGTAGATGGTACAAGGTTTTCAGTGGCAGTGTTATTTTATTAGTCTTTTGACGAAGGACTGACGAGACTCACAAATTATTTTTGGAGAATAAAGTACAATATTCTTCGTGTGAAGGCGTGATGTAATTATCGTGGGTTGAAACCGGAAAAATCATAACATAACATAAACTCACGCCTATATTCCCCAAAGGGGTAGGCAGAGGTGCTAGCACCCACATTTCGCCAGTTTATATTTAGGTCCCAATGTAATAGGTGGCGAGCCTATTGCCATTAACCGGGCAGTTATAAACCTGCGATAAATACACACATAACTTCGAAAAGCATCGAGAAGTGATTGGTGTGTGCCATGGTAAACCTGGGATCGAACCCGAGACCTCGTCTCAGCAGTCCATTACCCATACCACTAGGCTACCGCAGATTAAAGGTGGGTAGAAAATGGAATAATACCTGGGTTGAAACAGGAAAAATAGTGAGTTGAATATGGAACACCCTTAATTTACCACTGCTTTTTTATGCAGAAATCCCCACGGATACCTCCCCCACCGTAGACACGTGGTGAGGTTATGTCGGACTCGTTCCGACTAAAACCGCACGCCGACTGAGAGTCGTGGTTTTAGGCCGGAGGTGAGGTTGTCTTCGACATATCCCTGGAATCCAAATCTGCAAATCTAAATCTCGGGTTCGATCCCAGGTTTACCATGGCACACACCAATGACTTTTCGATGCTTTTCGAAGTTATGTGTGTATTTATTGCAGGTTTATATGTGCCCGGTTAATGGCAGTAGGCTCGCCACCTATTACATTGGGACCTAAACATAAACTGGCGAAATGTGGGTGCTAGCACCTCTGCATATCCCTTCGGGGAATACAGGTGTGAGTTTATGTTATGTTATGTTATATCCCTCGAACCCAGGCTGACCCAGGGCCATCCCTTACGGTCTGACCCTCCTCGTTAATTTACGCTTATTGATAAAAAGATATTTTTTATTTTTTTTTACATTGGGACCTAAACATAAACTGGCGAAATGTGGGTGCTAGCACCTCTGCCTACCCCTTCGGGGAATACAGGCGTGAGTTTATGTTATGTTAATGTTATGTTATGTTTCTATTCTCAAATCTCAAATGGAAATTATGTTTGTACCTACTTATATGACAGCCTCCGTGGCGTGGTGGTAGTGCACGCGACTGCAACGCAAGAGGCGCGGGTTCGATTCCCGCTCAGTGCAAATATTTGTATGCATGAATATGGCTATTTGCAATGGTCTGGGTGTTTCTATGTATAGTATGTATGTATTTACATAAAAAAAGTATCTTTGTATGTTTATTCGCATTTTAGATTCCATAACACAAGCTAGATAAGCTATATTTACCATGGGTCTAGATAGCGTTGTGTGAAATGTTGTGGAATATTTATTTATTATTATTATTTATTATGTAAAGGAATCTTTTGTTCACACAGTATACAATTCTCCATTATGCAGACTAGACCTTTCTATAATTAAAGTTAATGAAACGTCTTTAAGAAAAGTCATTTTAATATCGAGAATGTTCTTTCCAGTGCTTAAAACTTACGGCCGTGTGCTGAACAAAGCAGGGTTGTTTCGTAGTTATAGATCGTCAGCGCCAGATGTTGTTGAGAACGCAGCCATATTAGTTTAAAGACGGTGGTCCAAGATACAAGTTAAGGGAGAGCTTCGACATTTTTTCCATTTTAAGGGTTCTGTATCTCAAGAGAAAATACGGAATCCTCATAGGATCACTTCGTCTGTCTGTCTGTCCGTCTTTCCGTCTATCTGTCAAGACCTTTTTCTCTCAAATGCGTTCTCAAATCTAGATAGCGTTGTGTAGAAACACAACGCTATCTAGACCCATGGTAAGTTTTTATAGCTTGTGTTATGGAATCTAGAATGCGGATAAACATACTTATATACTTTTTTTTGTAAATATATACATATTATACATAGAAACACCCAGACCAATGCAAATAGCCATATTCATGCATACAAATATTTGCACTGAGCGGGAATCGAACCCGCGCCTCCTGCGTAGCAGTCGCGTGCACTACCGCCACGCCACAGAGGCAGAAGGTTTATATGTATAATACATGCTTAATATAGTAGAGGGTGCAGCGGGAACAGGATCTGACGCCACGCGGGAGGAAAAATATTGGCAGTACGAAGTTCGCCGGGTGAGCTAGTGATGATATAACACATAAGTAACTCGCTATATCTTATACCTTACACCATCATTCAAGAATTACGAATAACGACTTGGTAGGTATATATGTCAGGATTCAGGACACATGCCCTGTTTATTACAGGGAGTTAATTCAAACAAATTCAGGAATTTCGGGACTTGTTCAAGCTGAAAGGATCATTTAGATGCCCCTGGAGCAACTTTTACGACGGATGGGGATAAGGAATAGGTTGTAATCCATTCATGCTGGTACCAAATAAATAAAACAACTTTGTTTGTCTGAAAATACATCAAAATGAAGGTATTTTACGTGATTTTGTTATATTATTACATAATTTCATTTTCTCAATACTTTCAACTCTGTTGGTTTCGCTTTTGTGAATCTCCTGAGGAATCATAGTGGGATTTACCAGCTCACGTCTTTCCTTCCTACAGTCCAGGGTTCTTTAAGCGGGGCGTGAAACATCTTTTTTTTTATAAAGGACTCGTCAATTTAACTTTACCTCGCCTGATGGTAAGCTAAAGGCAAAGTCTCGGAAAGAGGGTCACCATTGTAAACATGTACCATGTTAACAGTGGTGGGACTCAGCTTGATGACCTCATTAAATGCCTTTTCACGCCCCGCTTAAAGGACCCGGGACTGTAGGCAGAAGGAAACACGTGAGCTGGCAGGGAGTTCCAGGTCTTAGTGGTGCGGCATAGGAATGAGTCACTGATGAGGCCGTCAAAGCTGAGTGCCACGATTATAACTTGACGTGTTTGTAAAATGGTGACCCTCTTTCCTGAGGCTTGGCCTTATGGCTGAAGCTGAAGCTTACCATCAAATTGAAGTGATTTTGACGTGATTATAACCGCCTAGAAGACAGTAGAATTTACGTCATCCCATCTCTTCCCATGTAGGGCTCTTTAACATCAGACAGATGTATACAGCCTAGACTCAGCCTCATATGCATGGCTCGAGTCAACAATAGTGCCCGGAATATGCCAATAGACTCACCCCCTATTACGTGGGACCGAATACATTGATTGGTGAAATTGGGACATATATTAAATAAACTCTTAAGCCATATCCATACTAATATTATAAATGGGCAAGTATTGAAATAAAACCACTTTTTACGGATTCTATCGCGATATATTTGTTATTATTTATTTTTTAACCTATTATTGAAATTAAAAAACACCCAAATTTTAATAGAGAGGATGGATGGAACGTACCACCAGCTTGGGACCCAGTCATCCACTTAATCAAACCCAGTAAGCAGCAAAATCCAGCAAGACTTAACAACACAGTGAGCTCATTCTGTGTAAATAGGAACACCAATAATTCACCATGATTCGGGTATTTTGAGATAACTTAACTTCAAACTAGGTGACAACTACCATCGTGAGTCACACCTCATGGCCGAACATGGCTGCTGCAAAGCAGCCGAAACGTCGAGTTAAAAAGTAAATAATAACAAATATATCGCGATAGAATCCGTAAAAAGTGGTTTTATTTCAATCAGTGACATTCGTGTAAACTTTAGAAAATACAATGCGAAAGTAACTCTGTCTGTCTGTATGTCTGTATGTTACGCTTTCAGGCCTAAATCACTGAACCGATTTTGATAAATTTGGTATAGGGGTAGATTAGACCATGAGAAAGGACCAAGGCTATGTTGGGTCGCGATAACCGACATCCACACGAGCGGAGCCGCGGGCAAAAGCTAATCCATACTAATATTATAAATGCGAAAGTAACTCTGTCTGTCTGTCTGTCTGTCTGTATGTTACGCTTTCACACCTAAACCACTGATGTGATTTTGATGTAATTTGGTATACCTAAGGGTAGATTAGACCTTGAGAAAGGACATAGGCTATGTTTGGTCGCGATAACCGACATACACGTGGACGGAGTCGCGGGCAAAAGCTAGTATGTTTTATACTTTTTTCTCTCTTAAATACAATAATTTAGGAATCTGAAAGTTCATGAATTTGTATATTGTGTATTAATTTAAATTAAAACTTATAAATAATTTTAACGAATCATGATATTTTATTTACCTCACAGAATGCGTTATATGCCACACTATTTACAAGCTTAGCCTCAGGGTTCGTTCACAAGTAAGTGTAAAACCATGTCAGATGTAGGTACAAAATATAACATGTAGCTACAAGACAAGATATGTAGATGTCAGTCTGGGGCTTGCGTCTGGAGCAAATCTAGTTACTGGGAGAGCAGGCGAAGTGGTTCTCTGCATCACTTGGTATTGAAATATTATTTCGTAGTACGCTGAAATGTAATTTTATATACTCACACGTATACTATAAGGGGTAGATAGAAGTGTACTAACATTATACAAGCAATTTTTGTTTAGCAAACTAAACTTTTTTAGATTTAGAATAAGACGCTTTTTGATTTCATTTAAAAGTTCATTTCATTTTAATTTTATTTTCATTTAGTTTTAATTTAATTTTTCGTAGAAGTACTAATTTTGTAATTATGGCCTGATTATACACACGGTATACATCATCATACTCCTTGCATTAGTCTTGGTATTTCATTTATTTTGTTTATATTTGTTTTTTTTTTCTCAACTTTAAATATAGGTAATATTTACTTTTGTTTTTTTTAGGTGCAAATTTTTATTTATTCATTTTTTATTTTATTTTATGCTTTATGTACACATAAATTACATTTATATGTAATAGTGAGATGAAATGTACAAAGGCGAGCTCAACTCAAATTTGAGTTCTCTTCCAGCAAACCCGGGAGTGCACAGAGGAATTGCAATATGATTGGCAAGTCTAGTGTACAAAGAAATTTTATTTATCCTATTTCTATTATAACACAATACTTACTAATAGCAGAATTAAAATAGATCTAAAATTAAAACACCTATTTACAAATTATAGTGAAATATTATAAAAATGTGTCATGAAATTCCTCCGCATCGCGTGCCTCTTGCAGTAGCGTTCCCAGAAGGCTGGCAGCATTGCCACGTTGTATGGCAATGCTTATTATCTGACCTAAAAAGAGGCCACCCTTCTGGTCACGAGAAGCGTCGACCATACGCTTCGCAATCTCCCTGAAGAGATTGCGGGCGCTCGGACCCCATGACCCCAACGTTTCGACTCCAAACGGCACAACTTTGGTATTGTAATTTAAATTGTGACGCTAATTTCATTGAATATTAACTCTAGTTCTAAGTTATATTGTTACTAACCAGATATGAATCATGTGATTTGAGGTAAATAAATAAATTAAAAAGTATACTTACGTAAAAGTGAAAAATCATTTATTCTGTATAATAAGATACAGATTAAATATTCTTTTCTTCCAACTATGCTTTAATTTCATCACAATCACACTAAAAACTCAGTACAAAGCGAGTCTTTAATGCTCTAGAGCAATACAAATGTATGAAATTTCATTATTGCACAGTTTATTTTTTAATCGCACCAAAAGGTACCAATCTCAATGGATTAGCTCTATTCAGCCAGCCGATATCAATACTTTTTTTTACGTACGTATTATGCGTTTCTATCCTACTTGTTCCAATTTAAAAAATGATTGCTGCTAACTCTGATTTAAAAATGAAAGAAATTTAAAAAAGCAATTTGGCGGGAACTTTGTTAATTTTGATATGAGTTTCTTTTATCTACTATTCCTATAGGTAATAGTTGAAAGAAAAGCAGATTATGCACCTCACCTTAAGTAATTTATATTGCCCTCATGCCTGTTCGATTAGAGCCCTCGCTATCGCTCGGGCTCTAAATCAGGCACTCGATACAATAATAAATTACTTTGTGCTCGATGCAATAATCTACTATTATTGTACACAATAAAAGTATTATGAATGGCTTGACAGTCACCTAAGTGGTATATAGAGAAATATAAAACAACTTTTGCACGAATAATACTTCTACAAACAACCTGACATATGCCGCGATATAGGAATGCAATTCATCACTACCTACCCCACAGAGAATGCAAACGATACAACACATTATCAACTCCGACGCTTCAAACACGACATTCAAATTTCCGATCCCATTTTATCTATCATCATTTATCCCGAGGGATGTACCTACCAGCTTCTAGTGACGTCATATTATAGCGCTACCTCCCCGGAGAGTAATGCAATTTGCAAATTGGTCAGATCTAACTTTTCGTCTAATTGTTTTAATGTAGTTAGGTTTTAGTATATTAAATTTGGGAACGGAATTGGTGGTTTCGTGAGAATGTTTATGTGGAATACGATTTGATATAGTAATATGTTTAATTATTTTTAATTTTTTATTAAAGACACGTCAAACTGGGGACTGTAGGAAGAAGGAAACACGTGAGCTGGCAGGGAGTTCCAGGTCTTAGTGGTGCGGCATAAGAATGAGTCACTGAAACGCTTGGTTCTAGCAGGTATACTCTGCTTCGTATACGGATGGCATTTTAGCCCTGCACGTGTTGTCCTATGTAGGAAAGGTGAGGGTGGGACTAATTGGAAGAGCTCGTCAGAACGTTCACTATGGTAGAGACGGTAGATTACTGCCAAAGACGCAACATCTTTACACATCTGCAAAAGCTGGAGCGTGTTCGTGACCTCAGGTTTTTATCCGACTGCGCCAGCCAGGGTAATGTGTTACGCGCGTATGTATTTTTATAGTTTTCTTTGTTAAGAACTAAGGTACTAAGAGCAAATTAAACTATTTTATTGATTTAACTATCAACTGTACTTTTTTTTTTCGTGCGGAAATCCCCTCGGATACCCCCCTGCCGGAGCCGGAAGGGGAGGTTATGTCGGACTCGAACCGACTAAAACCGCACGCCCACTGTGGGTCGCGGTGCTAGGCCGGAGGTGAGCTTGTCATCGACATATCCCTCGCACCCCGGCTGACCCAGGGCCATCCCTTACCTTCCGCCCCCGGCATGAGAAGGCGCGCTTTTCAGCGCGCCGCCGCCGTGGCCTGCATCTGCTGGGGTGACAGGCGGCCCCATCCGTCACCCCCAAGCCCGCGCTCATGCGGGATGGAGGTCAGTCAGTGCCCTTCGACACCCGAGTTGCTTGCGCGCGCGGGCGGCGCGATCCGCGAGTATCTCTCGCTCGCGCCGCCTCTCCCGTTCCGCCGTCTCCTTCACGACCATTACCTGTTCGCTGAAGGAGACGCCGGCCGCCCACAATCAGAACTGTACTAAATATCAGAACAATCCGTCTACAGTAAGGGAGGCAAACCAAGGAATTAAGATCATTTTGAGCACTTTGTTCATCCAGATATATTTGATGCTGACTTTTCTTTCTTTCTTTATCACCTTAAAAAAATCTGGAATACTCCACAAGCATACGTATTTCGTCTTTGTTTTGATCTCTAGCTTCTATCATAATCCGACAAAATTTTTCTAAATCTACAAAAAAAAGTCGCGTGGTTCCCGGCAGAGTAGAATTCGATCCACCCATCTCTTCCCTTTTAGTGTCGTACAAGACGACTAAGAGATAGGGCTGTTTAACATCAGACCGATATATACAGCCCAGACTCAGCCTCGGATGCACTGCTTGAGTCAACAATAGTGGCCGAAAGGCGGCAATAAGCTCACCCCCAATTGCGTGGAACTTAATCCAATGATTGGTGAAATGAGGGTGTTATTGAATAAAGCGTCGGTAGCTTAGTGGTTAAGGAGTCGGCCTTACGATCGAAAGGTCCCGGCTTCGAATCCTGGCCATTACACCACCAGAAAGAAAGAAAAAGAAAGAAAATTGGTTTTTATTGCGGATAAAAACACATGCACATGTCTAAATATAAAAGAAATTCAAACAATAAATAATAACAAAAACAGAGAAACAAACGTTCAGACAAGTGAGTGAACCCGCAGCTCACGCAACTACCCAGGCGGTGAATGCATATATTATATAATGCACATACCAACGTGAACTCACTCCTAGCACAAGCAATTTAGCTTAGTTGGAGGGATTAGAGGGAATATTTATTCTTAAAAAAAACTGCCTAACATTTCGGCGCGATTGTTTGTATTTATGTAAAAATACTATCATCTATGCCTATAAAAATCTAATATCCCTAAAGTATACAAACCCAGACAAACTAAGAAATAACCGTAAAATTAAATACCAATCTAAACAACGAAGCAAGGTCAAGATATCTTATCTTTTTAGTACCTATCTATATAATTTATTTGAATATTATACTGAACCACAGACATGTAAGAAAAGCTGGCACTTTACGAAAAAAATCAAGAAAAGAGGTTTTAAATTGATATACTTTAGTTATACCTATCTTCTTCTTGGCAAAGACATTGCATTATAAATCTTGCGATAATAACTTTATCTTTTTTTTTACGTGCGAAATATCCCCACGAATACCACCCCCCGGGAGCCGGTGGAGGTGGTTATGTCGGACTCAAAACGACTAAAACGCACGCCGTCTTTGGGTCTTTGGTTTCCGGGGGTGAGATTGCAGAAAACATATCTCTCGCACCCCGGCAGACACAGGACCATCTCTTTCGTGGTGGTCCCCTTCGGGTTGTGGGGACCATAGTGTCCCCATCTAGCCCCGGCTACGGGGAGGCGCATAGTGCGCCGCCGCTGCGGCCTGCTTTTGCTAGGGTGACAGGCAGCTCCACCGAAATAACTTTAACTATGACGTTCCATGATCGTGTTAATTCCTATGCCGCACCATTAAGACCTGGAACTTCCAGCCAGCTCACGTGTTTCCTTCTTCCAACAGTCCCGGGTCCTTTAAACGGGGCGTGAAAAGGCATCTGATGAGACCGTCAAGCTCAGTGGCACCACTGTTAACATGGTACATGTTTACGATGGTAATAATAATTGACGTGTCCTTTATAACAAAAAAAATATATTTTACAAAATATTTTGATAAAAGATAGCTACTAAAATGTCTTACCCATCCGTTTGGTCCCGGCACGTGCGTTAATATACATTTTATCAATCAGATTTATGTCCAGGATACCACTGGCCCTTTCCCTTTTTCTGTACTACTTCATGTAGCCATTTATTTATGTCAGAGGACCAAGTTTTTGTACCAGACGACCCTATTTTCTTATCTTATAGGAACAGTATTTTTGTACATGCAAATGATTATGTATACCCTTTTTTGTATGACTAATAAAGTGTATGTAAAAGTCATGTTTCGCTATTCTCATCATAAAATAAAATATTCCACAACATTCTACACAACGCTATCTAGAGTCATGGTAAGCTTAACTAGCTTGTGTTATGGAATCTTAGCTTAACATCAGGCGAGGTGAAGTCAAATTGACGTGTCCTGTATAAAAAAAAAAAACTAGAATGCGGATGAACATACTTAGATACTTTTTTTTGTAAATACATAGGTAAATATTATACATAGAACACGTCGGTAGCTTATTGGTTAAGGAGTCGGCCTTACGATCGAGAGGTCCCGGGTTCGAATCCTGGCCATTACACTACCGATGTGAACCCACTCCTTGCACAAGCAATTTTATAATAATATTAGTTCTTTCAGTTCTAATATAAATAACTGAAGGGGTAGGCAGAGATGTTTTAGCACCCACAATTCGCCAACTATGATTATCGGTGACACGCACTCGACGGCGCGCTTAATAGCGCGCCTCCCCATTCCGGGGTCGAGTCGGGGACACCGTTGTCCCCCCTCCCGAGGAGGGCTAGACCGTAAGGGATGGCCCTGGGTCAGCCGGGGTGCGAGGGATATGTCGATGACAACCTCACCTCCGGCCTAGCACCACGACCCACAGTCGGCGTGCGGTTTTAGTCGGTTCGAGTCCGACATAACCTCCCCTTCCGGCTCCGGAAGGGGGGTATCCGAGGGGATTTCCGCACGAAAAATAAAAATAAAAAATAAAGGTGACACGTACTTAATAAGGGACGAGCCTATTGCCGTCAAGCGGGCACTAAAATTTAGCTAATTATGAAAATAGTTGGGTTACTATGGGTGGATTTAACGATCTAGGCAAATTTTAGAGGGGCTGAAACTTCCTGCCAGCTCACGTGTTTCCTTCTTCCTACAGTCCCGGGTCCTTTAAGCGGAGCGTGAAAAAGCATCTGATGAGGTTGTCAAGCTGAGTACCACCACTGTTAACATGGTTCAAATACACTAGGTGGCGCTGTCTAGTGAATACCCTCCGAGAAGTGCTCCCTTGTATTTTCATGGTTTTTAGTAAATATAAGATATAAAAACAAGTGATTGCGTTATAAACTAGTGTAAAGTAAACAAACTCAACTGTGGAAGCGTTATCTTGCCTCATATTACTATAGCACCGAAGTAATTAGTGAAATTAAAACCCCTCGAAAAAAAGTGCAAATCATTGTTCAAAAAGTTAATACATATCGATTATCAAATCATACGGCAAACCTTAATCTCAATAACAAATCGAGTCCCTAGTGAAGTTTACATCCGTAAATAAAGCGACTTTGCAACTACAAGCAAGTTTCAAAAAAGTGTATCTAACCGACGACTCCTATACAAACTTTTACAATCCATAATTACGGGATACTCACCTATTTGTCCAACTTGTGCACTGATTAAAGTGATTAACTACTGTACATAGACGATGCAGTCGCCAAACAAATCTGGCTCGGACTCTGCTCTGAACGTTAACAGTCGGGAATCTACATCGCAACAATCTGCATTTATGGCTCAAAGACAGAAGCGCCGACTTGATGAGTTAACGATTGATGACTTCAATGACTTCAGAAATGAGATAAGAAAAATGCTTTCCTGTTTCAAAGAAAACTATTGCAAAATTGAAACAACCTTGAACAACATCGAAAGGTCTGTTGAATTTATGAGTGAACAACACAACGAAATGCGAAATAAAATAAAAACGTTAGAGGATGAATGTGCAGCCTACCGTAACGACATATCGAGTCTACAAGAAAAAGTCGAAGATCTACAAAGATGTTCCAAATTAACAACCATCGAATTGAGAAATATTCCCCGGAAAGATAAAGAGAGTAAACAAGACCTACTTACGTACATTCAGAATATATCAAAATCTCTTAATCTTGATCTAAAAACTACAGACATACGTGATATATACCGTATTCCTGGGAAGCCGGATACGAAAAAACCAATTATTATCCAATTATCGGACCTATATCAAAAAAACGCTATTATCAGTGCAGTAAAATCGCACAACATATCGTATCCAACAAATAAATTAAACCTTACCCACATAGGCCTAAATGGAAAAAACCCCATATATATAGCTGAACATCTAACTGCAAACGCAAGAAAGCTGTTTTTTCATGCTCGCGAACTGAAAAAATCCAACAAAATTAAGTACTGTTGGGTTTTTTTTTTTTTTTTTTATCGTGCGAAAAATCCCCACGGATACCACCCCCACGGAGCCGGTGGAGGCGGTTATGTCGGACTCGAACCGACTAAAACGCACGCCGTCTTGGGTCCTTGGCTGCCGGAGGTGAGATTGCCAAAAGCATATCTCTCGCACCCCGGCAGACCCAGGACCATCTCTTTCGAGATGGCCCCCCTTCGGGTTGTGGGGACCAAAATGTCCCCATCTAGCCCCGGTTACGGGGAGGCGCACTTTGCGCCGCCGCCGCGGCCTGCTTCTGCTAGGGTGACAGGCGGCTCCACCGGTCACCCCCAGGCCAGCGCTCATGGAGGACGGAGGTCGTTCTGCGACCTCCGACGTCCGGTTCGCCTTCGCTCTGCACGGGCTTCCCGGGCCCGGAGTCTGGTCCGGACCCGACCGGCCGCCTCCTTCTCGAGCATTACTTGCTCGCAGAAGGAGGCGGCCGCACCCCAAGCGTTTGCGCATCGTACCATCGCTGTGAGCAATGTGACGAGTGTGAGGACTCCCACCCCTAGAGCCGCCACTAGGACCCGCCTCGGCGTGTCCCATGCCGGGCACTCGGTCAGCGTGTGCAGCTCTGTGTCCTCGCTCGCATCACAGTGATGGCACTCGGACGTTGGCTCCTTCCGGATCCGACACAGGTAACTCCCGAAACACCCGTGTCCGGTAATCACCTGCGTCAGCCGGTACGAGAGGCTGCCGTGTGGCCTCTCTAGCCACTCCTCCATGATGGGTCTTACCGCCGCTATTACGGCGTGCCCTGCGCTTGGTCGCCCAAGTCGTAGCTCCCATTCCGCTACCATGTCCCTGTGGAGCTGGGACCTCACGGCCCGAATTTCTTCGGGCTCGGGTTCCCGTCCCTGCTCCCGCGCCTCCTTACGATACCGATATAGCATCGAAAGGGCTCTCGCATCCAGGTTCCACGGTAGGGATCCGGCAAGGAGACTCGCCGCCTCGAAGGATATCGTGCGGTACCCCCTAATGGCCCTGCTGGCCATTGCACGCTGCGGTCCACGCAGCAGACGCGCATTGTGGACCGTCAGGGTGTCCGCCCATATTGGGCACCCATATAGGGCCATGGACCGCACGACTCCCGCGTAGAGTCTCCTGCAGGAGTCATCCGGCCCCCTCATGTTGGGCAGCAGCCGCCCCAAAGCGGCAGCTGTGTCCTTCAATTTGGGGGCCAGTCTTCGGAGATGCTCCCCGAAGTTCCACCGGCCATCGAGTACGAGCCCCAGATATTTCATCT